>CM022528.1:12921634-13441850 GCA_012273795.1 Dendrolimus punctatus
ATTTTTTATAAGTAACAAAAGTTAAGTGAAATTTTATTAGACCCTTAAAATTTCTCAGCTACGAGTTAACTTAGTAAAATTACTTTCAAGTAAGTCATTTTGGCCATGTTGGTCATTTTAGCCTTTTTAGTCATTTTGATTGTTTTGGCCTTTATGGTAGTTTTTGCCTATTCCCTCATTTTGGCCACGTCGGTCACTGTGGCCTTTTTGGTCATTTTGGCCACGTCGGTCACTGTGGCCTTTTTGGTCATTTTGGCCATGTCGGTCATTCTGGCCTTTTAAGTCATTTTGACCATTTTGATTGTTATGGCCTTTTTGGTCGTTATTGCCTATTCCGTAATTTTGGCCATGTCGGTCATTTTGGCCTTTTTGGTTGTTTTGACCATTTTGATTATTTTGGCCTTTTTGGTCGTTTTTGCCTATTCCGTCATTTTGGCCATGTCGGTCTCTGTGGCTTTTTTGATCATTTTGGCTATGTCAGTCATTTCGGCCTTTTTGGTCATTTTGACCATTTTGGCCTTTTTGGTAAGTTTTGTACTTTAGGTTGTTTACAGATATATGGGGGATGGTATAATTAGCGATATAAAATGAAGTGAATCTTTCGTGGGCAAATATATAAAAAATTAATATAATATAACCTGTAGCGCTTGCTCTATAAACAAAGACAGGTTTCTGGCGAGACCCGGGACACAAAGCATCGCAGCATTTGAAAAAATAATGTAAGCTATCGTTTTAGTGGAAACTGTCGGAATGAGGCAATTTTTATGCACGCGTACAACTTCAAACCACCCCCGGGGAAATTCCCGCGGGATCCTCGGAATAAAAATATCACACATTTTATTACATTAAATTTGCTATCGATCAGTAAAAAAAATCACATTGAAATTCGAAATATTTTTTAATTTAGCCACTTTAAATCATGCCCAGACAAATTCCCGCGGCATTCCCGGGATAGAAAGTAGCGTGGAGTTTAGGTCTAAGAATTAGCTGTAGGTCAGCGAAAACCGCATCGAAATCGGCAAAGTAGTTTTTACGTGAATCTCGAACAAACAGACATGAAATCGAAAATACTGCATTGAGGTCTCTATCTTTTAAATAGTTTCCAGTATTTTATTAATAGCTTCAATGTACAGACACGGCATGTTTAGAATTTAATAATATTAAGTATAGATAAATTGCAAACAATTTGTAAAACAGGCACAATATTAAATAACAAAGAAAGCTAAACAATTAGCAATATTATGCAAATAAAAACATACTTTTGAAATGATCGGAACGATTAAAATGTATGAAAGCTGCAGAGATTTTTGAAAATGCTATAAATTGTAAACAATTGATAAGAAGAGGTCTATTTATTTTCAAGAACGTAAAAAAAGTTAGTTATTGCAAGGGTTATAATTTCGACAATACACAACTTTCTAAGGCTATAAAACTATAACAGAGAACTATTTTGATATACTGAGATGATGTAACACTGATTATATCAAAAATTAAAACTAACTTCACAACATACAATTCTGTCTCCTTCTGTTTTGTAAATCAGTTTTTTGACCCGCAATACGACTTTGTTACGATATTAATAATGAAGAGTCAAAACGGACTACAAACATACCTCTTTATTTGGGAGAAGTACCAGAAGCGCATTTACCACTCTATCTTTTTTAATTCGTGGACAACTTTCCACCAACTCTTGCCAATTACTGGGCAAGTTCTCTCCATACTTTTCTCTAAAACAAAGTCAACAAAATAACAATATTCAAGCATGACTACGAACTTACAATTATACTATTACAAATGTGACACAAACAAAGCGCATACGCATTTCATGCAACTATAACGCTCAGTATTTGTAGCAGAAATATCCAGATAATAAACGGACAACAACATTTCATAGCCAAAATAAAACTATAACGGGTAGAAAAATTAATTTAATAAAATAATCTTGGTTCTCGTGGTCAATTAGCAAATTAATCTGAAAGAGACCAACCCTGTCATTAACAAACAAAACTTCTAATGTTCCATGGAAATCTTTAGATTTAAAAAAGCCATAATATCCTGTTTTAGTTTAAAGTAACTCTCCATTTTCATAGTCATAGTTCTTAGTCTATTGTAAACTTAAATAAATATATTCATACTGAGTAAAATTGGACCAGTGTTCTAACTTTGGACCACACCCCCCAAAACCTCCTGTTGGAACAAAATCGTACGCAGTTAATGATCCCCAAAATAATTTTACATAGATATACAAACTACAGGCGGCAAACCAATTCAAAAGCAGTGAGATAGATGGAGTAGGCAAAGCTTTTTTTTTTTTACATGGGGAAATGCGTTACCGCACCGTCAGCCGCGCGGGGGATCATGCGCGGCCGGTGTGTGGGGCTCCCCGACGCCGGTTCAATACGACCGGCTGCCGGTATACCCACTAAAACCCCATGGGAGCCTTCTTTCCGCCTAGCGCCGGGGTCACGGTATGTGCGCGAGCTTAACCCGCGACCCCGGCAGCGGCTGGCCGCTCATAAGCAGAGGCGGCCTCTCCTGTGTGCGGGCCGGGGAATGGTGTTCCCCGGCCCTGAGAGGGACGCGCGGCTACCTCTCGCGCCATTAGTGCGGGCGGAGGTCTATATGGATCCCCAGACCTCGACGCCCGCTGCCGCCGGGAGGGGGAGGCTGCGAAGGATTACTCCTGCGCCAACACCCCTCCCCCTCTCCTTCCTCCCCTTTTCCCCGCCGCCTCGCGCACACAGCAGCGTCGGCGGACGGAGCGGGGGAGGGTAGGTCGCCGGTTAGGCGGGCGGTGGTGGGGTGGACATCACCACCGCCGTCCTCGACGGCCAGCGGAGAAAATCTCGACGCTGGCGGTCGCAACGGAAGGGATGGGTGTTTGGGGAGGAGGTTTGGGAAGGAGGGGAAGGCATTAGGATTTGGAGGCGGAAAGGTGGGACACCACTGTCACGGAGTGAAGGGGGGAATGTGACAGTGGCCGCTCGGGGCCCCGAGTCCAGGGCGGCACCCCCTGGGGGAGAGTAGGCAAAGCTACCAGAGAAAGTTTAACTATGGAACCGAACTGGATTATGACAAGTTCTGGCAACATCGTGATTTACCTCCATCATAATTATTCAATTATATTGTTAACAACAAAAAACAAAAACGTCCAAGTCATGCAAAATTAATTACAGGCTTAATACATGCATAATTAACCAAAACAATTTTTTTTTTCTAGAACTACAAAATCGTGATTAGTTTTTGAATTATTTTATGTAATCTTCGGAAGTATGCGATACGTACTTTATGGCAAAGCAATTATTTATAAAAAATAAAATAATATCATAATTGATTTCAAACAAGAGTGCATCCTAAAACACCCCCGTATCTTAAAAGCCGTTTTCACTTTCTTCAAGACGGTCATTCGAGGATTCTGAGACCATCTTTGAATTACCGACTAAGAATGCCTACACATACTACACAGTTTTATGACAAATCTTTCACTGCGCAAGCTGTAAGGCTTGGAACTCACTACCTCAAAATATAAAACAAGCCAAGTCTGTGGATTCGTTAATGACCTTGTCAAACAACACTATCTCAAATCGTAAATGAATAATAATTTTATTTAGTTGTGTGCTTGGATGGTGTTGTTTTAAGACACACAACTTGTATATTTAGATAAATATGTATGTTTATATTATAATGTAGTAACATTTTCCGTATATTTACGTATTTATATTATTTCTATTGCATACCTACCCCCTATCCATACTGAGTTTCTGTCCATCCAAAGGTTGTCTGGAAGAAATCGCTCCCAGCGATAAGACCGCCCATTGTACTTATCATTATGATTGTATGTTTTGAATTTATTTTGTAACATTGTGTGCAATAAAGTATATTCTATTCTATTCTATTCTAAGAGTGAGTGATGCATTCTTTGCACTTATATTTAAACATCATCTTTATTTATTCACTAGCATTTTTCCCGTGGCTAGGATGCGGAAAAACCACTAGGTGATAGCTGTATGTTATAGTTCGATGCAAACTTAATGGCGGCTCGATATTAGCTGCAAAAAAAGGCGTGCGCAGGTACAGTCAAGTGGTGATTAATTAGGGCTAATTATGTATCTACTATTTTTACCAAGTTTAAAATAGGAGGATGTTCAATTCATGTAAATATTTTTTTGTGATGTTCAACCAAACTTTTTTTTGTTTCTTAATCGATTTTGATGACTCTTTTTGCTTTAGATTCAGTAGCATCAGGCTAGTTTATACAAATCTTTAGTTTTATTGGGCACCATATACGTAACTTAAAAGTCAAAATAAACATTTTATCTAGAATTGTTTTATTATATCTTTTAGAGTATCCACCATAAGAATTATTATTTCAAAGATATGTATTACCTATAGTCTATAGTTTGATTTGTGGAAAGTAATGCTGAAAATGCTAACGGCCGTTTGGTACTTATGAATTACGGGAGCGTTAAAAAAAAGAATTGTTATTTATCATAGTAGTGTGGCAGGTTGACTTTTACAAACCAGTTTAAAAATACCAACAATCACGCGTGTGTCATACGTTTTTCAACACATTTACGAGACAACAGTACAATAGGTACTGAAACAGACATAAATATCAGTCCGAAAGTCCCAATTTTATTAATATTTTTAATACGAAAATGACATGCATTTACAATGGCGATGGGTTAGGAGAACGAAATAGGAGGATTGGATTTGGAATGTAGGATAGAAAGCGGCAAGTAGGCCATCAGAACTCTCTTTAGTTGTTTGAAACACAATTAGCGCAGTGTTAACCATTTCAAGCTGATATTCTGTGAGAGCGTGAAATGTCACCAGTCAAGCCGGCCCTAAAAGCTGTAATTAAAATAATGATTCCAACATGCTCTTTCACGTATAATATGGCTGTATAATATTTCCCTTCCATCGTCGTCAGCCTACAGGACTGAACAGGATTTCTTCTCAGTGATAGATTCAAATATGGACGATAAATTCGTCTATCAACGATAATAGCGTCAACTTTTGTACACCTCTATTCTTCTTACTTTCACAAACCTTCCTAGTCATTTCTTTCCATTCTTTTTCTTGCCATGTGTACGGAAGCTTGCTGTTTTTAGTCTTTTATTTCATAATTTTTACGCAATTTAATTACAAAAATTCAAACAAAAAGAACAATAAATTCAACTTAATATAAAAATGTCAAAATCTTTATCAAATAATAACAAAACAACCATAAAAAAACCGCCTTCAAAAACTAAAAAATACAAAATAACTTATTTCTAAAGCTATTTTTAATTATAATATCTTTTTTTAATATATATTATCTTAAAGGTCTTAAAGTCGGTGCTTAGTAATTTTCAAAATACAGTAATTTTAATGATTTACTTTGCACCGACTTAAGCTGTTTTAGATAATATATATTAAAAGTAAGATATTATAATTAAAAATAGCTTTAAAAATAAGTTATTTTATACTTTTTAGTTTTTAAAGTCAGTTTTTTAAATGATGTTTTTTATTTGTTACTTTTTAGTGTCTAGCTATGGGTAGGCCTAGGAAAGGTGCCGCACGGTCTAAGAAATATAGGTCCCAAGAAACGGGAATGGGAAAAAAATACATAAAAAATGTTCATAAAATGAAAACTACTGAGTCAAACTATGTTAAATTTTTAGGGGACCAAATGGCAACTAGTCCACATCAAACTAAAGAAGAATCACGAAAATCGGATCATAAATCTCAGCTTAATCGGTGTACATATGGAAGGAATCATAAAATGAAAATTACTGGGCCATACCTACCTACCTACCTACGTACCTTGAATTTTTAGGGGAGAAAATGACAACTATTCCGCATTGAATTAAAAAAGAATCACGTAAATCGGATCATAAATCTCAGAGTAACCGGTGTAGTACATACATAAAAAAAATACCGATCAAGTTGAGAACCTCCTCCTTTTAGAAGTCGGTTAACAAACGACACTTTTGCACTCGATTGTACTAAGACTTAAGACGCGTGTGTGTGTGTACTGTGTACGGACGTGCTTAATACAAGTATAGCTTCGCCGTAATGACTGCAGGGCTGTCCGTGTGCACTTGCTAAATGAGTTGGAAAAAAGCGCTAGATTCTGTTACATGATCGAAATTAAAAAAAATACGTACGTACCACGTAAACTGAAGGATTTCGTAGAAGCAAAGATCAATTTTTTTATAGTTTGACTAGGAAACCCTAAAATTTTAGTATATAGGTTGGAATTTAATTCCTCAAAAAAGAAATTTATATTGTAGTATGCTAATGAGATTTTAATCAACTGCTATGACATGATAAATACTGCTTTGGCTTATTTAAATTTAATTTACATTAAATAACGTTAAAATGAATTAGATATTTGCATATCGTAAAAAATGCAAGTTTTCGCGCTGGAAGTTGTACAATCGAAACCGAATATAACGACAGATCGGTTATTACAACCGAATGGCACGGTCCGGCCGAATCTCTATATAAACTAATAAATACACATACCGCCTATAACGATATCGGATACAGCGACATATCACTTAAAACGACGAAACTTCATTGATATTCGTCACCTATAACGACCAACCGTTTGCGTATTGCAGCAAAACAAAACATTACGAACAATTTTCACCTTACTAATAATACGAAGGATATTTTGCTTTAGGCCAGTTATTAAGCCTAAGAAGGATTATTATTCTCGTACCTTATCGGAACCTCTTTCCCCCTATTTACCATTTCCTTGCATGTTTACGACTTATTCAGTGCAGTGCGTTAGTTGACCGCGTGAATTACAGGTTGATTTTAAAACTTCTGGTTTAGGTTGTGTGTTTATGCGTTATTGACTATTAATATGGCTATGTGCTTGTGTATATTGCTTATAACAAGTATCGGACATAACGTCCGAAGTATACGGTCCCTTTAATGTCGTTATATCCGATTTCTGTATAATATAAATGGGAGCTGAGTTACCCTAAAAAGCGCTAGCTCCGAAAGCGCAATGAGTGAGAAAGTGGTAGCCCTGATTAAGTGAGCGCTGTAGAAGTCCCGTAAACGAGATAGCGAGCGATAGAGTGAGCAAGAATTCCAAGGTAATACCCCGTCCTCCGACGACCTCGTCCCGTTGACACCTAAAATCGACGTTCTGCGCAACGTAAAGTGCGATGTTCCGAGCCGCCATTAAGTTTGCATCGAACTATTCTTACATAAACACTTAATTAGGTTTTTATATACATAAATCTTCAATGAAAATTTATCTAACTAATGGTGAAAATCGCTTATAAATCATAGCTATATTATTGTGTGCATATAGTACATTATCTGTCATTTTTAACGTCAATACCACATCCAAATAACGCATTAAACTCAGCGCTACATTTATGTGACAGTCAATAACTAAACATTATCTTCGATGGAAAAGTGGCATAAGCTAAACTGTCATTTTTATGTTTTAAACAATGTATAATAACAGGTATAGGAATTAAATACCTATGGCTGGTAAACTAAAAAGAATAATAAAATATGGTGATTTTTAATGAATTTTATTACTATAAATAACATGTGGAGTGAAATCATCGTGTTCTCCATTGTTTATACAGTATATTCTAGTTTTTTTAATACTTTCAATGTAGAGAACACATAACATGTTATATTTCATATAATTTTTAAGTGTTAAATTACTAACTATGAAAAGCAAACAACTTCTTTGGCAATTGTTTAAGAAGCTTATTAGCCGATTTTCTATAATATATAAAGGTACTCTGCGTACTGAATATTAAATAGATAGAGCTGTCCTCGCTAATACCACTAAAATGAAATCGGGTTTTTAACTACAAAATAACTTTGTATTGTCCATAAGCATGAAAAATAACATAGACAACAACGATGAAAAAACCGTTTTATTTAAATTGTGTATATAGCCCTACATTTTAAAATGAGTAAAATCATTTGATTTATTCATAAGCATAATAGTTAAATGACGCTTTCTCACCTATATAAATGTGGGACAGTATTTGCCCAGAGCCCAGCCTCATGTTCGGAAACTAATTCTGAGAGACACAGCATAGCTTTGCTATTTGTAGACGTTGGCAATCCAGCGGCATCATAACTTTCAATAGCTGATAGTAATTTAACTGCAGCTACTTCCTTGGCCAAATCCTCCGATGGAGATGAGGCAGGATACGAAGATGCGGAATACGACGCTCCGACCTATATAATTAAAAATGCTCTTAAAAACTACTTAAAACAATTATAAATATATCTAACCGTTATACTACTCTGTCAAAAAGTACTGGGCATAAATAATAAAATTTGTTTCTAAACCAGTTTTCATCATTATTTTCACATATGTTTTCTTCTTGGATTGTCCTCAGTATAGCTTAAAGCTTTTGTATTGAACCTTGGAATTAGTTAAAAGTTATGACCATTTTTAAGCAAAATCTTTGTTAAAACTCAATAGTGTAGCGTTTGCATTTTCATGAAGCTCACAAACTTCTGCTATTTAATGTTTCTATGGGATTTCATAATCATCGAAAACAAGTAAAACAAATACAGGAGGTATTTAAAATTATAATAAGACTAGCTGTCCCGGCAGACGTTGTCCTCCCTGAAGAAATAAAATTTAGAACCCGACTGCAGCGCCATCTGCCGGGCTTATTTGTGAATCTAAACCATCCTCGAATCCACTTGTACACACACAAAAAAATTCGTTCAAAACGGTCCAGCTGTTTAGGAGGACTTCACTGTCAACACACATACAGAAGAATCTAATATATAAAATTCTCGTGTCACAATTTTCGTTGCCATACTCCTCCGAACGGCTTGACCGATTCTCATGAAATTTTGTATGCATATTGGGTAGGTCTGAGAATCGGCCAACATCTATTTTTCATCCCCCTAAATGTTAGGGGTAGTCCACCCCTAAATTTTTTTATTTATTTTTTAGACAAAATTTTTAATTTCTATTTTTTTATGATACAACATACAAAAATACATACAATCCTTAATTTTCACCCTTCTACGATAAACCCCTATTTTTTACCGGGCAGGACGACGTCTGCCGGGACAGCTATATATAAAGATTATTTGTAATAAATCAAGTTTATTACTTGCATTATATACACTTCTTTCATGTTTGCACGGTGTGAAGTTTCACTAATACAAGTTGTATACAATAATAATTTACAGATTGCTTTAAAAATTTATCATCCATTAAGCACTCTGAATGTGGCATTATGTAAAATTCTAATTGCGTATCGCACGCCCTATTCTTACTCAAATGTATAATTCACATGAAGTGAAGTGCCCCACAATGACACGTGATGACCACACCACAGCTTTTGTCATGACTGCCTCTATGAAACCTATACAAATCACTCACCTTAACAGTGCAGTCATAGCTGACGGGGCCACGTTTAGGTCGTAAGTCCTGCACATTGTAAACTGGCTGTGGAAGTCCCAATTTTTTACAAGTCCATTCTAACTTTAAAACTGATGTTGTGGATTCTGGTGGCAGTTCCAAATTATTTGTTTCACTTGTATGTGTTAGTTCATCTGCATTTGCCTAAAAAATAAAGTAAAATCAAGAAACACTAAAAACCTAGCCAAAAACAAAATTATGGCTAATTAGGTACAAACCATAAGTTCATTGTTAGCTGCTGGCAACTGAAGTGGAATTAAATCAACTCTGTTCAAACGTTCCCTTAAATTTGAAAGTCTTTGCGATGCTGACACTTTGCTGCCCTGTTTACTTTCGTTTTCGTTACCAGGGCGTGTGGAATTCTTAAACTGAAATACAAAATAGATACATAAAGAAATAAATAAAACATTGAAGGTCGTTAATTGTTAATGGAGAAAAGTACATAAGGGGAACTTTTTTGAGTCCAAAAGATACATGGGTATATAACAATTTATCAGATTTTCATCTCTTATCAAAATAAATGTTTTCAAAATCTGAAAATATTTTAAGTCATCTTTAACTTTTCACAAAAATTTAACTCATTAAAGTTATGCCGAGATTCATAGAAGAAATATGGTATTTGGAAAATTTATTTATTATTATAAGTTACTAGCTGTGCCTGCGACGTCGTCCGCGTGGTTTTGTTTCCAAACTCCGATTTTGTAACATTCTTCATTGGTGCTCCGCTCCTATTGGTCTTAGTGTGATGATATATATTCCTCGATAAAAGGGTTATCTAACACTGAAACATTTTTTTCAAATAAGACCAGTACTTCCTGAGATTACCGCGTTCAATCAAACAAACTCTTCAGCTTTATATATTAGTATAAGATAATAATATTTTAAGTTTTCGCGACTAGTATACAAAATAAAACTACATTTTAACCGTTTTCATAGCGGTAATTTAATTGAGTTTTATTATTCCGACGTTTCAGACACTTCAGTAGCCGTGATCACGGAAGACAATGATGTCAAGCGTCAAAGAGTATTGTTAAAATTTTATTTAGCCTACCGCCAACTTGTTCATTTTAATTATTTATTTTTAATTTTCTTTATGGTTATTATTTAGTCAATGGTAGCCTAATCTAATTAACCACCGCTTCACAAAATGTTGTGGCTTGAAGAATATCAATCTCCGTCCGTCCTTCAAAAAAGAAGAAGAAAACTGACCGAAACGTCGGAATAATGAAAATCAAATAAATTATTGCGCTTGAAATCGTTAAAACATAGTTTTATTATAAGTTATTGCTGAATATATATTACCAATAAGACCCAATATAAGCTATAAGTATCTCATTTAGTGTCACATTGACCAAACAATGCAAATAATATAGAATAGAGTCAAGCCCTTAAAACAGATACAGAATATAGGATAATTCATACTGGATTACAGGATACTTTTGGCAAAATCCCGACAGTTTGTGAGCCAAGTAGAGTATCAACCCTAGTAAAGTTAAGATTTTCTTGGCTCTTGATTACAAACCTCTTCAGACAGAGTATTTATATCTCTAGCCTGGGACGTGTGATTCGTACTTCTAGCTGACGGTTTTTCCGTTAAATCAGTAGAGTTTTTCGATGTCTGTTTCAAATTCGCAGTATTGTATTTCGTGTCGTTCGTTTTGTAATTATGCTTGTTATTCTGTAACATAAAAAGATGAATTTAAATTATTGTTTTAGCTACACTGAACTGGCTGCCATGTTGTTTTTTATTGCATGAGTTCAACAGAGGCAGACGGCCCACTTGAAGGATAGCGGTTACCATCGCCTATGGACATTTGCAACACTAAAGGTGCTACAAATGCGCTGCTGCTCTCTTAAGGGATACTGGAATCTGGCCACTAATGGCGGAACACAACTCAAGGTTGTTAGCGCGGCATACTCTAGACCAGGGTTGGTAGCCATCTAGCCAGGCAAACACCCTACCACCTGGCTGTGGGTTGTTTTGTCGTATCTTACTACAGGCCGCCCAAACGCAGGAAATTGTATTCTTTTCCGTTGCTACACGGATTATCCATTCGTATCTCCCCAAGATACTAGATGCTCTTTTTAGGCATTCCGCAGCAAACAACAAACAAACGAACTCATGAAATAAAAAAAAATAACAAGGTACAGTGAATTGTTCCTCGGAATGAGTGCTAAAATGAGAGGTCCTGTTAATTGACTATTGTGTTTAGGATCCCATTATTGCTACCGCGCATCCTGTCCGGCAGCAAAGCTGTTTTCTTCCGCAAGATGACAAGGAAAAAGGAAGTCTTCTGTGCATGCAGCCAAAAAAAAAACCGTGTCATTACTGTTTAGTACATATAGGACCTTGATGTACAGTGAACTATAAATAATGTAATTTTGACTATGTGTGAGCATCCAGTGAATCTGCAGGCCAGCATGTTTGCCACTAGCGAAGAATGGTATAGTGAAATCGCAACTAAATAATGATTTTTTTAGTGTACATAGGCACAGTTCACAGTAGAGGATTATCAGTACAGCTCTATAGGAAGCCCTGGAGCTTTACACCTATGTAAATAATATCCCCCGGTCGCTCTTAAATAATTGATGATATTTATTTTAACACCACTATTACAGCAGTTAGCTGTACTTGTACCGAATTTAAGAGCTGCTCAAATTCAACTTTATCATAAATAAATACAAATTTTACAAATGTTTCTTTATTGTTATTGTAAATGTTTCCTCAATAAATCTAAACTAAACCTTTGAACAAAAGAAATTCCTATCTGTAAGGCAATCCATATGTTTGAGGTCGTAAATTTCGATCGTACCCAAGCATCTGTGTACCATTGAATGGAAACCAGAAATTTCTAAAAAGTATACAGCATCATTAGCAATAGTTGTATGTAAGTCAAGTATCATTAAATAGTTCTTTAAAAATCATTCTTATGAAGAGTTTTTTATTTGTGTCTAAAGAGATATTTGCTTCCAAAGTTGAAAAAAGTATATCCCCCTATGTAGTATGCCACCATAACAACCTTGAGTTGTGTTCTGGCATTAGTGACAAGGTTCCAGTCTCCCTTAAGAGTGCAGCAGCACATTTGTAGCACCAACTCAAGGTTGTTATACCTTGAATAGTGGGCATTCTCCCTCAAACGAACAGCAGCACATTTGTAGCATGTTTGGAGTTGCTAATGTCCACAGGCGATGGTAACTGCTTTTCATCAGGTAGACGGACTGCCTTTCGGCACAAGTTGTGCAGGTGAAAAGAAAAAAATGTAATCTTTGATGATGAATATTCAGGAAAAAATCAGAGAGCATAGATGTTATCAATCCCATTCATTTTAGTGACTCTAATGTATAAATTTTGTTTGATTATCAGTACAAATGAAAATAAGTGGCAGTGTGAATGTGTCATTTACACATGAAGGGTTCCTTCAGAAACTACAATATATGAGGCCTATAGCAGCCGCAATCACAGATCCACATAATGAATGTGACAAATATCAAATTAAAGTAGATACTACATCTTACACCTATCTTTATATCTAGATACATGTCAATTTCACTCAGCGATTGTCCAAGAGTGGCCTCTTTAGGCCAACAGATATTAATATTCATTTCAAGTTCCAGTTGTCAACATGTATAACATTTTTTAAGTTAATTCTATGTATTACTAATTAGAATAAAGGAATATGTTACCTTATAGTTGTTATTATTGTTATTAAAGGATTCAACACTTTTGGGTCTATAGTATTGACTTGAGTATTGATTATTATAATTTGTTGTGTATCCAGATACAGGTTTTCGCCATGAGCCTTGCTTTTTTGGGAATCTATTCTAAAAAAAGATAAATATACAAAGAATCTATATAAATTAATAAGTTGGCCATTTTAAAAGATGAAGAATTTGCCATGCCTAAACTTTATAAAATAGATCTTTTACTATTTGATAGGTCAACTTCTACAACTTATCGTGCCTTTTTTGCATGTAGAAGTAGATACATACATATTATGATATTAATATACTTATGCTTTATGCTAAGTATATAACATATATTAAATGCATGCATTTTTAAGTGATAACTTCTTATGGAGGTAACATTCGTTACGTACGCGTTACGGCCATTTGTCTGCTTCCTTTCTCACATTAATTAGTTTAAGTTATCACTTCTGTCAGGTGTCCTGAGACACACCATCTGTTTTTTTAAATTCACCACACCTGACTAATTAAAAAAAAGTATAATTATTAAAAGGTGAATATAAAAGTTCACAGGCCTGTGTAATCAGTAAGTACTAGTAGTAGTAAAAAGTAATATTTTTTGTTATACATTTCCTTGGTTTGTTGATTGTCAATGCTTCTGAGAAAGTGGTCCTTATAAACTACACTGTGGTCCACTGTAATATATATGTTTTTTTTTTTCAAAATAAACCCCTGAGCCTCCTTTAAGTAATTTTATTATTTATTACAGATTTGGCCACCCAGGCACTGAGACAGGTTAAACTTTACAATAGTGGTAATTGAATTTTAGGTAGTGAGGGAGAGGGTCAGGTGGGGGGGATGAGTACTTCTCTCTTTGTAACCCCCATGTCTAGGAGCCATGTAGTTTTTGAGATATGTTTTTTTTTTTGTAAACATAAGTTTACTTATGCTTATTTCTTATCTCTTAAGATGAGAAATGCAGCAGAAAGGTAGTGGTCAACGTAAAAAAAATCAAAATAATCTAAAAACACATACTAAAGCGCAAAATCCGAACAAGTGAAGTGCGCGTGCCCCTACAGCGGTCAGCAAATGTCACAACTGATTTTTAACCATCATTTTAATAGTTATCAATGCATATATGGTGAGAAGTCGGTTCTGGCACCCGCCGGCCACTGCCACAGCACTCTCGCTCGGCTCATGTGCTTTGGTCTAAAGACTATCTTAACCAACTCACCGTTTTAGTCACTGGTTGTGACTTTCGATCACCCCTCACAACCTTAGTGGCAATAAATGAACTGTAAGAATATCCCTAAATCAAATCACCATTGATTTACCTCCCATTTAACTATATCTCACCCAAAAATTCAGATTCAGAGAAGTTAAGCAATGCAATCGGAGTCCAGTGAGAAAGCCAGTCAACTTAAAAATAATTAATATAACCAAAACAGCAGAAGTCATCAAAAAATCCATAGCAAAACACAAAATACATTCATATAACTAAGAGAAATGGAATAAAAAGGGGGTAAATAGGGTATAGCAAATTATAGATCGAAGTTTCTAATCAAAATAAATTAATTAAAATATACTAACTCAAACTATAACGCAAAATTTAAGCAAGAAAAAATTTTTCATATGTAAAAATTGATATTATTGACATATTGAATTATTAACATTTATTGTTATACAGTAAAAAAAAGTGTCAGTACTATGATTTATTATTAGGAACTTTAAAATTATAATAACTAATTAAAAACCTATGTACTAAAATGAAAAAACAGTTTTTTTATATATTAAGTGTAAGTGTATTTCTAAACACTAATTAAACTTTTTTCTTTAACAAAAGTTACATAACCTTGTTTTTCAAATACATTTTTGTTTTTGCCATTAATCATTCAAAACTTGTTAGTGGACCCTAAACATGTGTTTTCTAGCCCAAATAACAGGTTTATGTCTATATATAAAGCATATGTACACTCCTAAACCTAATTTCCCTTCATCTCATGCCACTCTGTGCAAAAGTTCAACCCCCAAGCACACTTGAAAATGTCACCTGGAACTATATAATAAGTAAAAAATAAACTTACTGGGTAGTTCAGCTTGATAGTAGGTTTTTTACTTGACTTTTGTCTAGCTACCATTGAAGCTATGTGTTGTGTTTCTTGACTTGGCATAGCATCGACATACCAATCTCCATTGTTTTGAGTTACTTTAAATCCAGGCACATCCAAAAAAAGTTTCTCTAGAGTTGGATAACCAAGCTTTTTGAAAGGTATCCATTCTCCTTGCAATTCTCGATAATCTCCTTTAAAAACAACAAGTGTTAGACCAACAAGTATTAGAATAAATAATTGGTTGCAAACTTACTTCAAGGTAAATAACTTACGGTTACACTGCTTTATAGTAATAGCTCCTTTCACTGATATTAATGTAGCTCTAAGAGCTTGAATTACTTGTTCTTTATCAGCCATTTAAAACTGAAAGGAAGTTACAAATTATTATTTTTTTTATATTAATTAGTATTAATAATTTTTATATATGTTAGAAGGCTGACGCGGGAACGAAGCAAAGCGGAGGTCTCGCCTTAGCCTTCTAACCTGTATTAAAAAAGTTTGGATCAGTTCATAATAAACATATGCATCCATAACTATACACCACCCAAAGATTATAACAGTTTGTATTACTAATAAAATGTAATGAGCAAAGATAAAATAAAACCAGTTGTAATAAAATCACTGAAACCTGAAACAAAATTTCAAAGCCACACCAAGGTATTTGCAACTGTGTTCCTGCAGTACGAGGCCCAGATTATCACAAACTATATTTTAAAACAATCTCGTCCATTCGAAATATTCTGGAAGGATTCCTGAAACCTTCGCTGAAACAATTTATGACGTGTAAGCAGGAGAAATCAGATCATTTCAATAGCATATGTATTAAAATTCACTTTCACTAATTAAATATTTCAGAAGTTTTATAATTAATCGACAAAAATAACTTACCGTTCATCAAATCATCAATTCTACTTACTTAATTTCTTGAGACCCAAAGAATACGGTAAATTAAAAAAACTCGATTCGAAATAATAATCTTCAAACAACCCTTTCTGATTTTTCTACAAGTAGGTACTTATTTCTTTACATGACACATTATATGTCAAATACCAGGGTCTCCAGATTGAGTTTATGAATTACCCATTTCCACTGCAAAATCCCCAAAAAGGTTCATCCCAAAGTAGGTCCATTCACCATTTACAGTGGCCGAAACTTATACTTGAATGATACTTGGCCGAGAGAGTTGGGTGGACGAGCAGGAGCTCGTAAGTATTTTAGCTTGTTGGTAGGTCAGGTAATCAGGTATATTATGGCATAAATGTTTTAATACAGAACTTTTTTTTCATTTGTTCTAGCAACATTTCTACAACTAGTCTGTTATAGTTATAACTAGTCTATGATTCGGCTTTGAAATATATGATTTATACAAAGGTAAACACAGGTATAGATGCTCGTAAAATTTCTTTTGTTTCATATTAACAGTGATTGTAATACGCGCCATGTAAAAAAAAATAAAACTAATCTAAGTTCCGGAAGAAAATTAATTTAAAAAGTTTACAGTTGACATCTTGCGGAATATGAAGAAAGAAGTATTCTTTCAAATCTCAACGATATTTGCAAAAGAATCATTAATCTAACTTCTCTATAACTTGATAAAGAATCTAAGACTAGCACAAACGCTATTTATGAGCTCTCGTATAAGGTATATGTGAAAATTTTGTACAATTATCATGGCCAGATAGGATGTGTTTATGTCTGGTTTTTTAGCATTTGTTTGTACCGAGGCCACATTTGCGACAATGTTATCACAGTATAGGATCGAATAAAATAAATGTACGATGTGGTTTGAATAAATGTAATAATTTCTTTTACTTTGGATTTTGGTCAACTTATATTCTACGATGATTCAAATTGATTTTGATTTTCTGTCGTTATAGGAAGCAGTTTAGCGCGCATTTCGAAATATCACTAAAAATCATAGGAAGAATTCGTGTTAAATTACTCAGTGTAAGTGATTGATTGTAAGGATAACATCTGAATCCGGATCCGACAAAGATAACGTTAGTAACAGCTCTAATCAAGACATGAATGAAGAAGCAGTTAGCGATATTTAAATAAAGATTTATTGAAATAAAGTTTTGAATAATCTCATCTTTACATTCTCATCTCAGCTGAGTTTGTGGTATATCACTTAAGTGGTCCAATATTCGGAATAGCATAATTAGATAATAACATAAATAATAAAATGAACGTATGCTTTAACGTCAAATAACAATAAAATAAAAGTTTTTGGGTGGTATTTTGTAAACTTTGCGTATAACCTAATTTAATGTCGAAAATATGAACTATTTTTTTGCCTTCTAGCAACATTCTATCCTTTTTATAGTGGGATAACGTTACAAAAATAGGCCGTTTCACACAGATGTGGCAATAAGTGTAAAGCGTTATTTGTGACTTAATTATGCCACAAGCAATATATTAGAGATTATAGCAAGGCTGGCCCTCAGTATAAAATTATATTTTAAAATAATTTGCCACAGTATAGGTAATTCACTGCATCAACAAGGGCTACCTTCCTCTACCGACTCACAACGACCATGCTCACGATCGCGACTTTTTCAGTTCCACTTGCTTGCCGAGGTTACACTCTTAAACCTAAGTGCAACGGTTGTTCGACCCACCTATTGATATGGGTCGTTGTGTGATCGAAAATTATACCGTCGTTAGTGATGTTTTCGCCACGATCACAACGACAGTGGTCGCCTCGTGGAACGGCCTACGGAGCATTTTGGGCGTCGTCAGCTACTGGTGGAACGCGCTGAGAGGAAGAGTACTATAAGTTTTATTTATGTAGAGGTGTGATGCAGAGAGCTTTTAATCTTCTAGTATTTCATATTGTTAATAGAACAATAACAAGAACCAACGTGAGAACGTCGAGGGATTTACTCACAGAAAAGACTATTTGCACCCATAAAAAGGTTAATAAAACTGTTCAAGTTTACCCAAGCAAAGAACATTAAACATTTCATTTGAAAGGCAAAATTTAAAAATAAACTAATCCAGACAACTATAAAAGACACCTTCCAGATCAACTCTTTGTACTGCTACTTTAGCTATATATCTGAGGAAAGTACAAGCAAGTGTGTATGTACACTTGATAGTATGTTACGTATTTGCTGAATATGCAGGCAGGATAAGTGACCTGAACTTGTTGGAACATAAGAAGTTTTATAGAACATTTTCCTCCTGGTACATACATTTTAGCTGATATAGTCTGGCGATCGAAAGTTGAACCTGGAATTATTTGCAAACTTTTTACATGGCAACTCTAACACGAATGTTAACGTCAATTTTGACAAACAAGATGGCGGTTTTCGCTTGGTTCCGAGTGGATTTGCCTGTGTCGATACTTTGGCAGAGTCCCTTCTTCCGGACACAGCCTCGTCAGCCGGGGCTGCTACTACACACCAGGTCCTCAAATGTTGCAAATATGTATCCATTGGTAGTGGGTACGTATTTCTGGCTTTTGGGTCGAGACTATGGGGCCATGGGGCTTGAAGCTCATCATTTTGACAGTGACCTCTCAACGCGTCTAATTGAGGTCTCACGTGATCAAACAACCCACTGCTGGGCTTGCGTACCCCATTTTAATAGGGGAGCAAGAGACAATATATCCTCCACACTTTTCCCAAGGCAGATTGGCAGGTCTGACACATTGCTTATATTGACGTGCAGGATTCATCTCCCTCACTTCCCCAGCACCGTCAATATATGACAATTATAACGATATGCACCTTAGGTCAGAAAGCTACCGAAGTGATGTATGCTTTCCAACCATTAATCTACTACAGCTTTGTGTGGCAATGAAAATGAAAGATATACGAAAATTTAAAGCATGGAGACAGTAACTCTTTGTTCTTGAATGTACTAATTTATAAAAACTTGTATGTACGTGTTTAATATGAATAGTATCATAATTGTTGGAGTCCACAGTAAACTCATGCGAGATGGCCTCCTTCCAAATTTGATCTTCAACAGGTGGGCTAGGTGGCAAAACTCCTCCACCAGTTATTGTACTCGTTCTTTTAAAAGGCAACTCAGATTTTAAATCTTTTACTATGGAACTGTTGAAATCTGATTTTGATTATAGCGGATAAAACTAAGTTTTTACGGAATATTGCAGTTTATTTTTCAATACATGACTACTGATTCCCTGCTACCTACCGGAATTAAAAGTAGATAGTCTATATTCTATTGTAGGTCATTCTAGATTCGAGATATAACGATTAGTAATAAAAAGTATTCCAAATTTCATTAAAATCCGTTCAGTACTTTTGGCGTGAATGAGTAACAAAAACATCTCACAAAGTTTCGTATTTATAATATAATTATTAGAAACGAGTATGATTTATCAATTGTCACACATAAAATACACAAAATAAATAATTAAATAACTACCAAGTATCAAAATTATTTAATCCAAATTTTTCATGTAATTTTGATGTTGCCATACATATATTATTTAAATTTGCCGCCATTTTCCAGGTTCGACTTTCGTTGGCCAGACTATGGAAGGTTAAGCATCTTGAAATGTTTATATCACAAAGAGGGTTCATTTTTTTCGCAATCCTATGAGTGTTTCTCCTGGATTAACGCTTATATTGGAAGAAGTGAAACAGATAAAGCAGTCAGTCTCAGAATATATGAAGAGAGTGAAACATAGACTCAAAAAAATTTACATGCTAAAATTAACATGCTATAACAAAATATTGAAAAATGTAATTTTGTTTTACTTAGCAATAACTTCAAGATATAGAAACAATTTATAGCCAGTTCTTATATATATTGCCAACCGCTCATTCGCCATATTAGTAGTTAAAATTTGACATAAGATTCATATAAGTAATATCTAAGTTTAACCAATAATAAGGAAAGTAAGTAAACAGAATGACTATAAACGAATCGGTCATTCATCTCTTTTTAAAGAAATCGTTTGTCCTTTTTGACTGAATTTATTTCTGCTCAGAACTATATTTTATATACCCACACTATATTTTAGAGGTAGGAAATAACCCATGTAAGTTGTTAATAACACATTTAACATTTTACACATGTAAAATAGGAAAAGGGTAATTTTCCAAAAAAGCGATGAAAGTACTTACTGTTGCTCGAAACAGGCACTAGAAGCACTAAAGCACAATACTAGGATGTACTAGAGCCCCTATTTTGAGAAAAATAACGTGGGAAGCTTGGATATAGCAATAAATACAAAACAAAACATGTATGAGGGAATCCCCGAACCTGAAAAATATCATTAAAATTATAGTAAAATTGGGAACCCGACTTAGAGATCTTGTCAACACTCAAATATTTAAGGTATAATAATATATTCATATTTATAATGTAATAATATGTGGGCACATTACGGCAATCAGGCGATATCAGCCGCGGCTGACGGATACGTCCGACCAATGAGCACACTCCGAACCGTAACACATTCTCCACATTACTTTAGGACATCCAAACGCTCAACACTTACGTCCATGATTTATGACTTAGAATATGCACATTTCAATGGACTTTCCTTATCCAAATACATTTTAAGCCACGCCCCTCAGGCGCGTCCATTAACCGTGACTTATAAATATGCACACAGCTTAATTCAGGGTTTCCAGTTCACTCAAATATTATCAGATTTTTAAGATTACCCACCATTCAAATTGTATGTAATGTATCTTTCAAAATACCACTAGCCATAATAGCATATATATATATCATCACCTGCCTCTTTTACCGCGACATTGAAAAGGCGTTGGAGCCAACATCAACAAGAATAGAATTAAAATACCAGAGTATACGTGGTATATACCTCTACCCTCCATAATAGTATCCGTGTAAGTATCCTTTAAATGGTTTGTGACCAGAGTTTCTGATCTGACAACTGAACCACAGACTACTGTATGATAATATATATTATTGGACTCTCCTTTGTAGATTATCTCTCGGTTGTATTATTCCCATTACCGCTGCAGCAAACTGGAAAGTGGGAGCGCAAGCGTGTACAATCTCTATAAATATTATAAGCGCGAAGATTTGTAAGAATGGATGTATAGATGTATGGCCGTATGTTTGTTCCTCTTTCGCGCAAAAAAACTACTGAATGGATTTTGATGAACCTTTACAATATTATAGCTGTGTTACATCAGAATAACACATAGGCAATAATTTATGTAGGGTGAATTATCCAAAATAAAACGATTTCCATCACGTAGGTGAAACCGCGGGACAGCTATTATTCAATAAATAAATACTCTACATTTACAAACTTGTGCTGCTAAAATCCCTCACCATTTTCCCGCGTGCTGCTGTGGAAGTGGACATAATGTAAAGACGGCGCGAAGGGAAAATCTGTTGTGTAACACAGAGTTTTATGTACTAATTGGATTTGGCAACACCACAACTAGTTTCAAAGGTTTATATATTCAAAAAGACCTGTTAGCCAGAACCTTAAAAGATTCTTTAAAAAAAATATTTATAATTTGAGGAAATTTTGACTGGCATTTTGATAACCATAAAATATTAAACATGGAAGATACTAAACCAGATATTGATAAAAAGCCAATGGACATTCAGAAAGATGACGAAGAAAAACACATTAAAAAGAAAAACAAGAACAAAAAGAAACGAAGTGGAGGTGATGGCGACCATGGCGCTTCTTCATCCACCGATGGTTTAGTTCCTGTTACTAATTCTAATGATATACAGCAGAACATTTCTTTAAAAGACTTAAAAATGGCAATGGAAGTCCTTAATTTACATCAGAAACCAGCTAAAACAACTGAAGAAGCTTTACATAAATCTTATCAGTTTTGGTCAACCCAACCTGTTCCCAAAATGGATGAGAAAATAGTGTCTAATGAACCAATAGAACCTCCAAAGTCAGTGGAAGAAATAAGAGCTGAACCATACACTTTACCTGATGGGTTTCAATGGGATACTTTGAATTTAAATGAACCATTAGTCTTAAAAGAGCTATATACCCTGCTCAATGAAAATTATGTTGAAGATGATGACTGTATGTTTCGGTTTGACTATCAGACAGATTTTCTTAAATGGGCTCTACAACCTCCTGGCTGGAGGATGGACTGGCACTGTGGAGTTCGGGTTGTTAAGTCTGGCCGACTTGTTGGTTTTATATCAGCTATTCCAGCTCAGCTCAGGATATACAAACATGTACAAACAGTTGTTGAAATAAATTTTCTTTGTGTTCATAAAAAGCTACGAGCAAAAAGGGTTGCTCCTGTATTGATCAGAGAAATAACTAGAAGAGTCAATTTGACTGGCATATTTCAGGGTGTGTACACAGCTGGTATTGTTTTACCCAAGCCTATTGCTACTTGTCGCTACTGGCACAGATCTCTTAATCCAAAAAAATTAATTGATATTAAATTTAGTCATTTGTCAAGAAATATGACCATGCAAAGAACACTAAAACTTTTTAAGCTGCCTGATCATCCTAAGACTCCAGGATTCCGTAAAATGGAGGTTCAAGATAGTGAAAAAGTTGTCAAATTGCTAAATGAGTATTTGGCAAAATTTGACTTGGCACCCATTTTTTCAGAAGAGGATTTCAAGCATTGGTTTTTACCCCAGAATGGTATTATTGACAGTTTTGTAGTGGAAGCAAATGATGGTAGCATAACTGACTTCGTCAGTTATTACACACTGCCCTCCACTGTAGTTTATCACCCAGTGCATAAAACACTTAAAGCTGCTTATTCATTTTACAATGTATCTACAAAAACAGCATGGATTGATTTGATGCTGGATGCACTTATAACTGCCAAAAATTTAGGCTTTGATGTATTTAACGCCTTAGATTTGATGGATAACAAGGAATTTTTAGAACCATTAAAATTTGGGATAGGTGATGGGAATCTACAATATTATCTATATAATTGGAGATGTCCAAGTATGGCACCTAATAAAATTGGTTTAGTTCTTCAATAGCAATATGGACAGTGCTACTTTAATAACGACTATACAATTTAGATAATTGGTTTCTTTTTATTCTGTGTCACTATATGTAAAGTGTTTTAATAAAAATATAGTCATAGTTCAAACAAAGGCTTTTTATTTTTTATTGCAGCATTTTCCATACATCAAATCTAAACCAGAGTCTATAGAAGAGCTTATGTTTTCCAGGACTGTTTATTTGCTCAGGCAGTGAATAAAAGTGGCCACAATTCGGTAGTTGACAGTATGAAAAATATAGGCTGATTTTAATATATATCGTAGATTACGATCTAAATATGACAAAAATAAATTGTTTTAACTAAAATAATAAATATTAATTGATATTTTTGGGAAATAAAATTGTTAGATTGCAGCCATTAGCCACGTGACAATGAACGCCAATCAAAGCGCGTGACGTCATAGTGTGCAAAACATAAGAAGTTATCAATGACTTCTCAGATACCTAATACTTCAACGAAACAGATGTTTGTTTTGCACACTGTGACGTCATGCGGGACGCCATGGCAGCTTGACGCGTTTTTGTGGCGAAATGTCAAAATATTTATAAAATTGCGAAATTAAATATGTTAATGTTGTTTTTTTGCTGAAATATTAATATTTTGGCAAAATAGACCATAAGGCTCAAAATAAACCTGTTTCTCAAAAATTGACAACTACCGAATTACTAAAATTACCTGAACGACCAAATTGAACAAAGTGACGAAAATGGTAAACCACAAATAAAAACCCATCCTAGTTTCCGGGATAACCTTTAGATAAATCTATTCCATTGTTCGTGATGAAAATTATCCCTTGGCCACCCATCGGGATTAAAATTACATACGGACCGCGTTTCAGTTAAATCAGTCCAATAGTCATTCCATAAAAGGATACTAAACAGAGAGACAAATATACTTTTATCCCAGAATTATCTCATTTGTCGGGATAAAAAGTACCCCTGAGTTTCAACCAAATCGGTTCCGTAGGTTTTCGTGGTAACGGAACAGACTAACAGACAGAGTTACTTTCGCATTTATAATATTAATAGAGATAGGGATGTATATATTTACCTAGTCTGCCATATTTTTTTATTTTTTTTTAAAGTAGACTGAAAGCGTTCCTGTACGAACACCAGAGGCAGCAAGCAGATCTCGCATTAGATACAAGCGCCTTTTAGTAGCGGTTGAGTCTTTTTTAATATTTAGTTCCTTTAAATTTTTTTCTCTTTTTGTTTGCAATTTATCTATTATTATTATTTTTTCTAAATCATTATTTTCAAATTTCCATAATTATTTCATAACATATTATGTACTTATTTTAATTTATTCGAAATAGGTCTATTCTTTGTTTTCATGGTGGTCTAATTATAAATAATATTAATTGTTAATTAGTTATTTTGTTATATTTTTCTTCTGTGAAGGTGACGTTGCTGCTAGGCACTAACGGAAGACCAGCGTTGGTTGTTATCAACCAGCATCTGATGAGTTAGGGCCTTTTTAGAGTTTGTGTATTTTGTAATCACTTGGAATAACTCTAAATAAACATTATTTTCTTTCTTTCTTTCATAAATATTGTTACAAAGAAAATTTTATTTTTTCAATTGCAAATAACATTTTTAAGTTTTACAGTGTGTTAGTTCAATACATAAATATAAAACAATTTAAAATATAAAAAGCTTATTCGAAGTGATCTCCATTGGCTGCAATAGTCCTTTAAACGTTGAGGCCAGTTATTAATAGAAGCACGCACTCTTTCCGTGGGAAAATTCTTCACTGCCAATCTCGTAGACAGAGAAACCTATAGACAAATTGATAGCTTTTGTCGCATTCACACAAGAAAAAGAGCAACTTATGCCGACGTCGTATAAAAGAATGAGACAGAACGATACTATTTTTTGTTTCACTGAGCGTGCCGGGGCTTAGACTACCGGTGATCTTAACAAAGTTCGACAGCTGAAGCGCAGCAGTTATCGTCTTCCTACAGTTTTCACGTGCATTATTTGAAGTAATTCATATTATATTTTGTTTTCAACAACTTAGACTTCCTATTTCAACCTTTTTGTTAAGAACATGGTGCGGTGTAGCGTTAAAGGGTGTAAAAGTCCTAACGGAACGAAAACCCAGGATTGTCTTTCACTCGTAAGTATACCACTGTTTATCAGTTACTAGGCATTCAGTAGCATTTCATTATGTTCATATATTGTGAATAATGTACTCTAGACTTAAATTCATTGTTAAAATAGCACAAAAATAACAATTACAAATTTTAACCTAAAATTTAGTGTGGCCAACTTTTTTTAAAAATTATTTCACACTATTATATGAAATACAATTAGGAATTTATTCTGTATCGTGTATTAGTGAAATATCTGAAAAATTTAATGGCTTGTTGTAGTTTTCCTGAACCTGATAATTTACGTCGGAATTGGATATTAGCTGCAGGACGGACAGATTGGACACAAAAACCATTATCAAAAATTTGCAGTAGACTTTGAGAAAAAAATTTAATCAAAAAGAAGAAAGTTACACTGTTATTCCCTAATGCTGTACCTATTCTGGTAAATATTTAGTTAATAATATATTAAGTTTCGAACCAGGTTTTTTAAGATTTTGATATGTTAAGTGTTTTTAAAACTACAGTGTGAACTCCATGTAACGTCACTCGATTTAATGACAAACTCTTTTAAGAATCGAAATCACTTGGCTTTGGTTGGTTTAGAACAATCTAAACCAACCAAGCAAGTGATTTCGACACAATGGACACACTATCTAGCGTTACACCCACTCTCAATGACGACAACAATTAAGTAATAATGCCGTTTAAGTTGCCAAAATTAGTAAAAGCGGCGCAGCGTTCTTCAAAGTACTATTTTCTGTAAACAACAACTTTCTCCACACACTTTTTTTGTATAAATTGTTTTTTTTTTAGGATAAATGGTTTGTATTCCATGATGTTCCTGCTTCAGTTTAAATGAAGATACAATTATGGAAACTGAAAATCATTTAAACATTCCTGTAAGTGCACTATATATAAAAATAATATGATTTTCCCGCAATCAATACAGTTTTTGCTATGTACAGTATTAAGATAAATTACTTTCGTTATATTCATTCGCATATTCTCCACAACCATCACTAGGAAGTAATACAAACAAAAATATTGTGTCCAAAAAAATATTGTTTTCAATAAAGTTATGGTTTTAGTAACTATAAACGGGTTTTTTGATTTTAGGACAAGACGCCAGAGTACACACCTCGAACGTTGCGAAAAAAATGGCAAAGCTTGAAAATACAATCATCCGAACGACTGAAAAAATTAAGAGCTCTTCGAGAAAAAAGTAGACGTTTAACCAAAAAGGTAGCTAAACAAGAAAATGTTATTGCAGAACTGAAAACAAAGTCATTAAAAAGTGAGGAAGATGGGAATTTATTAGAATCTGTTGACTCTACCAATAGTCTTCTTGAAAAAATTAAAAATAAACATGTTTTATTATTTATTCACAAAGCCAGAATCTACTATCACATAAGAAACGGCAATTATTTAGGACTACATCATCATCATCTATCCTAAGTCTCCTGCCCTCGTTACAATTAATTTGAGTTACGCAGCATGTCTTCTCCTTCGCATAGCATGCATAGCAACCTATTGATGAAAATCTTCCATACATACAAATTTCTAATTATCACAACTATTTTTCTTCACAAGGTATCCCTAAATATAGTGACGTCATCTTTTTTGTCCCTTTCTGCGGCACGCTATAGCGGTGTCTATAGGATTCTCTGTCTACGGCCAATCGCATGTTTGTTTTAGGTACTCCAAATTATCATGGCGTTTAGAGCAAAACGTACTTCTAAAACTCACCATAAATCATAATTCAGCAGATTAAGATCGGACTAGACGATGGTCAGTTTCAGCTCTGATGAAGTCCGAAACGTTCGTTTCCAACCAAACTGCGTGGACCGAGCTTTATGACCCGGCGCCGAGTCTTGCTGGAAGGACCATTCTTGGTAATTGAACATGGTGTTGTTAAGGGGTTTAACTACCTTCTCAAGAATGGTATCTTGATACACTTGTGCCGATGTTTTGATACCTTTATTCAAAAAATATGGCTCAGTCACTCCTTCATAGCTAACACCCCACCAAACCGTCACTGAAGACGGATAATGCCCACGTTGCACTCTGTTGTCTAATTGAGAAGCTTCCTTAGAGCTTTGAGTATAAATGCGGGCATTTTGTTTGTTAAAATGTTGCTCAATTGTAAAAAATTCTCAGCCGTAATCAAAACTTTTCTGTGACGCCCTTTGCGTACCGCTCCAGTAGTTGTTTCGATTTTACCACCCTATTCTTTTTTAAATTATGAGTTAAGCAATGAACAGTGCGTCTCTTATAGGCTGCAAGTCCTAAGCCATGTTTTAAAATACGCGACATGCTTCTAGGTGATATCTTTATCTCCCAAGATAAAATCTTTTGCTTCCGGACATAATTTCTTCATATTATAGGTAAACTCACCTATCTAGCAGATTGGATATGGGATGGTAGTTACGTTAGTAACTTTAGTTCACTGGTCACTATATATATAATAGTTTTAATTGTTTTTGTTGCACTTTAAAACACAAGTCTATGAGATTTTAACTTTTCAATGACACTGCCAAAATATGTCTGTTTTTTTTGTATTTGTAGCTAGGTAACCAATCAATTTGAATTATGAACACTAAAGTTTTTCTTTAGGGCCAGCTACAACTCCAACACGGGAAGTGTTGGAGTTGTACTTGATACTTGATTCGACTACCACCGATCCTTTCCCTTTTGCTGGAATGGTAGTGCCATCTGCTGTGGTCACTGTGTGGTTCAAATCAAAATCGGCAAAATCTTGAAAAATGTCACTCATGTTTGTGATGTGTACTGTTGTTCCATTGTCAACAAATCAATTGTCCCTATCTGAAAGCCTTTCAGATGAACATGCGTTGACAACCATCAATGTTATGTTCTGAACTTGTGGCGAAGTATTTGTTCCACTTTGTGAAGGCTTCGGAGGTCTCCCGTCACCCATCCACTTAGGGCAGTCTCTTACCCAATGTCCTTTCTGAGAACAATAGTGACACTTCTTCGTTTTTGGCTTTTTCTTCTGCACAGTCTTATTTACAACTAGCGCCTCTTGACTAGTGTCGCTTTTAACTTTGAGTGCCCTCTCAAAAGCGCAAAGATGGCTTGTCAGATTTTCGATGGTTCGATCAGCTTTCGGTTGTAATAGCCAACTGCTTTTAAAAGGAAAGAAAGATTCCTCAAGAGTATCCAGAATTTTACATATTAATAGTAACTCAGGTAACTCCCTATTGTTGTCCTTCTTTAACTCAATATTCAGCTGAGTCCAAATATTTTTCAATTTAGACAATGTGAGTGGCTATTTCATCTCCCTGATCTTTCTTATGACTGAAAAAGCTCATACATAAATTGTATGCTTTATCCTCATCAGTTCCATCAAACAATCTATGTAACTCAAGCCAGCCATACCTCTCTAGCTTTCGTAAATCTCATTACTTTTCTGTTTCTTCATGCATATTGGTAGTTAGAATCAGAAGCGCGGTCGCATCGACTTTTATATACTGTTCTAAAAGGGTATTAAACGTTCCAATGCCATCTCCACCTATAACTGCTTCTCTACTGGGCCCTCTACTACCTCTAACGCTTGGGGTACAGTGCGTAACAGGAATCTGACCTTATATTTCCATGTATCCCAGTTGGACTTGCCCTCTAACAAACCAATCTGTATTTTCCCAGTGACACTCTCCATCCTTGTGCTGGGGCCCTAAACCTATTATAGGTAAACTCGCCTATCTAGCAGATTGGATATGGGATGGTAGTTACGTTAGTAACTTTAGTTCACTGGTCACTATATATATAATAGTTTTAATTGTTTTTGTTGCACTTTAAAACACAAGTCTATGAGATTTTAACTTTTCAATGACACTGCCAAAATATGTCTGTTTTTTTGTATTTGTAGCTAGGTAACCAATCAATTTGAATTATGAACACTAAAGTTTTTCTTTAGGGCCAGCTATAACTCCAACATTTCAAACTCATTCCCTTACTGCTTTGACCACGTTTTTCGCACGAACACTACCTGGACGGCCAGATCTTTTTCTGACACAAACAGAGGAGGTCTCATTGTACCTATTGTTGTTTAATAAAGTTTAGTGGTACCCTTGGGTTAAGTGGGTTAAGGAATAAAACATCAAACCAGGTAATACACAGTTTATTTATCTATCAAAATACTGGTCACAAGAACCATACCAAAAAAAAAGGCCGCACCGCTAATATTCCACAATTACATAAATACTCTGTTACGACAGAGTTTCCCTGTTACCCTAGTATAGGGCGGTTTGATGAATCTAACCCAATACTATCTCTGGCTAGCTATATTTCAGGGGGTGAGATCGGCTAAGAGCTATGCGCAATGTATAACATTATTTGTGAGTATAACTTGGTCATATAGAGTGAGTTACTAAACTAAGAAAATTATAAATAAAAATGGACGCCACCTGCTGAATTCCTTTAGGAAGATCTTGCAACAGGACAAGTAGATGAAAGAAGAGAGAGTAGATGATGAAAGCTGTGTATCAACTGGAGGGTACCGCCATGGGCTGAACTCTGGTTAGCCCCAAGCGTTGTAGGAGGGCATCGGTCGCTACACCACTATGCCTCTCGTACACCCACACCTCACTAGGAGGCTAATAAAAAGAACACTGCGGGGGGTCCATTACAACCCGTAATGGCTCGTGGAGCGGCACGAGGACGGTCTTTAAACGAATGATATCAAAATGTCCGCTCTTACACGTGTACTTGAAACTTTAACGAAACCTCGGAGCACTGGTGACGATCGAAAAAGGGCTTAGTCATTTGACGATTTTACTTTTATATGAAATGCCCCCCAAAGAATGGAATATTCAACGCCCGTCGAGATGTTCGGCCTTGTCGAATGTGTTTTGAAAAACGTAGCTGTCAATGTGACAGCTACGAAGGCGAAACCGCGAAGCGCTGGGAACCCCAGTCCTTTGGGTCGTTTTGTGTGTATACACCAGAGTGACGATTTCGTTTTCCTATTAGCCAGTAAACAATGGCTAACCGTTTATAAAATTTTTGCTATTCCATATTGCCTAATTAGGGATTCAATCAAACTCCGCTATTTTTCGGTTAATTCCTTTTTGGCTCGCACAGTTACCGCAATGTTAGCTGTTTGCTATTTCGCGCTCTACAATAGCGCTGGATAGCGTGCATCGACGGTTGGCCACTGGAGGCACTGATTGTCTTGACGACTAAAATTTGTCTTTACCGTAATTATTTGATTAAACTTAATTTAAAGGTATTCGCGACCAAGAATTTTGTTTTCCTAATTAATCAAATAAAATACGAATATACCATAAACAATCCTGACCATAGCTAATATCGACCCTAGGCCGCTTTCTGCCGCGCTCTCCTAGATGTCGCTATTAGACTCTAAATTTTACATGTTACACTATTAATATCACGGTATACAAACATTAAAATTTGACTAATACCAAGCGTATGGAGAATTTTAAAAATTGCATTTGGCTCCATACCTACTTTGTGTAATGTAATGCAATCACAGCGATTCGGTTCTCTTTACCGCCCCACTCCATTTTAATATCACAAAATGTATTGGCGCCAAAATGAGAAAACACAATGAACAATCATATAAAACGGGCAAGTGAAAAAACGAATCGCAACGGACAGATTATTAATGTAATTGTCCAATTTGAAAACCTGTCCGTAAAACTTCCAAGTCAAAATATTGTTGCGATTCATTTTATCACTTGTCAGTTGAAGATTTTCCACTTGTCCGTTGCGATGCGTTTTTCTACTTATGCGTTGCCATTCGTTTTTCCACTTGTCCGTTGAAGTTTCACTTCTAATCTGTGTCCCAGCACACATTTCGATTTTGCACAGGTTTACTGCTAATTATGATTTGGTTAGGTTAGGTACATTTTAATGGTGTATGTAATACGCTATACACGCACCGACCATTTTTTACGTCAACACTTTTGTCGTTCACACGCGTTGAAATTTAAATCTTTAAAATTTGCGAAGCTCTATTAGGACCAAATTTTTTGCAGACAACCCTATATCAACGTGTTCGCAATAAACCAGCGCTTATGCTAATAATTTTTTTCTATTATCATAACAAGTGAAAGTAACTGGCATCGACATACCTGTTTATACCTGGCAACCCATAGTCTGTCCAGGTAAATTATAGACAACCCTACGTCTGCACATTCTATACGTTTAATCGTAGACAGAGAAACGCCGTCTGTCTACGCGTTTAATACTTTAAGTCAAGTATAAAATTTTCTTATTATCTTGATGTAGCAACATTGAATGTAAAATCTTTAAAAAAACCCATTTTTAATATATTTATAATATACTAAATTTATTATAAAATAAGTTTTATACTATTATCAGCTCGGTGAAGGTCGATGTAGGGTCGGATCTTAGACCAGTATTTTAATTTTAGTTTCTTTTTACTATTGTATATCTATAAAATTCTCGTGTCACAATATTCGTTGCCATACTCCTCCGAAACGGGTTGACGATTTTCATGAAATTTTGTGTGCATATTGGGTAGGTCTGAAAATCGAACAACATCTATTTTTCATCTCCCTAAATGTTAATGGTAGTCCACCCCTAAATATATTTTTTAATTTATAAATAAAAAAAATATTTTTTTATGATACAGCATTAAAAAATACATACAACCCTAAATTTTCAACCTTCTACGATCAACCCCTATTTTTTAATAGCATATTAAATATCTATCGGGGTAATCATAATATTAGTATTTTTATAATTTTCTACTGGGATGATTTAGATTTTACTTTGAACAAGGTAGATGACGCTGCAATCGTGTACCAGAATTTAGGTGTTCTTTTTGTTGTTGTATGTGTTGAAGTTTGTCCCGGAATGGTTTAAATAAACGATTTGACCCAGTAGGTGGCGTCGCGATAGTCCTCCTGAACGCTGGGCCTGATTTTGATGACATTTTTTGTTTGTTCAAGTGGATTTGAGAATAGTTTAGATTAACATTTGGTCCCGGTAGATGACGCTGGAATCGGATTCTTGATTTTTATTTTTTAAAGGCAGGACAACGTCTGCCGGGTACAGCTAGTTGTATATATAATTTTAAATTTGGTCTATTTGTAGGATATATTAGTTTTTCTTAATAGATGTTAGATTTAAGATAATTATTTATTTTAATATGGATTATTCAGTCCATGAATAAGGGACAACCAATGCATATAAAACCCCCATTATCTTAATAATTTCTCCGTGCAAGGACGGAAGATGATAGTATGTTAGATAGATATGTAACTCTTTATTGTAAACCATTAGGTACAGAAAAACATAGATTAGCAGTCAGCAGTACTATTCCTATTTAATAATTCGGTAATTATGATAATGCAACATACCACTTATTTTTATCAAACTTCTTATCTATCCGAATATGGTCCGGAAGAAATCGATAAGAGCGCCTAGTGTATTGTAAAACGTTATTTCTATTAACTGTATTTTTAAAACACAATAAAGCTTTTATCCATTCGTTCATAAATTATTATACCTCACTGATTGGAATACGATTTTTATTTCAATCTGCCCACAGTTAATCATTCCCAGAAATTATATATAGATAAAAAAACCGCAGATTGCAAGTCTAAAATTTTCTTATTGATCAGCGAAAACCACATCGAAATCGACCCAGTAGTTTTTACGTGTATCCTGAATAGACAAGAAATCTAAACAATCTTGCAGTGTTTTCCTTCGTTTATATAGTCAATTCAGTTGTTTATTTTTATAATTTCAATATACAAACATGGCATTTTTAGAATTATATCGACGCTTGAAATGCAAAAATTTCTAAGCGGCATTGAGTTTTAACCTCATAGGAATGTTTCAGAAAAAAACTCAAAAATATTATCTGATTGTCGGCTTTTGACATAAATATATTTTTATAGCAATTAATGATGTTAAAATAAACCGTACAGATTGTTTAAAAGGTAGTTTATGTCGCTTCGATAAAAAAAAACCCAATTTGATAAACAAGTAAAATTGTCTCAGCTATCACTGAAGGTTTTTAACACCTGCACTTTTAACAAGAGATATAATACGGCCGGCGTAACTTGGCGAATGTGAACATAGGCTCTGCGAACTTTAGCGGCATGTAAACTCGTGAAGAAAATAAAGTGACCAACTAGTACAAAAGCAATGAAAAAATACAGGGATGAAGGGCGACCAATTGTATTCACTGACGAGTCGTATGCCCACTCATCCCATGAGTGTACATGCTCTAAAGTTCGCAGATCCTATGTTCACATTTGCCAAGTTACGCCGGCCGTATTATACCCACTAGAGTAGAGTTCACCTCTCACCCAGATTTGGATCATGTACGCGGGTGGCACACACGCCAGGCCGAAAAGAGGACAATACTTTTTGATAACTAAAAGGCGGTTATATCAGTCTACTACTATGCCTGGTTTTAAAATTATGAATATCTTTATTTTGTTTATAGGCCATCAAATTATTTGGAATATAAATTAGGTATATTACTAAAAATTATTGGGAGGCGACCGTCACAACACTAATTTCCTTCTTAAATAAAAAAAATTCAGCCTATTTTTTCACTTTTCAACATTTAATTTTATGACGTATTAAAATCTGTACTGAAATGCATATTTAATTATAGTCGATTCCTATATCTTACCGACCGTTTATTTCCACATTGGTTAAAATTTGACATTAGCTCCATACAAATAATGTTATATAATTCAGTGGATCGGAACGCAAATGAATAAACTGTAAGATATAGGAATCAGCCATTAGTGGATAAGTACAAGCTGGACCCAGCAAAAATAAAACACATAATTATTTAGAATATTCCACAGAATATAATATAACAAATACATAAAAGAAAAAATCAGTTACATTTTATATTAGAGACCAAGTTTACAATCCAAGGTATCTTAATCAATGCTAAACTGATTAAAGGAAAGAAAAATAAATATAATAAGAACATAAACCACCTCCATTTTGAGAAACGTTAAAAGAAAATATGTGTAATTTTTATGACGAAACTAAATCCAATAATTTCCGAGTCAATGTAAAAAGTCAAGAGCTACAACTCTTTCAATGTAGAAATGTTGACAGTTGCTTTATTTTTGTTTGTGGGAATGCACTCTAAATGTTTTATAGTAATTATATTGTAAGAGTGCATGCCACATTTTGTTATTTTTTTTTCAATTTTTATTTTAATATTTTTTATGAGCGGGATCAATTAAAACAGATGTTGAAAGCACTAACATTAGCAAGAACAATAACTGTGTTCTTGTAATATAGTAAAAAAGCTGATAGAGAATTATGCTTTTAAATCTGTAAACTGACATTAAGTTGATTATTCCTTTTTGGTTGCTTGTTGTTTAGCCTGATGGGCTTGTAACACAGCAACTGCCTCATCAACTTTAGCTTTCAAAGATTCTCCATGTTCCAACATATGAAGAAGCTCAGAATTGTCAATTTCTAGAAGCATACCAGTTATCTTGCCCGCCAAATCAGGATGCATCCTCTGAATAAGAGGGAAAAGACGTTCTCCAAGCATCTGCTTCTGTTCTTGGAGGGGTGCTGCCGCCAACATGGTCGCAGTCAGCGGTTCTTGTCCTTGAATATGAACTGCTGGTTGAGGTGCAGGTGGATTGCGCATATTTGCCGTATACTTATACCCTGCTGAACGGCCACCCTGAGTAACCAGTGGAGCTCGAATTGATGTCGCAGCAGCAACACCCTGTTGACCTGTTATGGGTCTAGCCCCAAGTGATGTGCGTAATGTAGCCTGGGTTGGTCCTCTTGGGGCAGGACGGTATGGTGGTTGCATGTTAGCATAGGCAGATGCTGCTGTTTGAGTATTTGGCCTAACTGGTGGCTGTGCAGTCCAGCGAGGTGAAGGTCTTATTTGGGTCATTTGTGCAGGCCCATAGAAACGCTGTGTTGGGGGAATCGTTGGTACAAAATATCCTCCTGCACCACCTGGTTGGAAGATTTGTCCCATCTGCTGCATACGCATACTTGCCATCCGTTGCATATACTGAGATGTAAGATGGGCTTTTCTGTCTTCTTTACGTTGAGCCAAAGCTACATATAAAGGTTTGGTCCCCACTATACGCCCATTCATTTCAGTCACAGCTTTGGTTGCTTCCTCAGGAGAAGAGAAACATACAAATCCAAAACCTTTGCTTCGCCCATCCTCCAGCATAACCTACAACAAGTAAAAATAAAATGTAATACAAGATTCATCTACATTTAAAACTGCTATAGATTAAGATACTGTTTTACTGTGTTTTTGAAACATCAGCTGAACTCCTATTAAAATAGCTACCAATAATTTGAATAGTACGAGTAGTAATTTTATTATAAGATAACAATAAGCTTTTATTGCTGCTTGTATGTTATGTTTTTACAAAGAACATTAAAAGATAATGAACTATAAATACCTTTGCAGAAGTAATAGTTCCAAATGGAGCAAATTCCTTACGAAGACGTTCATCATCTATTGTATCATCTAAGTTCTTAACATACAAATTGACTCCCTGGTATCTAGTAAGGCGTTCAGACTTCAACTGTTCAAATTTACGCTTCAATTCTTTTTGACGCTCTGCTTTCTTTTGAGCACGTCCTACATATAATGGCTTGCCTTCTACAAGTTCTTTGCCATTAAGTTCCATGCAAGCCCTCTCAGCTGCATCAGGATCTTCAAAAGCCACAAATCCAAAACCTCTTGAACTGCCATCATCCTTGTACATGACTTTGTGGCTAGTAATTCTACCATACTTCTCAAACATATCTTTTAACATTTCATCAGAAAAATCTTCTCCAAAATTCTTCACATATACATTTGTGAATAGTTTTGCTTTCTCACCAAGTTCCTTTTCGCGTTCCTTACGAGGGATGAATCTACCAACATAAACTTTTTTTCCATTCAATAACATACCATTTACTTTGTCAATGGATTTGTTGGCAGCCTCTTCAGTTTCAAAATGAACAAACCCATACCCTTTAGAGGCTCCAGTCTCATCTTGAGCTACTTTACAGCTCAATATATTGCCAAATGCAGAAAATGTATCATACATTGCTTTGTTATCTATAGTTTTATCAAGATTTTTTATGAACACATTTCCCACTCCAGATTTACGTAAAGAGGGGTCTCGTTGGGACCACATGATTCTAATAGGTCTTCCTTTGATCATATCAAAATTCATAGTGTCTAGAGCTCTTTCAGCTGTAAAAAAATGGATTTTGGTTAGAAACTGCCATATTTATTATACCTTTAATTATGCACTAAAACAATAAATAACAGAAGTGAGGTTAAACTTTATATTAGTAGTCACTGAATTTTAAGTAGTGGGATGGGGGGGGTGCGTGGGGAGGAGCACTTCTCCCTTCTGCAACCCCCATGTCTAAGGGACATGACATTCTTGAGATATGAATATTTTTCATTCAACCATTCATTATACTGCGACAATGGTGACCAGTCTGTTCTGGCTTTGGTTTAAAATCTAACCTAAGTCATCATCCTAGTCACTGTTCTTGATTTGAGACTTTAGTCTCAAGGATTTATCCCTCAAGCCAAGCGAACATGCCATAGCTGCAGACAGAGTGTCACAACAGATTTACAATCATTGTCACAATATATAAGCAAAAATAATTATATTTATGTATAAAAATCTATAAACTTATTCAAAACTTGTTTCCTACCCAAATAACAGGTCCATTGTCTATATATAAGGCGTATGTTACCCTTAACTCAAATTACCCTTAATCTCATACCCCTCTGTGTCAAAAAGCGCAACCGAAGTGAGAGCTATATAATATATAATAATATTATAAATAAGAAACAACTTATATAACTTTATACTAAGAGCAAAACTTTATATTTATCAACCATATGGTACGATCATATTAAAAGTTGCTGTGGCAATTTCGCAAGAACTTACAGTAGTGAATAAGTGTATAATATAGAAGTAACTTACCGTCAGCAGGCTGCTGAAAGTTTACATAAGCGTAGCCTAGGGACCTACGAGTTATCATATCACGGCAAACGCGGATTGAAAGTACAGGACCAGCAGTTGAAAATTTTTCAAACAACATGGCCTCGGTTATATCCGAGTGTAAATCCCCGACATACAGAGATGCCATAGGATAATTAGGCGGACCAGGATTCATTTTGCAATATCACTGGCAGTTTTACGTAGACATTAACTTATTGTAGGTATAGAAAAACTTCACTTTCTCTTTATAATGACTATCGCATTCCTAAGACCACGTTGCACGCTTACGTACACTAACTTAAAACCAAGTGATTCCCGTTAATTTTTTATATTTTACTATTTTTTTTGGATTTTTGTATATTTTATGTTTTTTTTTTTATTTTACAACAATATTTCACGAAATTCTGAGGATTGTGTGACCTTTTATCGAGGGGACACACAACCTCACGTGAACACACCTTGCTCACCAAAGGAAAAGGTGACGTTTGACAAAAATTAAAATGGCGTCTGCATGCTCCAGCAAGTGATGTACTTGATGAAAGAGTATAAATTTAATCAATTTGTAGTAAATTAAATTAAAATTAAAAAGTTGAAATTGCAACTATTACTATATATTAAATAAAGTTATAGTTATATATTATGTATTTAAGTACATAGCAGAAGAAAAATAACTACTTATTAAATAAATGAATTCACGTTTGTGCAAATCGATTCGTTCAATTCTGACTGTTAATTTATACGAGAATTTATAAAAGACAACACTATCCAGGGTTCCAGATTGAATATACGAAAAGTCCCTAGATCACTAGATCCGCCATTAATGTGGCCCCAAAATAATACTATTTCATACTTTTTTTACATACATATTGGTTGAAAAAATATTGGGCAAGGGCGTTGGACCACGATGTCGACAAATTTGTAATTATTTTTAAAGCGATTTCAAAAAAGAGGTTGGTTCTATTTCATCGTATATTTTTTTAAATAATCTCATTAAAAAATCCAAAAACACGAGTTAAATAATTGTAACGTAATATTCAAAGACAGATTCAAAGACAGACCGACAGATCATGATTTCAAAAGGCTATTGTTTTACTAAACTTATAACAGAACGCTAAAATGACCAGCTCAATTGGTATTGTTCACTTTTTTCAAACTAGTGTTAAAAGCCTTGCAGAAATTTGGGTAAGAAAATACCGAAGATACCAAATATTAACTATTTGGGCAGAGTTTCCCCTTTATTGTCCAGCCTTTGGTGTGACTATTCACACCACACAGTAAGCAATGAACACCGTCTTTTTTTTTTTTTGAGCTGATTCAGCTGAATAGCCGCAGATGGCTGTTTCAGCGATACCGGGCTTTGGGGGCTTCCCGACTCCGTGGGAGCGGAGGCGTTCAGCCCGGAAGCAGCACGCTCGAGGAGGCACCTGTGAGGTTCGACCTCGGCTCGACCGCTGCGGGGAATTGACTCTATATTGGAAACAGGCCGCAAAGGGCTGAATGAGCTAAGCCAACAGGCTGAAGTGAAAAATTTGGGGACTCGTTATCGACTCCGCCGGCGGAGCCGATCCTAGTCTATCATTACTACCGCTTCGCAACGTGTTATAGCTGGAGGAGAAGAAGCGGCGGAAGAAACTCTCCAGCAACACGCCTAAGCTAATCTTGTATGGCTACTTGTGTCTGTAATGAGTATGGATTGGTGGGTCTTACGGTTGTGTAAGAGGATTAGAGCCGGGGGCTCTCCGGCGTCTGTTGTGTCTGCGTCTGTTATGCCAGCTGATGTTACGAGCCTCGGGGGTTCATGATTGCGATTTGACGTGTGATTTCGTCAGGCTCGTCAATTAGTACATTGCGAGGCCTGCGTTTGCTCGTGTGAGCGTTTGGAGTGGGTTTGTAGTTGACCGTTTCCGTCACCAGAGGGTTCGGGTGATGGGGGGCGAGGTCAAAGAATCTGCGCGATAATGAGATTATATAGTCGTTGATGGAGGGAAACTCCAGGTCGCGATGCAAGTCGGCGAGCCGCATATAGCGCGGGCCGTCGACTGCAGCGCGTAGAAAGTGATTCTGGATTCTTTGCAGTCTCCAGATGTTAACGTCGCTGGCGTGGCCAAAGACCACACTCGCATAGGTCAAGATGGGGCGGATGCAAGTTTTGTAAAGAGTCACCTTATTTCTAAGGCTCATCTTACTCTTCTTGCCTATCATCGGATAGAGTCGGCCGAGGATCCAGTATGCTCTGTTCCCGACCGCTCTGGTATGCTTGTGGAAGTACAAGCCTCTGTCTAGGGTTACCCCAAGATATTTGACTTCGTTAGCCCAGGGGATAACTTGGTCGAATAACTTTGATGGGCATAAGTTGGTTGGAGGGGCGGGTATTGGGTGAGAGGCAGCTGCGGGAGAACATGATGGCTGCACTCTTCTCGGGATTGAACACCGTCTACACGCCTCACCGCCTTTTTATACCAAAATACTACGAAACTACCCTACCAAATAATAATATAACAACATTGCTATAAACAGCAATTATATCATAGTGTTGCCAGGATCATATTATTATCTATGACGATTGTCTATGTGATATTAATATACTCTATGACTGCTGTGATGGACATCGCGTAACACTAGTTAAGTTCTGTAACATGGATTTTCCCTAAAGACTACTTTAAAAAATTGTCCCTTTGACGTCATCGGAGAAATAATTTTAAAATCGAATTTTAAAAAACTAACGCTTAAAATACAAAAATATTCAAATCAGTATATTAAAATACCCTATTTTATGTAATAAAAATATAAAATCTGAGGGTAATTTTTTGTGAACAATCCCCATTGGTGATGCAACCTCTTTTTTTTTCGGGCTTATGCGGTAGAGACATAAACACTCACAGTAGGATTGGTCCACAAGTTCCAAGAGGCTCAACGAGCTATGGAACGGGCTATGTGGGGTGTTTCTCTTATAAATATTATGGAAATGAGGATATCCTAAGAGAAACAGTTAACAAACCTAGCTCGCAATACTGCTCTGTGTCTGTGATTGAGTTTCAAGAAATTGTCAGGATTATCAATTTCAATATTTGTAGAATTTATTCTTCAGGATTTGTTTAAAATTCAAAAATCGCGTGAACAGTTTTTCCCGTTCTCGCACATTTCTCGCATGAATGTGGTGATACCGTAACTTTTAATTCAAGGGCCCTGGCAACATCGATTTTTTGTGTCTTTTGTAATTATTTCATCTACTTGTTTAGGTTAGTGAATTTAAATCTTAAATTATCGTAGCAATCGTTTTAAAGTCCTTTAAAAAGTAACTCGAATATGAAAGTAAAAACAAGTAAATTTACCTGTGAACTCAATTTTTAACTTCTTAATTCTAGGTGAAGTTATAATCTGTAAACATGGGTAAGGGGAATAATATGATACCCAATGGCCATTTCCATAAGGATTGGCAGAGATTCGTGAAAACATGGTTCAACCAGCCCGCTCGGCGTCATCGCAGAAAGCAAAACAGGATCAAGAAAGCTAAAGCTGTTGCTCCACGTCCTGCTGCTGGGCCACTTCGTCCCGTTGTACGTTGCCCTACAATACGCTACCACACGAAAGTTCGCGCCGGCCGTGGATTTACACTTCGGGAAATCAGAGTTAGTACTTAAATATGTTCAGAACGCTTATAAGACAGTTATTAAAATGTTCAAAAAAATTTGTCTTCATAAATATTTGGAAAAAACATTTCAAAGGACGTTGTGTACGCATTGCCTGTACAACAGATTTTTTTCCTTTCTATAACACTTCTGTTTCCAGATAGTTTAAATATATTCTAAAGAATATATTTACAAATCAAAAATAAAACAATAAAGTAAATACATTCATAAGGAAATAATAATATATTTATCAACCAGTCTTACAACATTGAACTATTACATACATTTAATTATTACATTGATTTATTTGAAGTTCTAAATAATTGTAGAAAAATGTACATAATATAATAATAGTGTTTGTATATAAATAATATTAATTTGAAAAAAAAAAGAATTTTGTTTATTTAGATTGAGGTTGTGGAGATAAAGAGAACCTATATAAGTATTATCTATGACTTTCATGGTTCTTGTTTTTCTTATTTTATTTAATTGCTAAGTTGTGTCTTATTTCATTTTTCAACAATTTGTGTTTTTGGACTATTTTTTTTATGTTGACTAATGGATTTTCCAACCTTTGACCTATAATATAAACTAAATACTGGTTTTCAGGCTGCAGGATTAAATCCTGCATTTGCTAGGACAATTGGAATTGCTGTTGACCCTAGAAGGCGTAATAAGTCTGTGGAGTCTTTACAAATTAATGTTCAGAGATTAAAGGAGTACAGAGCTAGACTTATCCTGTTCCCTAAGAGCAAAAAGGTAATATTACTTCTCTATAATTAATTCAATTTTCTCTTTAACTGTTTATGATATCTCAAATATGTGAGAATGTTTATTAAAAAATATATGTATATATCAAGATCTCCAGGCCTTATAGGGTTTGTAGTAAGTAGGTATAAGTATACCTCCCCCTCCTCACTCCACCACCCCACTACTTATATCTTGTGTATCAAACATCTATGGATTTGCCACTATGAAATTAGAAAAGATAACAGGTTAAAAGCACCTGTAATAAACGTGAATGTATGTAGAGATTATATGAAAGTGGATGAAGCAAAAGGTGTATGTCCAGATCATAGCAAGCAATGTCCAAGTATAATTAAATATTCAGAGAACTTATATTGTAATAATAATTGTTTTGTTTATTTAGAAAAAAAACAGACTAATTGAGAACCTCCTCTTTTGACAGTTAGTTAAAAACAGTAATATCTATAGTATTTCAAAGTTCTTAACATGCCAGGGCTGTACATGCATTAAAAAAACCCAGCTGTAATAGACTATATAATACTCCAATCAAATTAGGTCAGAAATCATAATTTATCACTCAAGTGTGCATTTTTGATATAATGTAGTTTCAATGATATAAAAACAAGAAGATTCTTAATCTTAAAATCTGGGAACCCTGCTGGAATCTTTTTGGAAATTATTTCAATTGGCCAGCCAAAAAAAAATCGAATTTGAATGTGATTGTTTTACTGATCGAAAGCAACTTTCATGTAATAAAATGTGTGATATTTTTATCCCAGGATTTTTTCTGGGAGTGGTTTATAGTTGTTCGGGTGCATAAAAATTTGCTTATTCGAACACAGTTTTCACTAAAATGATGGCCTACTTTCTTTTTTAAATGTTGCGATACTTTGTGTCCCGTGAATCCTGCAGGATTGTCAAGTTGAGCATGGACCAAGTCACGGCATGTTTTCATTTGTTAATTGTTTAAATGTAGATCAATATTTGTAGCTTTTTTGTGACGTCTTTCCATTTTGATACAGGTACTGAAGGGTGAGGCCAATGAGGAAGAACGCAAATTGGCCACTCAACTCAAAGGACCACTGATGCCAGTACAACAGCCAGCACCTAAGTCTGTTGCAAGGGCTATCACTGAAGAGGAGAAGAACTTCAAGGCCTACCAATACTTAAGAGGGGTATGTGTTAAATAAACTTTTTGTATTTATTTCTCTAAAGCTAGAGCCATGTAATCTGTCTAAAAGGAACTGACATTCAAACAATTACACAATTAAGTGGGATGTGTGCAAAACTAAAGTTTTAATGTATTAATGATTAGGGTTCCGATAAATATGCATTAAATAATATCGACGGTTAAAAGGTAATAGGGAATATGAGACAAAAACTAAATTGTTCAGGAGAGAGTTTAAAGTTTAAAATTTCAGAAAAATGGAGATTACTTTTTCATTTCTTGTCATATCGTGAAAATGGAAACAGCTCTAGAATTTAAAAAAATCAAAGCATTAAATGGTAGTTTTATTTATTTGATTCTACATTGTTTTATGTGGTTTAACGTCGTTTAATGTCGCTTAAATCAATTGATCTTATTTTCTTTATGGAGTAATTGGGCATAAGTTACATCTACAATGAAAAAAAAACGAAGGGTAGAGTAGACTTAGCTACATTTGACATCCTTATATCAAGAGGTAATAGGGCATAAGTCACATTACTGCAGAATAACATAAAAGGGTAAAAAGCAGAAGTGGTAATTGACATTATTATACCAAAAGGTAATGGAGCATAAGAAACAGTGTTTAGCAAAAAAAATAGTAGGATGTTAGTCATTAGTAAGTTGAAAAAAAAGGTAATGATGTACTTCCGCACTTCAAAATTTCTATACCAAGAGGATAACAGCAAAATCCAACATAGGGCATTATATGAGCAAATAGTAATGTGGGTCAAGCGTCACGTCTTGAAAATAATAGAATCACAACTATAACGATTCTCCTTTAAAATAAGACTTTAGTAACTGCATACATCCAAAAGGTGTTATCCATCATCAGTACCTAGTATATATTTTTTTTAATTATCTAATCTATGGACTCTAGTTCGTACGCTTTTTACAACTTAATCATTGTTAGAGTTTTTTGAATTTATACACGCTTATTGTTTATGTGAATTACATGATTGTTAATTTTATGATTTTTTGTTGTGTTGTGTACCTTAAGAATAACTCATATAACATTTTTTTTCTAATTTTAATACTTAACTTATAGTATATATACTATGTAGAGTGTATCTGTTACATGCTGGTGTTGTGAGAAAGTGCAGTGTGTGGCTTATGTCTATACCTATATTTATTATCTTAACTAGTACCATGTGTGCTGTTTTTTCTTTCTGTGCCTAGGTTATTAATTTTTAGGCTCTTTGTGTGTCTTGGTTTGTTTGTGAATTGTGCTTGTAATGCAATGCAGTGGTATTGCGCATTGGTGTGAGTAAGTGTATAAGTTTTATTGTTTTTTATTCTATGTTTGTGACTTTGTGTGGTGTTATAATTTATTATTTAATTGTCGTGACATGAAACATTTTTAGTTGGTATTAGTGATGATACATCGTTTAGGAGGGGGATTATTGACCCTCCATTTGTGACGTTGGACCACCGTATTGTCTCCCATGCGTATCGCCATTTTTAAATTGTAATCCCTGTTCTCATCGGCTGTGACTTTCTCCGCTTTGAGGACGAAGGTGGCGGTAGCGTCCTCTTCGCACACGGCTGTGTAGTAAATACATTTAACAGTGTGACGCGAAATTGCCACGACCGCATGAGGGATGCTCTTGTACAGGTCTATCTTGTTGGAATTGGATCTCACGATCACCACTGTCTCGAAGGTAAGACCCTGAGCCCCGTGTATCGTTTGAATTGATGACCCTTCGCCTTTGCCACAATCTAGTTTTATTGGGCTCTCTTTCTCTGACTGCGTGTGAGTTAGATAAAGAGTATTGGCAAGTTCTATTTTGAGTTCCAGGGAACGAGCTTGATTTTTGAAAGAGTTGCTTGAGTAAACATCACTCATGGCATATGCTACGTCTAGTGGATTTCGGTGTGTACAGAGCAGTTCTCGGGTGATTTTCGCCGAGGGTGTAGGGCGGTGATATAGCATGGGGAACAAGTCGTTCCTGTCTGTGAAGGGCATTTGGTTTATATCGCCCATGAGAGTGAGGTGTCCGCTCCTGCTAGGCGCGATGCCATGACTATAGAACCAAAGTGGCTCATGAGTGCTTCATCGACTATGAGGTGTTTGGGTCTAAAGTTGGAAGTTAGACCGTTGACTATGAACGACGCCATAGTCCGCACTCTAGCCTTCGCATCGTCGCCTAGGATGGTCTGGAGCTTTTCCCGGATTTCTTCTGCGGATTTTTTTGTGGCTGTGATGACCATGTCTTCATCTATCTTGAAGGCACGGAGCATCGCTGTTGTTTTTCCACAGCCGGGGACGCCGTTGATCCATGTGATCTCCGGGACGGTCCACTTGTCGAAGGGTTCGCCGCCGGCAGAGATCTCGGTCAAGGTTTCGGCCTTTGCCAAGACCCAGTCGTCCAGCATAATCCTTGTGAACTTCATCACCATGACCACATGATCATCAGGGGGAGTGTTGAAACAGGGTTTCTCACTCCCTCTCTCTGTTTTGTCTTCATCCAGGGTCACTAAGCCGCCTGTCCCATGTAGGCTGCCATGTACTCTCCCGCCATGTCTCTCGCAAGTACAGTGGACGTGGCAGCCGTGTACGTCAACGTACAGGTCTCCGCGTGATCGTTTTGGCCGTATCTTCTTGTTGAGAGTAATGTTTGCTCTACAGACTGCTAGAAACTTGAGGAAGGCATTGGCCCAGTGGTCTCTTGGTTCCTTAGGACCGAGGAGGTTAGGAGGTTCGACCACCCCCATGTCGGTTTTAGCCTTACCTCAGTGGCTCCCTGATGGACGGTGTTATTTGGGTTTGAGTGTTTTGGAGGATTTTGGATAAGAGGGGTTTTGCGCATCAGCGGTGCTTTGCTCGCTGATGTTGATGGATATGACAGTGCTAACCTTGTGGCCAGCTCTGTAAATGCCAAAAACGTTATGTTGGAGATGGGATTGAGGGCCTTTAGTTTAGCCTGTTGCCACCCTTCTTCTAGGTCCCTTTGGAGTCGTTCAGACCCGCTCAGGCCGTCCTCAGTAGGTAGTGGCCGGCCTCTATGGTCGATGGGATTTGATTACGTTGGAGGCTGGTAGGGTACAAGGTAATTGAGGTTTTCACCTCTGCCCTCGTATACTACCATTTCGTGATACTCGATAGCCAAAACGGCGCCCCAGTAATCACTTACACTGCCCCTTTCGTAGCCGACTGCCATGGAGTCTAAACTTATTCTCCTGGGAGTGTATAAGGTACCCGTGCTGGTTTCGCTCAAAGCGACGAGCACCTTACTGGCATTTTGAAATTGGCTGATGTTGTCGCCACTGTCGAATAGTAAGATCTGCTTGTCGCGTTCTCTCACTATTCGACATTCTATGCCAGCTACCTTTGCGTTCGCCAGTGAATCGTAGTCACGGCGTCGCATGATGTTTCTAGAGTTGCTCCCTTTTAAGGGTTTGGCCAGACCGGGTGAGATGATGATGTTCTTGTGACCTCTGGCTTCACAGAAAGCCAGCCCAAGTTTTTCCCTGTTTGAGTCCATAAAGAAGACTACCCCTCTCAGCTTTATTCCCGGTGTCCCTAGCTCACCGTGATAAAGCAGGCTTATACTGCGTATCATGGTGGGGGTTTTGTATGGGATTAGCTGTTGTGGCTGTGTGAGATCAGGTTGTGTTGTTGTTTTTTGTGTAATATTTGTGTTAGTTTTTTTGTTGAGGGTGTTGTTTCGTGAGAAAACTACTCCCATTATGTAGTCAGCAAAGGCCAAAAAGTGTGGTCTAGCCTCAGTGTTAGTTAGGATAGTGTGTAGTTTATCCTTGGCTAACTTTTCGCTAATTTGGATTTCACAGTCCATTCTCTTTGCCGAGAAACGTGGGCACTCTAGGAGGAGATGCCACACCGACTCTACGATGTCAGGATCGCACTCACATCCGGGACTGTTTTTCAACTTGAACCGGTGTAGATACTCTCCGCTTGCTCCATGTCCTGTCAAAATTTACATTTGTAGGGGTGTCAACTTTTCCTTTCTGACCATAACGTACGCTTCTTCCACGTTGGGTAGGAAGGTTTTTGTGACTGTCCCGGTGCTTGAGGAGTCGTCCTGCCATATGCGGACTGACTCCTCCCGGATCTTGCGTTTGACAAAGGACATTGGTAGCTTGTCGTAGTCGGGAGCTGCTCGATCCTGTTACACCGGTAGCTTCGCCAGTTCGTCGGCTCGCTCATTTCCGGCTGTGCCTATATGAGCTCTAATCCAGAACAGTACCTAGTATATTATATATAGCAACAATAATAAAATATCTAGGTATTAAGTAAGTAGGTACCATTATTATAAAAATACTATAAAAGGTACTTCTAAAATACGATATTACAGATTTTCAAAACTCAGTACAGTGAAGTTCATTAATATATATGCATTGACAAGGATTCAAAATATTGTATGCAGTAGAATGTTAAAAAATATCTTTACAGTCTGTAGTTAATTAATACATCATCATGTAATTGGTCAATAATATATGTCTGGACACTTTACAATAATTTGTGACCAGCCATATGATCAAATATAACTCAATAGCATAGGATTCAAAAATATCTGACTAGACAAATATTCACAAATATGTTATGAATATGGGAATTTCACTCAAATTGACTTTTTCCTAGAATTCATTTTGCAGTACCTTATATGCAAGTAAAAATGCATCGTTGCCAATACGTGCAACTGCCCACTAACTAGGCAACGTCGCGTAACTAGCTATCGTTTTTAGGATTCTGATTAATATCAATGTTCTCGTTGTATTACTTAACTCTGTACTTGCAGAATAAAGTATACGAATTAAAAAAAATAGATTTTGAAAAACTTATTTATTTTTCTGTAACTACGAAACTAATAAGGAACTAACTTCTCTTAAAATTATTAACCAAAAATTGAATGGAACATCAACAAAATAAAAACATTTCAATGAACTTTAATACATTTTTATATATAAAAAAATAGCTTCTTCTTTCAAGTTGTTCCTTCATTGCTGAGGATTATGACTTTGATAGCAGTGAGAACATTAACTCTGTTCCACGGAGATCGGTATCGGTGTACATAGTGGCTGGCCAAGTTTATTGAAATGTTTATCTGGTCAGCAATCTAGTCAAGCCATCTATTTGGAGATCTACTACAATGTCTCTTTCCCAGTGACCACAAATCTCTGCATGTTGTCTGGGTTCCTTCGCGGTATGTGGTCAAAGTACTTCAGTAGTATACGTTATCGGCACACTGCTGATAACATCTGATGATCTCGGATCTCAAGCTCTTCCAGTATGGAAACATTTGTTCTGTGAGCTGTCCACGGAATTCTGACAATCCAACTCCAGCACTACAATCCAAAGGCATCGATTTTATATCTGTTAGATACCTTTATAATCTAGGTACATAAATATGAATAAGACAAGTGGCTGCACTAAGCGCTTTTTTGTCCGCTTTAAAATATGGCTTAGTCAGCGAGTATTAATTTAAAATCTTGTGACGCTCCATTTACGTCAATGACATTTTGTAAGCGAGTCCTCATTGATTTAATCATTTTGTAGCAGTAATCCTGATTTCTAAAATTATCCCAGATAGAATGACCGTGAGCCTTTAAATTTTCTTGTGTACGAGCTCCACTATTATCCCAATTTTGGATCATTAACCCCCATAGATTGTGTATGGGGTTAAGATCTAGGCTTAGTCTAAGTCCGGCTTCATTCTGTTCCAGCCACCTTATCCACCATAAAGAAATAGTATTTCTTGATATTCCCAATTACCCAAATATGTGAGGAAGGACACATACACACTATTTTATGTTTTGTGTATTCATCAATTCTATACATTTTAATAACAAATAAAGAAGATGAAATTTTAATGTATCTTTTAGAAATATTAGATAAATGTCATAAGCATGAACACTTTATCTTTGAAAAAATCAAATGTATCTTTTCGACCAGTAACTAATGTTCAAAAACCAATTGCAAACTTTGACTAAAGAGTTTGAAAGGTTTCATAAAATCAAATGTTTGACAATTTAGACAAGTTTAAACGTAAACCGTATTCAAAATATTTATGAATCCATCACGGCACACATAATTATGATCGTAATGCACACATTATTGAACGGAGTCTGTCACATATAAATGAATCTAAAAGTTGACCACAAATTATTGATTTGTTTGATTGTAAAGATATTTTTTAACATTCTACTGCATACAATATTTTGATTCCTTGTCAATGCATATATATTAATGAACTTGACTGTACCACAAAGTGATACCAAATTGGCGTAAACGGCAATTAATGCATGATCATTGTAAAGTAATATGGTGTAAGTGACAGAGTTGTATTAAAATAATAAATAGTAGTAGAGTATAACCGACATTTCAATATCAAATTACATTTAAGAAATTGTATATAAACGACAGCTGTATTATAAACTTAAAAATGGTAGTAAGGTATAAGCGACATTGCAATATCAAATTAGATTTCAGTAATTGTGTATAAATGACAACTGTATGGTTAACTTGTAAATGGTAGTAGGGTATAACCGACGCTTAATGTCTTTGACGACAATGGTAAAGAGGCATTAGTTCCAGCTTTCAAAATAGGTACTAATGGTAAACAGTAGAATACGCCTGGAGCCTTTATGACAGTAAAAAGTAAAAATGTATTACCGACTATAACCCAAAAGTGATGCCATTTTTACAGAGGTACAAGCGCCTTTAGAGTAAAAAAGGCCCAAAATTCGGTCGGTTAAGTGAAATGACACTTCAAAAACGCAGTTTTTTTGCTTGGGCATAAACGACACGAAAGTCATCGTAGAGCCATGGGAGTGAGCGCATTCGAAAGAGCGAATTTTTTAAGGATGGCATTCATAACTCATTTTCGACCAAAATGTCGCTTATGCCCTATTACCTTTTCACCGTCGATATGAAATATTTACAAAATTTGGGCTCAAGAATGTAAAATAAGGAATTGAGATCGTGAATAATGTTCACATAGGAGTTTGTTCAATAAATTCATACATTTATCATAACTATAGTATAAAGTTCCACCAATTAAGCTAGGAAATTTTGTATGAAATTTGGAGAGTCAAATTACATAGCCAGGTCATAAGTTCTGTTAAAACACTTCATTAAAAGTCTTTTTGAACATTCCACAATATTTGTAAGAATGGTATACACATACACTAAACTACATACTCAACAGTGTTGATTTAAAAAAAAACATTGTTAAGACTGAATTCAAGACTCCAAAGCAAACCATAAATGATGAAAAAATAATTCCCATGCTGAATTCTCGGAATACGCCTACTCTCTACTCCACTGTTGTGGGTATACACTGTCATTTTTTCGATTGTAACCCGACAGAGTTTTTTGCCTGAAACGGATTTCGCGACATTTTTTTTTTCATGAGTATCGCCTTAATAAAGCTGATTATGTTTATAATACATATATGATTATTATGATTGATATCTCTTGTTTTTTTTTTTCAAATACTGCTTAAGAGAATGCCCTGTTTTTCGTCAATGAGCTCAGAGTCTTGGGTCTTACTCTTTTGACTTTAGTTCAGCTTAACCTCAAATAAGGCTAACTTTTTTTTTTTTGGATGAGATTTCGTTGTCTTCGCGTCCGCGCTGCTGTGATTATTTCTGGCGTCCTAACCCTCCGACGTCGGCTGTTGACGGTCTTCAAGGGTCCAACCTTCACTAAATCTTTTATATATGAACCTCTGCTTATTTCCAAATTTTGTAAAAAATTTGAATCTCAGATGGCGCATAAATTCCTAATTGAAAATGAGTTCAAACATGTCTGGCGAGTATTCGAATTTTAAAATAAATAAGGATGAGACGGAACTTTATGACCCGGCTAAACTATTTCAAATAGAACGGTACGGCTGACAAGCACTAAACGTAATTTGTAGCGCTATTTTAAACTTCCCTACGAAATCAATATTAATATTAATGATAAAAAAATATTTTTGAATATTCTTATATTTACAATCACGATTTTTATTTATCTTTTTACATAATATTTTCCGTACAGTCCTATTTGATATATAGACTACGTTGATACCTACTTACAGAGGGCAAAAAGAGTAGAAAATATAGGCGCCACTTTCGCAAATTTCCTAAACAAAAGTAATTTTAAACATCATTCAGACATACTAATTTTGTCAACATAGCTTATGATGTTTACTTTAGTAATAATGACTATAATTTTGTAAATAAAAGCTTTAACACCTTGTGATAGTTAACAGAACAATTATTTGATTAAAAGAAACTTATAGCAGTGACAGGTAAAGTTAAATAATACTTCAGATGGCAGAGAGTAGAATTCATTGTCAAGTGCTGAAGAGAACTGAATTATTTTGGAAACGGTCCCTTTTATCTACAAATATTAACAAGTCGTACAGCTAGTACAATAGGTAGAACAATGTGTAGCGGGATGGATTATGTGAGAGAGAGACAGAGCAACTATTAATATGGTCGCTCCCGTGTCCGCTGCGACGACAGAATATATACAGTATACAATACTAAACTAACAATTACAAACCTATCATATCGGCTGTTCTGTGGTAAATAATATCGAATTATATCGAAAAGATTTTGTTTCAAATTCAAGTAGACATCCTTGGTTAACTTTAAAAAACCACTGCTTACGTGAAACTTGTTATTGTTCCATTTGTAATTAGTTATTTCTTTAGCGGATTTTAGAGTCTGATCAAAGTCAAAATTAAAATAACCTGGATAAATTCGCTTTGTCGAATCGATGACTCACTGACCGTGACTACCGATAAATAGAATATTGCTAATGGCCAAAAAATTAGATCTCATTCTAGATGTTATGGTCAGGTTATTTATTGCTTAGATATGATTCTTCAAACTTATAGTTACTGAACTGGCTTTGAAAACATTTTGAGCTGTATCATGGAATCGAAATCTAATGAAATTTCTGTTGTTTTCTAGGCTCGCTCTATTGCCAAGTTAGTTGGCATCCGTGCCAAGAGGTTGAAGGATGCTGCCGAAAACCCTGATGACGTCACTAAAGCGCCTACCGCCGTGAAAGAACTAAAATCAAAGAAGTGATTTGTGACAATTAAATCATAAGAACATATTTGTTTGCATTTCATTTTTGCCAATAACTCTTAAAATCTACTTATACTAATACTAGAGTTTAATCAACATCTATTGCGCGCTTCTTGTTTAAAGAGCAGGTGTTAATACAGGTAGTGTACTACATTTTTATGTTAGTGCTATTTGCACCCGGAAATTTTATTTTATATCGGAAACCATCCCATCTCCCGGCATGAAAAGTATTTATGGCTATTTCCGGTATTAAAACTACAATTAAACAAATTACAGCAAAACCAATCTAGTATTCCTAGTAGTTTTCCTAGTTTGAAAGCTTAATAGAAAAACATATCAACTTACCATCGCATTTTTACTAGATTATGAATTTATATATTTATTCACTTAAGAAATGTTTGGCCTCATGCAAACTTTCATCCTCAAAAATGATAAAGAGAACAAAGATGACGAAAATGGTAAATCACAAAAAACCTATCTCACTTTTTGGGATAACTTTACATAAATGAATACCATTATCCGGTATAAAAATTATCCCTTGTCCACTCTCGGTATTAAATTTTTACATAAATACCGAATTTCACCTAAATCGGGCCAGTAGTTATTTCGTAAAAGTATAAACTGCGGAAAAAAAATTTTTATCCCAGAAACTATCCCATTTTTTCGGGATAAAAAGTATCCTATGTTCATTCTTGGCATAGAATATAAATATACAGTTTTAGACAAATCGGTCCAGTAGTTTTTCGTCATTCTGTAATTACAACAAAATTACAGCAAAACCGATACAGTACTCCTAGTAGTTTTCCGTGAAAGCTCAACAAATGGACAGAAAGAACTTGAAAAATGATTGATCTCACATACAAACATTTGTCCTCTATGTTTACCAGTTAGGTAACCTTCATATGAATCTATCCCATTCCGGGATACAAAGTATCCATTGTCCACCGTGTTAAAATTTAATATGTGCATAATTTCAGCCAAAGTGGTCCAGGAGTTTTACCGTGAAAACGTCACAGACGGTTACTTTTGCATTTATATTATTAATAACAATATCATCTACTAGGCTACTTCCCAAGTATCTGAATGAAGTTCTCGGTGAATTCTTGGTCATTCTTTCGCAAACTTTGCAAGTCCTCATTTGGGCACAATTTAAGACCTTGATATGGGTGAGGCTAAGATATTGTATTGAACGAAGTTGCTTATGACACCTGTTAACGATAGAATTCGTTATGTGAACGGCCCTCCGGTGTTGCCTATAAAATTAAATATAAATAATAATAAATATACATACATATATAAAATTAAGATGTAGTGTAATATTTGTGTATTTACCTGACTGGTTTTTAATAAATAATAGCCAATTGGTTGCCTAGAGGAATCGGAATGCACGAACTTCATTCGCGATTGACCGGAGTGAGTTGCCCGCGACCACCGACCGTGCTTATACGTACTCTGCATTTCGCATAGACCTATATAATATTCGATATTCTCAAAGCATCAACGGCTAACTATTCAAACCCTTAAAACCTTGTTTGTTACGGATTTATAATATTAAATATAGCGAAATCTAAAACTATAAATAAAATAATTCGCTTCTGGATATATTATAATGACTTGCCTTTACAATTTTTTCTACAAGAATGACAACCAAAAAACAAAAAATAACACGTATAAATTTAAATATTATCCATTCTAAAAAGTTCTAACACACTCCGGGCCCGGCGATGCGTACGCGCAATATCAGTCGAAACGTTTTGGTATCCTAACTGCCCGACCGGAGCGCGTCACCAATTTTGTAGTCATCTATGATGACTCTTTCAAGTTCCAGAGGGTATAGGTTTCGAGTTGCTTTTATACGTTCCCCATTTTGAGTTTTGACGCATGCAACTCTAGGGAAGCCATCCGTTCCCAATTTTATTTCCTTTACCAATGCCAGAGGCCAGTCTACACGCTTACTCTCTGTTTTAATTAATACAATATCCCCCGGTTTGATCGGTTTACAACTACTTTTACCCTGTCTCTGACGAATAAGACCCAAATATTCCAATGTAAAACGGGATTTTAAATCACTACATAACTTATTAATGTATTTCCATCTGCTGCTTAAAATTTCACCATCAATAGAACTTAAATTTAATTCCTGACCGTTAGAATTAGTTGGTCTAAATTGTAATAAGAAGGAATTAGGCGTGAGTGTTTGTAATTCTGTATCATCCGTAATAGTTAATGGACGAGAATTTATGATGTTCTCCACCTCACATAGAACAGTGACTAGCTCATTAAAACGAAGGGCTGCTTTACCTAATACCCTACGTAAGATTTCTTTTACCGAGCGAACCATCCGTTCCCAAAACCCTCCCCACCAAGGTGCAGATGGCGGACTGAAATACCAGGTCAGCTTACTTGTACGTTCTGCTATCGCTGTCCAATCTAAATCATTTAAAACCTTGTATGCGCCTCGGAAGTTTGTACCGTTATCACTATAATTATTTCTACATTGCCTCTTCTACTTACAAACCTACGCAATGCTAGCAAAAATTCTTCCGTTGATAAGGACAGACATAATTCCAAATGCACAGCACGATAAACAGCACAGGTAAATAGAGCTATCAAGCACTTTTCACCGGAACGCAATATCAAAGGCCCTGTGAAATCTACCGCTGAAACCTGAAAAGGTGCTCCGCAACGAACACGATCTGCTGGTAGAGGCGGAATAGGAGTACTATAGTTCTTTGTACTAAATCTCTTACATATTACAAAGTTTCTAACAACTCTCTTAACCAAAGTTCTGCCGTTTACAATCCACACAGATTCTCGAAGTTTTGAAGCAGTTTGGTAGCCTGCGTGTAAGTATTCTTTATGCGATTCATGAACTAGCCTTTCGATAATAATTTCCTTACTCGGTAACAAAATAGGTGAAATAAAATCATTCGAGTTACTACTATGACATAAACGTGTCTTCACACGTATAAGGTTATCATCTCCCTTAAACGTTTCTAACTTCAGATTCTTACGAACCCAATGTTCGTTGTATTGATGTTTGGACTGAATTATACTAAAAGGACGTTTTTCGGCCAATTTACATTCCTTTACTGATAAATTGGTATTGTTGGAGGTATTGTACTTTCGACAATTAAATATAAAACGCAAACACCAACCAACTGTACGAACGATTTTACTATATTTTCCAAAATATAGAAATCTGTCCACGAAATGAACTTCATCGTGTACTAATAATACATGAGAGGTGACTAACTCCTTAACTATCTCTAATTCGTCAACTGAGTCATGGCTACTGGGCCAGTCAGAACCTCTTAACCATGACGAGGCCCACCATCTACTATCAAATATTTTTTTAGGAGTGCATCCTCGAGAAGGTAAATCAGCGGGGTTCATATCTCCTGGAATATGATGCCAGTCACCCACGTTTGTCCTAGATAATATTTCTTTAACTCTATTATGTACAAAAAGATTAAATCCATTCTTCCTCTTCAACCAGGCCAAGACTATGCTAGAATCAGTCCAAAAATATCGTTTACAACTCAATTCTAAATTGTTTTTAACTTCATTAGCTAACCTAGAACCTATCAAAGCATCTAGAAGTTCTATTCTTGGAATTGTTATACCCTTTGTTGGAGCAACTCTAACCTTGGCTGACACTAATTGAACAGAAACACTGTTTTTATACTCCGTGCGTAAGAATATGCAACACGCATAAGCTAACTGACTAGCGTCACAAAATGTATGCAAACTATTTTCACTCATATTCAAATTAAACTGACTAATTAGTCTGGGTACCTTACACATGCTTAAAACATCAATCTCTCGCAACCAGTCTCTAGCAGCCTTATCAATCTCCTCTGATAGCGGTTCATCCCAGTCGAAATTTTGTATCCAACATTTTTGTATTAATAATTTGGGCACTATCGTCGTTGGACAAAGAAAACCTAAAGGATCGAAAGTACTTTGTGCAACGGAAAGAAGAACTCTTTTTGACAAGACTTGTGGAACAGGAGGCGGCGCTTTACAATTAAATTCATCAGTATGTGGATTCCAAATAAGACCCAGGACCGAAACGCTCTCTATTTCTCTATCAATTAATTCAGGACCTGTAACCCAACATCTAAGTTCAAATTGCCCTTCTAACATTATTTGCTTTGCCTCTTCAATAAACGTGTGCATTTCTTCTGTTGTATCGACACTTACTACGCAATTGTCTACATAAGATGCCTCTCGCAACTTATTAGCTGTATTACTTCGTAATTTTCTAGATGATGAAGAATTGTGGCAGATAATAAATATGGACTTGTAGTCACACCAAAAACAACACGCCTATGACGAAAAGTTTTTAGAGACCTTGGTGACTCATTAATGTCATGCCACCACAGAAATTTTAAATTAATGCGATTCCTGTCTCTAGACAAGAATTCAAAGAAAAACCATTTTTATCTTTAGCGGATGCATCGAAAACAGGTCTTATTTTGGTTGTGAGGCTAGACTCCTTAAAGACTGCGTGATGAGGCAAATAATGTCCATATATATATATATGGAATATATATATATATATATATTATATATATATATATATATATATATATATATATATATATAATATATATATATATATATATCCATCCTCCTTTTTATTTTCTCCTTCGCACAATTGGACGTTATATCCGTAACAACACGTATAGAGCGAGTTTTCAGTGATAGAAAAAAAATGTTGACCGCTTAAGTGTACGCTACGCAATCTGTGGATTCTGCGCAATACTAGGTACTGTACTTCGTTGTATAATTATCCTATTAATAATATAAATGCGAAAGAAACTATTTTGCCTGTTCAATGGATCTGTTGCACATTTTGGACCGAAGCGGTCGGAATATCAAAGAACCTCGTTTCAACCAGGTGTCCCGAGGACACCTCACAAGTTTTTTATTTCGTCGGGGGTGTGGGACTATCCGGTTGGTAACTTCGCTGTTCCTCCTGGCGTCTATTGTACGCAGATTACGTATGTCCTCCAGCCCGGATGGATGGATAAAGGGCAATCCTCCCCAAAGGCTGTTCTACTGTCGTTATCAAAAAAGACGCCATAACAACCTTGTATTATGTTCCGGCATTAGTGACCATGTTCCAGTCTCCCTTAGAAGAGCAGCAGCGCGTTTGTAGCACTTTTGGTGTTGCAAATGTCCACAGGCGATGGTAACCGTTTTCCATCAAGTAGGCCGTCTCCCTGTCTGCTGTACTCCTGGCATAAAAATGTAATACGATCTATTGTTAAAATGATCAATGGGGATTTTCACTTTTTTTCAATCTGGCTATTTGAAAAACCATTTCGAGGAATAGTGTCCCTAATCATTTCTGTCTAGTTAAAATTCCAAAAAACGTACGATCTTCTTGTGTTTTGTAAGAAATGCGTTTGACCTTTATTTGGCCTAAATCCAATCAGGTGAGCCGTCTGCCTGCTTCAGGTGTAAAAAAAATCTAGCTGTACATTATTTGATTTAAGTTATGTAACATGGATTTTCCCTAAAGACCACTTTAAAAAATTTAACGATAACTATAGTAAATATTAATGGTTGAACACGAAAAATTATAAGCCTAGCGACAAAATACACTAACATGATCACGATACGTAATGTACCAGTAAATATAAAGTACTCTGTGGTAATGACAGTGATATTTAAATAAGTAGCACAGATTACTATGATTAGATTATAGATAAAACTTGCTTTTATTATTTTTGTTTTCTAGGCAAAGAAATAAATGTAAACTTGTGCCTTATGACGTCATCGGAGAAATGACTAAAATCGAATTATAAAAAAACTAACGCTTTAAATAGAAAAATATTCAAATTAATATCTTAAAAAACCCTATTTTACGTAATAAAAATATAAAATCAGAGGGTAATTTTTGTGAACAATCCCCATTTGCAATTTACCGACGGTTTATAATCAGAATAGTTACATTAATAACTCTGTTTTTATTATACTTTGAAATGTAAGCAGAAAATCAAATCGATTATGACAGGTACTTTCAGTCGAGTTACTTTTCTACCTTTAGGTTTTAGAACCCCAAATATATAGGTAGTTTTCCAATTACAGCACTAGAGCGCATTATGCGGCATAATGCTTAACGCTGAATGTTTTAACTACAGCAACGCTTCGCACAATCGAGCACTCTTAAAAGTGATGCGTGCAATCGATGCCAACTCAGTGACAGAAAATTAACAAGTGTTTTCCCCTTTAAGTTGGCATTGATCGAAATGTTTTGTTTATATATTATCGTTAGTAATATAATTAATTGTTGGAAAAAATTTTAAAGCTTTCGTTTCATTGTAGTTTTTTCGAAATAATCAAAGTTAATTCAAATTGTGTTAAAAAATAAATATAAGTATGGATATAAAATAAAATAATAAATATATGAAGGTACAAACATTGACTTGTTTTTTATATTTCACATTTAAAATGTGAATACAATTTCATTTTAGAATTCGAATCTACAAACAAATTTGTTTACAGGAATATACTTTTGTAACTGAGTCGCACTCTGCTGGTGCATTTGAAAACTAATTCGCGTTCCAATTAAGCATCAGCATAATTCGGCATTGTGCGCCACTGAGTCGCATTATGCTCTGTAATTGGAAAACTACCATTATGTGCTCTTTTGAATTTCCTTATCTGACTATCTTGAGAGCATAAACTGAAATGAAGTATATCTATATACTAGTTTCTGCCTGCGACTTCGTCCGCGTGGTGCGGTTTAACTATCCTACGGGAGCTCTTCAATTTTCCGGGATCAAAAGTATCCTATATGTTAACCAGGGATTTAAGCTATCACCATACAAAATTTCATGTAAATCGGTCCAGTCATTTCGGAGATTAGCCGGTACAAACAGACAAAAAAACAAAAAAATTAAAAAACAAAATTAGTTTATTTTATTTCGTACATCCCCCTGACTTGGTTTTTAGCATTTTTTTTAATTGTACAGAAATTTGACCTCTACAATTTTATTATATGTATAGATTTTAAATAAAAAATCTTCTAATTACTATGAAATGTTTATTAGTTATAATATTTTAAGCTATTTAGAATAAAGATGCACTACGACTCAGCATTAACGATTATATTAACTTTTAAAAAGAGTTTATTTTCAGAATACCTTTAAATCATCATTGGGATTTAAATTTTGTTCAATATCTTTTGATACCACACAGGTATTTCTAGTTGACATAATAAACACAACACTATTCACAGATACATTTAAAACATATTATCTCTATGTTTTGTCAGAAAGCAGTTTTGACCTTATAAACATCTAAGTCCTAGTTTCAACTTCAAGTTAAATGCATTACATATAGTGTCCACATATTTGTATAGCTGCTAAGCTGGTGTTTTGACTTCAGTAGAAGGTTTTTCTTCAAGTGCATCTGCTGTAGCAGCTTCATTTTCACCAGTGTCCCCATTCTTGGTGGCTTTATCGCTTTTTCTAAACTTGTCATATCTGTGACAAAACATAATTAAAATTATGATAACTAACTACCACTAGTGATTCCAAATATGGGTTTTAATTCTGCCCTGAAAACATGCACTATGACAGTTTCTGTTTCACAATATGGAGTCTGCATGTAATTCTAATTAGGTTTTTTTTAAATTTGTAATCTTTATTACCTTAGAATTACACATAAATTAGGTTATTTTTAACTTTAGTTATGATTTAACAAATTCGCTAATTGAATCGTGATTACACAGCATAACAAAATATTTATTGGGTTTTTCATAGTTTACAAAAAAAAACAATGTTACGTCAGGGTCTGTCTCGTGATCGTGCGAAAATTTTGGCTTCTAAATTGTTCCAATACAATTGTCAGCAGTGGGATGTTTATAGGTTGTATTATATATTTAAATATATCATTGAATATCAAGTTCTTGGTCAGTTTAGAAGATCCCATTTTATTACTAAATAATACATGTCTACAATAGGGTGGGTCAAAAAAATCAACTATTTTTTTTTTTACAATTAATACGGAAAAATGGGTTACTAGGCACCTTAAAAAAAGTCTCACCAAATATGAACTCTTAATTTAATAGGAAGATCTTCCGCGTCGCAGTTTTTCATTTTTTTCTCAGTCCAATAGAAAAAAATTCATTCCTCATCATTAATTGGTCGTACAGAAAAATTTTTTCCAAGAATTTTGTAGGAAATTTAATGCTCTACAAAAAAGGTATCTTATGTTTTTTTCCGTAAACCTCACCATTTCACTAATATTGAAGATTTAAGATTGATTATTTTAAGTCAAATGTCACTTTTGTTTATGAATTTTATAACTCGACAAGAAATGGCTATTATTGAATAGGCAATAGAAATTTTTGTAGCAAATTAACTGCTCTATAAAAATGGTATCTTATGTTTTGGCGATTAAATTAAGCGTTCAAAAGATATTCATCATCAAACTTTCATGTATACCGATTTTAAGAGTTTTTGATTAAATAATCGAAAAATTTCAATTTAATCTATCAGTTTTGAGAAAATTTCATTTTTTGTCTTTAATGTAAGTATTATTTGAATTTTGTTTTCAAAATTTTTATTCAATAATTCCAAACTTTTCATTTTTCATCATTAGAAATCACGATCATGTTGTTTTTTTATAACGTCTTCAAAACGTCTTAAAAAATTTTTCCACTACAGCTGTATATTGTCCTTGGGAAAATTTCTTCTGTAGAGAATTTTTGTTTTGTATTCTATTTACTCTGTTTCCCTTGTGAACTAGCGCCACCTACATTTTTCTTTATAGTTATATTGTTTTTATTTGTTTAACTGATAGATTAAATTGAAATTTTTTGAATATTTAATCAAAAACTCTTAAAATCGGTATACATGAAAGTTTGATGATGAATATCTTTTGAACGCTTAATTTAATCGCCAAAACATAAGATACCATTTTTATAGAGCAGTTAATTTGCTACAAAAATTTCTATTGCCTATTCAATAATAGCCATTTCTTGTCGAGTTATAAAATTCATAAACAAAAGTGACATTTGACTTAAAATAATCAATCTTAAATCTTCAATATTAGTGAAATGGTGAGGTTTACGGAAAAAACATAAGATACCTTTTTGTAGAGCATTAATTCCTACAAAATTCTTAGAAAAATTTTTCTGTACGACCAATTAATGATGAGGAATGAATTTTTTCTATTGGACTGAGAAAAAATGAAAAACTGCGACGCGGAAGATCTTCTATTAAAATTAAGAGTTCATATTTGGTGAGACTTTTTTAAGGTGCCTAGTAACCCATTTTTCCGTATTAATTGTAAAAAAAAAATAGTTGATTTTTTTGACCCACCCTAGTCTACAAACAACACCCTGGGGTCTTCCCTCATACGTCTAAAAAAATCGAAATTTCACATATGCACAGACCAAAGTCCATTCCAGAATCGTGCCAGCGATTATACCCGTTGTATGTTTGATTATGATGAGTGGATCAGTAATTAATTGATGAAATAATATTATAATAAATTCTTATAAAATATTATACCTGCCAAGATCCTCTTCATCTTCACTAGCCTCGTTACCTTGAGGGTCAACTTCACGTAGCAAGTCTCCAATATCTTTGTCAACATCAGCCCACAGCTTATCTTCACTGCCTGGAAGGAAATATGCAAATTTGGAGAGAGATATCAAAAACAAAGTGCTCATAAAATTGATTCCCTTATTTTATACAATTTGTTTATAGCCACAATAAAACTTTTCAGTATCATAATAATATATTGTCTGCAAAAGAAAATAATAATATATATCTGCTTCATTACGTTTGGATTTTGAGGTCAGAAGCTAGTTAGTTTTTCACCACCATCATTGCAAATGTATTAGAAGTGTTTTCTTCAGAGCCCAAGATCTACTTTCGTGCTCTTTCTTCCATTTCACATTCTGACATCTCTCATTGTAAGATGAAACAAGCTAATTATCTCATACTCATTACACAACTTAAGAAGCTTTGGTACAGTATTATACAAATCAGAATTCCTCCCAACGTACCTGTGCAGTAAACAAGTTTTGATAACAATGTATGAATCATTTAAAAGGGACAGAGATATTAATTCGAGGTAGAAGTAGGAAGCTACACGCTGCCTTCTGACTTTGCCAATAAGTTCATTATTGATCACCGTCCAATATCTAAATTATAAAATTCTAATCATGCCATCTGTTCATCGAAGCTATTTTTTGATACGGTTTTTACTGATTGATTGTAGAATTTTAGACTTAAAATCTGAGTTACTTTTTACCCGGGAAATCACCCAAGAATTTATCTGTTTTCTGATGAGCCAGATTAAAAAGAAATTGGAATACTAATATGTTTTTTTTCACTGATCGATAGCAAGTTTTATGTAATAAATAAATATTACAAAGAACCAAATATTACAACAAAACAATGAAAAACCACAGTCAACCTTATTTGAAGTACCTAATAGGTTGGTAATGAATGAAGACATGTCAATCTGGCAACATATTTGTTATTGAATTACAGTGATGGTTGTCTACATCGCAATTGCAGCGCTGTCCTAGGTAAACATCGACTTTTATTGGGATAAGTGTTGTTGCAGCTAATAAACCTTATGTCGAGATTCATTCCTATTAGTCTAAGACCCCGCTATACAACGACCTTCGCAGAGTGCTTATTTGATGACACCTGTTTTATATTTAATTAAGTGTCAATAAATTTATTGCATATGGGTTGCCTATAAAAATTCAGTTCAGTATTTATGATTAATTAATAATTTAAATTTTTTTTTATTTTTTTTACATTTCACTGGTTTGTTTATTAAACAAATTCTATACCAATCGAAAGTATGAAGCCATAAAATATGCAAATGTTAGGTTGCCTATTCTTTACCGGTCACAACTCTCGGGTAGCCAGGTATTAACAGGTAAATCGATACTAGCATTTTGCACCGGTCTGATTATTGAATTAAAACTAAATGAAAATAAAGATTATTTCATTATGAACACGGTGGTATAGGGCTGCCTGCGAAAAATGTATCCCGAATTCCGGTTGTCGAATTTTGAAAAGTGAAATATTGCTGAGAGAGAATATGTGCGCTGAGAGGTCCCAACCAACCATATCTCATGCGATAGAAGAGGATACAGCATAGCAGATGTTTGACGTCCGACCATTTAAGAAAGAGAGTGCGCATGCTATTTGATCTTGAACATGAAAAGATTATACCTGGCTACCCGAGAGTTGTGACCGGAAAAGAATAGGCAACCTAACATTTGCATATTCTATGGGCTTCATACTTTCGATTGGTATAGAATTTGTTTAATAACAAACTGGTGAAATGCTAAAAAAATATTATTAATTAATCATATACTGGACTGAAATTTTTTAGGCAACCCATATGCAATTTATTGACACACTAAATTAAATATAAAATAGGTTTCATCAAATAATCGAAATAGACCTCCGCCCGCACTAATGCCGCGAGAGGGCGCGAGAGGTAGCCGCGCGTCCCTCTCAGGGCCGGGGAAACGTCATTCCCGGCCCGCACACAGGAGAGGCCGCCTCTGCTTATGAGGCGGCCAGCCGCTGCCGGGGTCGCGGGTTAAGCTCGCGCACATACCGTGACCACGGCGCTAGGCGGAAAGAAGGCTCCCATGGGGTTTTAGTGGGTATACCGGCAGCCGGTCGTATTGAACCGGCGTCGGGGAGCCCCACACACCGGCCGCGCATGATCCCCCGCGCGGCTGACGGTGCGGTAACGCATTTCCCCATGTAAAAAAAAAGGTTTCATCAAATAAGCATCTCGGTGAAGGTCGTTGTATAGCGGGATCCTATACTATATACGGTTATTCGTTTTTGGAATATAATATAAGCCAATGGATTAAATGAGAGAAAAATTTAAAAATTTACAGGTAATTAAAAATTCTTTACATGTCATTTTATCAAAAGGAAACTTCTAAAAAAGTTAAAATTTTCAAGAAGAATAAATATTAATATCAAAATGTCATTCATTTAAATTAATAAGAAGCTTTTTAGAGATGTTCACCAGAAGCGTTAGAGGGGTCCGCGCCGTTGTCGAGCTTCTTCTCGTCGTCGGCGTCGGTGGCGTTCGGCTTGTCGGCGGCGGGCGGCTTGTCGGCGGCGGCGGCGGGCGCGGCGGCGTCGGCCGCGGGGCGGTCGCGCTGCTGGTGCAGCTGCCGGTGGATGCGCTCGGCGTGTTTGCGCAGCGTGCGCGTGTCGCGGTGCTGCACGTAGCAGCCGAGGTGGATGCGCAGCCGGCAGTGGCGGCGCAGCGCCTCCGCCTCCTCGGCGCTGCCGGCCTCCGCGCGCGGCAGGTACACGCGGCACAACTCGCACCACCACACCTGAACGACACCACGCGCATCACACATCACACGCATATTTCGAACAGAACATGTTTAAAATGATGAAAATTAACACATGCACCTTTCGTGCACATCTACACAGATTTAGATACATATGATAAAAGTAGCAACGAGTTGTTGATAGATGGATTGTGAGACTAGCATTGTAATATTTCTTTACTTTATTTTGTTTTGTTTTAATTAATAAACAAGTTGATGATTGTACGGTTTGTACACTTCCAAAGTTGCTGGGCTTAATAGTTGTTAACGATAGACCCCGTTTGTAGGGCGTTTGCAAGCCAAACCACGTTGAGATGTTGAATGTTGTTTATTAAGGTCGTTGATGACCTGAGACGCACAACTTGCAGTGCCCAAGTGCCGCACGTGATGGTGATGTTAATATGTCTGTTTTAGTATATTATGTATATGTAAAATACGCTGTACGAGCATTATTGTCTCGTAAAATGAGTTATAAATAATTTATTTAGTATCTTACACCTACACACACACACACACACACACACACAGACAGACAGACACACAGAGACAAACACACACACACACACACACACACACACACATATATATATATATATGTATGTATGTATATTAAAGTGATCAGCAAAATAATCATAATTTAACCAATTTCTGTAAAGTTGCATATAGTAGATCATTTTTCGAAAAATAAGGTCATAAAGAAGTTTCACTTCTTACGTGTGTACACTAGTACACGCACACATTATTTTTTATTATATTCTTGGCCAGTTCTAAAAACTATCAGTGTCGCCTTCGTAGTTCATTTCGTAATTATCAACAGAGTGAAGACGGTTATTTTATATGTCCACAAGTATTAGCCCTCAAAGCAAGTCTTGGACACTTTATTAATAATTTATTTAAGTTTATTATCATCATACCTCCATTTTCTTAATGTGTTCACTGCCAATGTTAATTTCCACTTTTTCTTTTTTTGGTGCAGTTTCATCTTTTTTCTCACCACCGGAGTCATCATCTTCCACCTCTGTAGTAAGCATGAATATTTTTTTTTAAACTTGACTATATTACTACCCTTACATAAATAACGATATTAACAAAAACCAAGACAAATGGCAGACATAATATACTGAATATTAAAAATAAATTTTTTAATACAGCTAGATGTAATTGCCATGCATGTTAATTGGGCTCTGCTGGGCTTGGGTGTCCCATTATTGGGGAATGGACAGTATACCCATCAAACGTGTTTAAGACGGCTTGGTTTGACACATTGGTCATCTCAATGTGCAGGTATCATCACAATTTCCTTCACCGTTATTTACGTGGTAATCCTAATATGCATATTTAGTCAGAAAACTGCATAAGTGGTGCAGATGTTCTGGCCAGGAATGGAACCCGCGCCTTTTATGTTTGGGAAGCATTCACTAGCCATTATTCTACCACGACAGTCACTATTTTATCCACGTGAAAAACAATTTAGTTTTTTTCTATATTAGTGTGAAGATTTAAAGTAATGCATTCAGTCTTACCATCAACATCGCCCACAGAATCAAGTGTCATGAAGTTGTCGAGATCAACATCCATGCCCTCGTCGCCGCTCCCCTCGGCTTTGGGGCTCGCCCGACGAGCAGATTGACTCGCTTTCTTCTGAAAGAGCAAAAATATATTTCTAACTCAGTAGTATGTTAAATCTGCTGATATCATGAGGATTAGTTAGTGCACAGACCACGACAACACGCGTCTTTAAATCAAAATATCAACTTTGTAGGTGTTTGTTCAGCATGCATTGAGAACGGTAGCATTGTATTTGCTCTAGTTCATGCGTACATGAAGTATATGACTTAGACCACTTTCATAATTATATTTCACTTGATTATGTTGGATATGAATTGAAAGAAAGTCACTAAGTCCATAGGTCGCTGGTTCAAATCCGGCTCGAAGGACCAAAATGTAGCGGTACCGAGGTTGCAGCGTGGGTTATTTTTGAGAAAAATGTTTATTTCGTTATAATGTTTGTTTATTTCTTTTAAATGTAAATGTTGAATGCACCCGAGAGTGGTGCTGGTCGGAAGTGCACTGAATGTTCGTTCGTTTGCACTGTGTTCGGTTCGATATCGATAGGCACTAGGTACAAGTTATGTAAGATATATCAAACTGACCACACTGAAAAGCAACTGATTAGTGAGGTGAAGGGAGGGATAATGATTGTACCTTAAGGTGTTCCAACGAGCATATGTGGTGCTCGTATATCATCGGCGAGCGGAACGTGGCCCGGCATATGCGGCAGAAGGGCATCAGGAAGCGTTTCATGGCGCGGTGCGTGTCGGTGAGGTTGTGCGCGTGGCGCGTGGTGCGGTGGTTCAGGCGGCACACGAGGCAGAAGGTGGTGCGCGCGGCGAGCTCGGCGCCGGCCGCCGCCTCCAGCTCGCGCTGCGCCCCGCGCTGCGCGACGCGCATGCGCAGCAGCTGCGCCTTGTGCCGGCGCGCCACCGCGCTCATCGCCGCGCGGTGCTTGCTCGACGTCAGATGCTTCGTGTAGCCCTGCCGAGCACGATACACAACATGAGACATCATTTTCCGTGATTACGGCTGTTGAAAAGCGGCCCAAAGGTTGAAATAATAAAAAACAAATAAAAATACTGCACTCAAAACCATTAAAACATAGTTTTATTATGAGACATAATAATATGGTTTCGAATCTAAACCATCTACTTAGATTCGCAATTGGACCTGGTAGATGACCCTGAATTTGGGTTCTAAATTCCGATAAAAATTTGATTATTTGTGTGGTCAATTTAAATTCGCAATTGGATTCGAAAGATGGCACTGTAATCGGGTTCCAGAATTTTTATTTTTAGAGTCACACTATCTTGTGTATGTAGAATTTATGTCCTAAGGCCTAAGGCTTTAAAGCTGTGGTTTTTAAATATTACATATAAGATTTGCACTCACGGCAAATGTTGCACATTTTTCTTTGCAATGCACACAGGACAAGTGCACATAGGGACGTGGACGGCGCGGAGCGGCATCCGACGCGGCGTCCGGCTCCTTGTCAGTATCTTCGGCCGCCTCCTCTTGCTCTCCTTCCGATACCTCCGGTTCTGGCTGTATTAGTAATAAATTAATAGTCTCCAAAAATTATACATACATGTCATAAATCAACAAAACAATCTTAGATTCCATGAATAACATCAGAACTTAACTTTTGAAAGTAATCAAAAATGGTAGTACCATTCCTTTATTATAATATATATATATATATATATATATATATATATATATATATATTATATATTTATATATATATTTATATATACATGATTTTTTCTAATTTTACTACACTTGCGATTTTTAATGTAGTAGTAGTAGTGGAGAAAATGTTTTGGCCATCATTGAACTTGAAAGAAATAAAGAATCTATGATTTACTTATGTAGTATATATCACACAAGGACACTATCACACCACAGACTTCTATGACTGTAGTACAGGATGTTTGTTTTAAGATTTAAAGCCCACTCCTAGATCTTAATAACTACTCACTTGTCTTTCTATCAGTTAAAATTTAGATATAGGTAAGCTCAAATTTCTACAGAAGGTAAAGTAAAATAATAAGAGAAGAGAACCAACTATCAATAATTATACATTACTTTACTTACTTCAGGTGACTTCTTTTTGATGTCTTTCTTTTCTTCAGGTACTTCCTCTTTTTCATCAGCATCCCAGTCTTCTTCGGTAGATGATGCTTCATCTTTAGATTTGATTGAGCTGTGTTTTATAATTATGTTATAATTTATTATAATACTACAAATAATTACGATAATTAAGTAAGAATAAACATAATAAAAAACTTTTATGTCAGTATCTCCTGTAATAAATTCAGGACTTCAATAATTATCTATATGCCATGACAATGTTTTTATCTTCTTTTTGCTTATTTAACAACAAAATCAACCATCTATTGGTTGATATTTAAGTGTCACCACAATATCTTGTTCCCGAACATGTACTATATAAATTCATTTTTCATTTAATCAACATATCTGTATGTATATCTTTTCTATAGTCCCATCAATGACAGAGGTTTGGTTTGTCAACTAATTATCCGTGCCTGTTTTGTTTTACTTTACGGTCACGTAGAAAGGATAAGGTGTGTATTCAAAGTGTAAAATTACCTTCGCCCTTTGATAGATTTGTAGGCGCGGGTATACCCCAGCGATCTTTCAGTGAATCGCCTAGAGGAGAAGGAGGGGCGCGAGCGCGGCGCGCCGCGGAAGGAGGCGCGCGAGCGCATCGTGCGCCCGCGGAAGGAGCGGCGCGGCGCGCGCGGCCGCGTGGACGCGCGGCTCTCGCGCAACTCGCGCGGCGGCCCCATGCTCGTCTTGCGGTAACTATCGCGGGCGGGCGACCGCCTCCTCTCCTCGCCCCCGAACGATCTCCGCTCACCGCTGTAACTCTCTTGTCTAGTGGCGTATGATCCGCCGTAATGGCCACCATCGTGGCTTCGTCTATCGCTTGACCCCTGTACATAACTCTCTATTGTTCTTTCGTCCAGCTTTTCGGGCGAACAATACCAATATTTGTTTATTAATCATTGAACGTGAAACATAATTTCTTCTTCTTAAGCCGGCATTAATGTAAACAATAATATCTATTTATTTAAAAATAAAATCCTTGTTAGCGTAACAAATTACTGAAGCAAGTTTAAAGGGATGTGTGTAATTCTGATACAAACTAACTATATTTAGTGCAGCATATCAATGCACATTTGATCACTTAGGAAACATGTCAGTGCATTTTGAAATAAAATTCATCCACACTTCAGTTTAAATTGAATGCAGGTTTTAATCAATTTGATGTTATATCTTTCCAGTTAATATAACATTTATTCTCACACTAAAAAGGAGTATCATCCTCATGCTGTCTCGTAAATATAATATGGGTTATAATTCAAGTTAATTTGATTGAACCCTCATTAAAATGCTTTTTTTAAATAAAAATCTGCATTTGAAATGGTTTTGGCCCTCTCCAATTTAACAGTTGTAACATATCAAAATGGGTTTCAAATGATACTTCTGTCACTGATAATCTTCTTTATATAAGAAGTAATTGTTAATATCTTTGTTTTGCTATTATAATTCCTAATCCAGGAACAATTCAATATAAATCATCATTTCTAAGAGTAAGAAACCAAAAGGAGCACCATCATGATTTTATCAAGTCTCTGCCCAATTATTGTGCATTGGTTAGATTTGAGTTACATTACCAATCTGTTCTACTCATGTAAACACACTTTTTTACCTGACATCTTGTTACTATAAACTTATTTTATAGTCCTTTCATCTTTTCTTTCCTTCACTTCTGGTACAATACAACCATATTTATGTTTGTCTCATGTGCACATCTCATTACTCACATGGATTAGGGACAGTATTATTCTCGTAAAGTTTACATGTTTAAACAACTGATATTGAAATCATTCCATATATCTGTAATAATTATTAATCAAATTTTCAGTTTTTCACATTAAACACTTACCTCCATCCTCATCCTTTTGCGTTCTGGTGATCCTGACCGCCCATATTCACGATTCACATAAGATGCTGAGCTTTCCTGTAATAGAAGAAATAACGAGCTAATAGATCGCACGCAAAATAGGCGCTTTGTCGTCGAGTTGCGGAAACCGCCCGCTTGCAGAAGAAGATGAGCTAATGGATATTATGTTTCCGTGGCTGTACTTCATGCATAGACAGTTCCTATAGAAATTAGAAAATGAATAAGGTTATCATTATTAGTTGTAATTGATGCATTTGAAAGTTTATACTCTAATGGGTATGCATAACGGAATTTCTTCCCCTTACAACAGAGTGCAGTCTTTGTCTTAACCTAGCATAGAATGTTCTATATACAAAGGCTATGTTCCGCAAGAGCCGCAGCAAACCGCGATTTTTCACTCGCTTGCAGGCGTTACTACCATAAATTCTAGTGGAACAGATTATAGAGCATTGCTGTCATTAACGACGAAACACACAAATGTCACGGGTGGATTTGAAAATAGCGCCTTTTTCAATGTCTATGGATAGAGAGAAATACCGTTCTGTGGTCAACGACCACTTCGACCCACCTCTTGATATAGATCGTTGTGAACACTGATCGAAAATAATTACGTCATTAGTGACGTTTTGGTCACGATTATAACAACCGTGGTCACCTAAGGAACGGCAGACGGCCCATGTTGGGCATTGTGAGATACTAGAGAAACGCGTCCAAAGTAACAGGAAGAGCAGGCTAGAGATATAGGGCGACAAAAAAATCGAATTCGAACGCAATTTCTTTATTGATCGGTAGTAAATTTTATGTAATAAATTATGAAATACTGTTTATCTCAGGAAACCCACGCGAATTTTCTCGGGAGCGGTTTGAAGTTGTTCGGATGCATAAAAATTAGCTTACTCTAACACAGTTTCGACTAAAACAATAACATATAAATGTATCGGGACCCTAAAATGTATTTGTATGATAGCCACAAATATAATGTCCCAAACTGCAACTGCCAAATATAGGAATATACCTACCTATTTCTCTCTTCATTTGTTTTGAAATAATTCTTAACATCGTAAAACTTAACACTGGTGTTCAGCTATTTTGAGATCAAATGTGCAGAAAGAACATAGGTAGCTCATACAGTAATCCAAACCTTATGACTAGTGTTAATAAAAATAAAGTTTTGCATGTGTTACAGATAAAAAGGTTATAAATTGAACTTTACTTTCAATGACTATAATCAAGCAAAAATATACATATAGTTAAAACTTACTGATCTATATTTTTTATAGGAATCATCAACTCGGTCTCGGTTTGAATTATATCTATTTGAACCACTATTAGTGTAGCGAGAATCATTATTGTATGAAGAGTAACTGCCTCTTCCTCCACGGCCCTCATAAGATCCACGGCTACTGTTGCCTCTATAGGAACCTCTGTAGTTGCTTCCACGGCCTCCACTGTAACTGCCTCGGCCGCCATAGCTCCCATAACCTCTGCCACGTGACGACATCTATCAAATATTACCATATAAAATAAATAATTATATGTAAACTAGCTGTCCCGGCAGACGTCGTCCTGCCCGGTAAAAAATAGGGGTTGATCGTAGAGGGTTGAAAATCTATGGTTGTATGTATATATATAACATACAAAATGTTGTATCATAAAAAAATAGAAATTAAAAATTTTGTCTAAAAATGAAAAAAAATATTTAGGGGTGGACTACCCCTAACATTTAGGGGGATGAAAAATAGATGTTGGCCGATTCTCATAGATACCGGACAAGCACAAAAAATTTCATCAAAATCGGTCAAGCCGTTTCGGAGGAGTATGGCAACGAAAACTGTGAAACGAGAATTTTATATATGTAAATAAGAAGTGATATAAGAAAATATAATTCGCATAGGCGAAGATACGGTCGAGCGCACGGACCAGTTTAAGTACTTGGGATCTGTCCTTAGTGCGTCCGGAGATATCGACCTCGACGTCAAGGCCCGTATTACTGCAGTTTGGGCCAAGTGGCGTGAGGTGCAGGTGTCATTTGTGACCCCCAAAATGCCGGTCAAATTAAAAGGGCAGGTCTATAAATCTATCATTAGACCTGTCCTTTTAAATGGCAGTGAAGCGTGGCCTGTGCTTGAGCGACACAAGCAAGAACTGCGTGTCACGGAGATGAATATGCTGCGTTGGATGTGTGGAGTGACGCGGAAAGACCGTGTCAGAAAATCCCGCATCTGTGGCAGTCTTCATTTCCGTGACATAGCAGACAAATTGCAAGAGTGTCGCTTACGTTGGTACGGCCACGTTTTACGGAGACCTCCTAATTATGTGGGGAACAAATGTCTAGCCATGCCACCTCCGCCAGGTCCCGGTCGAAGGGGAAGGCCCAAGAAATGTTGGCTTGACGTCGTGAAGGATGACATGCGTGCCAATGGTCTCCAAACGGGGGATGCCGAAGACCGCGCGAAGTGGAGGAGAAAAAGTAGGAAAGCGGACCCTGGGCGTTAGAGTGAACGCTCCGAATGCAGCCGAGATTTAACACTCGGATGATGGTGATGAAGAAGTGACATAAGAAAAAGTATAAAAGGTTTGATTTTAAATCAATACAAAAAAATTAATATATGAAAGTGGTTAATAGTTCCATATTCAACATGATGGGCATAAAATAAATATAATGAAGCTACGTTTATAAACAGAATTTCAAAGAAGACATTAAAAGAGCGGTCCAATTCTACAATCATATTTTAACAAGGCTGTTCTTAGTTTTTACATATTACACTTCAGATAATATAAACAATAAAGTATGATTAGTAAGATGGATTGAAGATTTAGCCATATTTTGTGTAGTTATGATTACCATTTAATTAATTGCATTAGTAGATAAGGTGAATAAAACAAAAACATGTTTGGGTTAGACCATGGGTAGCAAGGCAATCAGAGAGGGGTCCATAACACCTAATTCAAAGACTGATTCTTAGATTGAATGATAAAAAGTCTTACGAACTATACAAGCCATTCCACACGAAATTATACATTTTGAGGTTAGATGGATGATATGATTGTATTTGTATACTTGCTGTCATATAGGATCCTTAACTATGATCATAGACAATATGTATCACATGTAGTTATTATAGTCATAGCTTCTTCATATAAAATAATCTCATACTTCTTCTATTATTAATAGTACAAAGAGGTAATGTTTGTGAGTTTGTGACATTGTAGAAGATAATCTCCGAAAATAATGAACTGATTTACAAAAATCTATCACTGTTGGCAAGCTACACTATACCTGGTTGACATGTTATATTTTCCAAAAAAATATACTAAAACACCAATAGTGTAACCCAAGGTGTAAAAAATTACCTCAAATTGCATGATAGAAATGCAAAAACTATTGATGATAGAATAAAATTATGTACTATGACTTTTCAGAACACATCATTATTTACAAAAAGTGTTGTGACAGCATATGTCTAACTATTATAGTCATGCCACATAAGTCTTCTTTTAAATTTATTTAAAATGTTTATACTAGAAAAGACTTTTTATTTGTATCTTGGTATTCATTCTTATCAAAATAAATTACTTTATATTCAAGACTGCTTCAATACCTTTGTATAACTTTTTGAGTTATTCAATTTGGACATTCCATACAAAAGATATCATGAGTTTAAAAATGTAATTATTAGAAAAAAGTTGCATGGTAACCGCTAGATATGCTTATTAGGTAATCAAATTCGACAAAAAATTAAGAGGTAATGTTTGCGATTTTGAAGTAGAGGGTAATCTCTGGATCTACTAAACTGATTCTTGTTCTAATTTGGAGTGGAAAGTTTACAGTTCGATTCTTCTGTTGAATTACTGGTGTATTTTTCCAACAAGCTGTCTGTATGAGGGTCGTTATATTTTTAGCTGCCTCCTCAATGTCTTCTGGGCTCTTTAAGGCTATTTGCAGCTCTATGTTATTATCAATATAATCACTGAATGAATCCCAGTCTGTACGGTTGTTAGTCAGAGCTGCAGGTCTCTCAGCCGCAATAACCATAGTACTTACTGTTAGCAAAACTGGTGTATGGTCTGACGAGCCATCGAGGCAAGATTCTGGCTTTAGATAGTGCTTGGACAAGCCTCTGACAATGAAAAAGTCCAAAAGATCAGGAGTTTTATTTGGGTCCGTTGGCCAATATGTTGGCTCAAGGGCTGATACAGTGAGCAAATTATTTTCTATGACTTAAATACTTATAGAGTTTATATTGAATAGTTAGTAAAGTTGTGGTAGCGTAATGGTTAGCGCACGCGCCCCTAACATCGGAGGGTGCGGGTTCGATCCTGTGCGGAATGCATGCACCTCTTAGTCAGTTTTCTGATCTAATGTGCATATGGTTACAATTACCATGTGCTAAAAACGGTGAAGGAAAACATCGTGATGCTACCTGCACATCAAGATAACCGATGTGTCAAACCTGCCAAGCCGCCTTGGACAAGCGTGGCGGGTATACTGTCCGTTCCCCCCCTATAATAGGAGGCCCGAGCCCAGCAGTGGGACATTTATGGGCTGAAATTATATATTAATTATAGTTAGTAAAATATAGGAACCAGGTCTGTAAGATGGAGTAAGTGTGTTGAGTTGTTTACAATGATGCTAGAGTAGCAGACCAAATTTAATACCTTCTAACAGAAATTTATAACAGAGATTTTCCTCCTTACCTATACTCCATATAATATCAGAAAAGGATTAGCTTTTTACTTTTTTACACAAGTAACGACTAACGAGCAATATAACAGGAATGAGACGCAAAAATAACGAGTGGACGAGAGTTCGTAATAGTGTTCCCTTATTATTTTTGATTGCCTTCTATATTCGTGTACAGTGTAATGAAACTAACTGCGTTTTACATAATGTTAAAATTATAATTAATTTAATAAAGCCGAACTGATGTACATAAAATGGCGACGACGCTACCGGATTCACTGAATAGGTTAGAAAGCATTTAGAACGATTGTTAACGTGGTTAAAAAAATACATACCTATATTGTAAGTGTTCCGTTAAAAATAATTATACCTAAATAAAGATTTCTTGTCGGAGCAGCACACAAAGTCGATATCACAAGTGCACAAAATAATTCGTAAAAATTAAAACCACTAAAATGCAGGGTGACAGGGTGGCGACAATGTTGCCAGATGAACAAGAACATATCAATGACTCCCCAAACTTTTTTTCGAAAATGTCCAATAAGCATTTTGAAAAAAGTCCCCAAAATAGTTTTTAATTATTTTAAACGAGAAATAAAAAAGCTTGTTTGGCGAGAAGTCACTAATGTCGTTATCATTTTCGCTTACGCAGCGCGCAACGTTCACAACGACCCGAGTCAATATGTGGGTCGAATAACCGTTCCGCTTAAGGTACGATTGGACGTCGGCAAACAGGTAAAAATCGCGGATGTGAATGTGGTCCTTGTGAGTCTGTAATGGAACGTAGCCTATAGGATACGAGTGATACGACGTATAAAAGTAGAGATGGCATAATAAATAAATAACATAAATAAGGAACGAACGTATAAATTGAATTATTAAAATGAACGATTGAATTGAAGTATGATTTACTTGTAGAATATAATTGTAAGGTAAACTCCGACGACTACTGATGCTATATTACCTTAAGCGTAATTGTTATATCTTGGATATAACAATTTTAGTGATGAGAATTGTGTTTGTAGATGAACTTACGTACTTAAAAAATCTCCAATATTTCTCTCGGTTTAATTTACACCGAAAGTCTCCGAAAGAAGCTTTACTCCGCATCTCCCTTACAATGTCAAAAAACCCAGAGGTCTCCCCCCCATCTGGCAGCACTGGATTGCGATTACAGATTGATTATGGGAAGAATCGATTTTTTAGGCCAAAATAAATTGATTTATTATATCGATATTTCGAACTGCATCGATTCAGTGATTCGATATTTCACCATAGAAAATTGACATTCGATTAATCATAACGTTTTCTCTGTCTACGAATCATAATTCATAATATGAACTCAACACCTCGCCGGAGATATACGTAGACTCAATCAAAGTATAGTCTATAAATAAAGTATGCGTCAAAAAGTCATGACAAATAAGAGATCAACACTGTCGCTCATATTGCAACACATATGGTAGTATCTATATTATAGTATCTTTGATCGAAAACGGTTTTGATTCTTTTATATTTTAATTAATTGTCTTTCTATTATAGCATTAACTTCCCGCATGTGACTCCTTCTGCGTTGTCCTAATTTTCTAGATATAGACGGACGGACCCACTAGTCTAATAGCATTTGTGATTGTAAAGAAACATTGTGATTTGCAGTAACTAAAGAATTCCTTTAAAAAAGAAGTTTTTAATATTTTGAATATTCGTCTCAGTCAATCTTCAGTCTTTTTATTTTTATCAGCCCATAACAAAAATACCTTAGACAAAATATCCACCGTTTTATTTATAAACGTCAATCTAGATTTCGGCAACTTTAGTAGGCGAACATTTATTATTTTATAAGACACATGTATATAGGATTGCCACCTTTTTATTTAGGAAATAAAGTACAATTGTTATTAAAGGTAAGAAAAAAAAGTACATAGTATCAAAATAAAGTACAATTTATTTTTCTATATTATTATGTTTAAAAACATATTTTTATAGCTTTTTGCAATTTGTATCAAATACGCATCTTTTCTGAACAATTGCACGGCATCTTTACATTCTATATTAAAGGTGTTTGGGTAAAAGTGGCTTGATTTTTTAAGTTTGCGGCCAGCGATTACATTTACACATTAGATAGTATACAATGATAAAAACACTTTTTGTTTGTCTAACATACATCTGAGCTGAAATATGTGAAAAAATTGAACCAATTATCTTTTATTAGATTTTGGGTTTTCGTGCACAAAACTTTTTAATCTGCAGTTTATTCGTTAGTAATATTAGGGTAATAGTTCACTTTAATTTGAAATGTCACGGTATTTCAAAAGCCATGCACAATAACATGAATCTTGCAACAAATAACCTTGCATAAAACTGATACGGTAAAAAGCGACCCCTTTTTACCGTATAGTATATAGGCACGTTTCGTAATTTTGGATTCGATTATCTTTAATTATTTTTATGTCTGAATAAACGCTTACATTATTTTCAAATGAGTTTTATTGTTAATTTTATTATTTTATAATAATTTCATTGCTTTTACTCATGCATTTAGAAATAAATTGACAAAATATAAAGGGGTTTGTTCGGAGGTTGGCATGATTTTTCTATGAGCGGCCACTTTTTTAGATATTGCTATTTTATAGTTCTATACTTGAGATAAATACTATTAAAAAAACATGGTCGTGAGTTACATCGGAGCTAAGCTATTTAAGATCAAAATCGTGCTGCATGAACTTAAGGTATCAGTTTTATGCAAGGTTATTTGTTGCAAGATTAATGTTTTTGTGCATGGCTGTGCTGTGCACAGTGCATGTGTGCATGTGCTTTGAAATAATAAAGCATATCTAATTAAAGTGAACTATTACCCTAATTGAACATGTTTGTTATTAGAACAAAGGTGTATGTCTACATTAGAGTGATCCAAAAAAATTTTTTTTTTCCAAACAGGCTCAAAAGTTTCTTTTGGGTGTAAAAAAATTTCCGCGAAAAGATGAGCACTTAATATTAATATTAAGATTGTCCTCATCGCATTTTTTAAATTCCCATAAGAATAACACAGGAAACATTTTTTTTGGTTCTTCTGATTATTGTACCGTTCAAACGCCTGGTTGACTGATAAATCGCTGTTGCAATCTTTATAGAGAATTGAACGTTCTACAAAAAAGGTCTGATAACATTTTTTGATTTGTCCACGCGTTCAAAAGTTATAAAAGATCAAAGTTCAATTGTTAAAAAATTTGATCGAATTTTATAAATTACATCGATTATTTCGATTGATCGATATTTCGATCGATTTAAATTACATTGTCAAAATAAGGATAATTTTTTTGTCAAATATAATACAGTTCACAAGGATTTATTTGAAGGCAAGCAGCGAGCGCGTAAACTAGCGTTTGTACACGAGCACGTGTCATGCGTTCGTGTTGAAGGCGTGAGTCGGACTGTAGCCGAAAGTCGAAAATCAAAATCATCAAAAAATGATATCAGACCTTTTTTGTAGAGCGTTCAATTCTCTCTAGAGATTGGAACAGCGATTTATCAGTCAACCAGTCGTTTGTACGGTACAAAAATCAGAAGAAGCAAAAAAAAATTTCCTTTGTTATTCTTATGGAAATTAAAAAAATGCGATGAGGACAATTTTAATATTAATATTAAGGGCCCATCTTTTCACAGATTTTTTTTTACATCTAAAAGAAACTTTTGAGCCTGTTTGGAAAAAATAATAAAAATATTTTTTTTTGGATCACCCTAGTATACACATAATAAAAAATAGTTGTTCTTATAATAATTACATTTAACACACAAAACCTTTTTACAATTATATTTATTAATTCACTAATTAGGTCATCTATATCTATTATCACACGCGAAAAAAATAAAACGCTCACTATAATGATATTAAATATGCAATATAATATGCGATATTGGGTTCTTCATACGCTTCGTTCTCTACACCATGCCTGATTATTGTATCTAGAAACTGAGCTGGACATATCCCATCCCAAATACCACACGATTGACATGACATGGGAATAACAACCTAATGTACATTTCCCAACAATACAAGAGCAATAATGACATAAATAGCATCCCGACCCCGACTGAAGCCCTCGTTCTCACAAAATATAGACATAGTAAGTTCGCCTCAAAACATGCCTGGATTGGATTCTTCCTCTCGAAAGCCATGGGTCGTTACAATCTAACTTAACTTTTGTGAAATCTTTCAGGTTAGGTTCTTTAAATATTTCATTAAATACGTTCCGTTTTTTAAGTGTTTACCATAATAGCTACGTGCTTGCTCTACTTGATATGTGCCCAGGGCATAAATGATGAGGTCATCATTGCTTAAAACTGGAAACTCATCTCCGCCAAGATCAGCGGCATTTATAGACTGAAAATGAGCCCGTCTTCTGTTTAGATTATTTTCTAACACATATTCACTAAAGCGATTTTGATTACTAAACTTATCATATATATCATATACTATCTACTGTATAGATGTAATGATGGCCACAAACTTAAAAGATCAAGCCATTTTTACCCAACCCCAAGGGTGTTAATCACCCTGTGAATTCTATTAACCCCGTTTTACAGTATCTTAAATTCAAGCAGCACGAATTTGATCTTAAATAGCTCGGGTCTGATGTAACTTAGGATCAAATTTTTATAGTAGTCTTGAATGTCAAGTATAGAACTATCAAATAGTAATAGCTAAAAAAGTGGCCGCTCATAAAAAAAATCTCGCCAACCTCCGAACAAAGTACCCAATCCCTTTAAAATAAATAAGTAATTCATTTTTTATCAAATAATGTATTCTTATCCACAATGTACTATATAATAAATCTATAAAACTTCAAATCGTACTCTAATTGCACACAAACCGCTTTGCAAGAAACAAAAAAAAATGTGACAATGATTGACACACTGACATTATTGCACATTATTGGCATTTGAAGTTCGGTTGCGTTCAGAAATTGTACAAAACAAGTGATTGAGTGATGTGGTGCTGGTGAGTGGCGACATCGATTCAACAACAAATCACAACACCATAACAAACTTAACGTTTAACAAAATAATCGACTAAACTTTTCAAAATCTCAAAGAAATCAAATGATGCGAAATAAAGTATTTTTGTGTACTTTATTGTTGTCAAAAAGAAGTCTGAAATAACGTACAATACATTATAATAAAGTACGGGTGGCAACCCTACCTGTATATAGCTTTCCTCATAAGGTTGTGTTAACTTTTGGAACACTTCAAAAAATTTTCTGTTTTCAAGGATTTGTATTAAATAATCTTCATTTTTTGAATTAATTGCGTATTATCTGTGATTGCCAGATTTTTCGCGTTCTAATAGTAGGTACGTATTGCAGAAGATGTCACTGTTCTCAATTAAAACACCAAATGAAAGAATATAATATGTTTCGTTATACGCAAATGTTTTAATATTTGTTTAAGAAATATTTGATATGTTATTATGTTTTTGCAAGCCATATCAGCTAATAAATATATTTTAAAGTGTGTAAATTGTATTCCTCACCTTTTTTCAAATTATAAAGCTCTTTTTAACTTTTATTACTATATTTTTGATGAATTGTCGATTTACCAAAACTTATTTCAAAGATGTCAATTATGTCAAAACCAAAAAGACATTCCGATCGATACGAGTTACATTCGTGAACGTATGTACTTGTGTGTGTTTTGATTATTTTCCGATAACTTTGTTTGATTCCTGGACTCCAAAGACTTCGCTTATCATGTTTACTAGTGTTCTGTGATCACGTTGTACTTACGCATGTACCCTGGACACCGATTTGTTTTCTGATGACTTGGAGTATGGCTTCTTCTGAAAAAGGTTGTTGTGTGCCCAGATGTGGTAAAACTTGTAACTAAATCATCCTAACGGCACCAGATTAGATGTGGATACAAATGATGTTATGAAAATGTATGCCTTTGAATATTTTAATAAAAGGAAACATAATAAATCACGCTACCGCTAAATTGTTGTTTTATTTACTAACAAATAAACATTTTTTTGGAAAGGCTTTTGGGAATTGCAGGAGTTGAATTATAATTCCCACAATTTCCCAAAGTCTAATATAAATACCAAAATAATACTAGACCCCCTGGACGGTTTTTGCCATTGAATAGTGTCGTATACCGATAGATTGCGTTAATGTATGTATTATGACTGTTTACTCTATAGCAGTATATATACAGTACTCTGTGCTTTGCGTCAAAGTACATGGCTGTTATTATCATCAAAAGATTAAGCTGTGTCCATATTATAAGTCACGGCTGACGGACGGGGCTGAGTAGCTTGGCCAAGGCCATATTGAAGTGTGCATATTATTAAGTCGTAAGTCATGGACGTGACCTTGGGCATTCAGACGTCCTAACCTCTTGGCACTCACTGACCTTAAAAAAGTACTTCAATAATATATATTACCACCCTTTTTACCCATGGGGGTAGGTAGAGATTATAAATATCCACTTGGGACGATCCTGATAATCGACTTTCACTTCATCTAGTTTCATTAACCTCTTCACACAGGCACGTTTATTTGATATGTTTTTACCTGACTTCGTTATATGATCATGATGTGGTATATGTCGTGGTACTTCAATGAAATACTGAATAAAGCTGATTACCAACTCCAATTTCATAAATTAAACGCCCAGAGTACTATTTTAAGTACCCCAACTTTAGCACAAGCATTGCTGCTATAGTCTGGCTATCGAAAGTTGAACCTGGAATTATTTGCAAACTTTTTACATGGCAACTCTAATACGAATGTCAACGTCAATTTTGACAAACAAGATGGCGGTTTTCATTTGGTTGTGAGTGTATTTGCCTGTGTTGATACTTTGCCGGAATCCCATCTTCCGGACACATCTTTGACAGCCGGGGCTTCTGCTGCACACCAGGAGGTACTTAAATGTTGCAAACATGTGTCCATTGGTAGTATGTACGTATGTGGCTTTCGGGTCGAGACTAGGGGGCCGTGACGAAATCTGATTTTAATCAAAACGGATAAAACTAAGTTTTTACCGAATATTGCAGTTTATTAAAAAAATTTAATGACTACTGATTTCCTGCTATCTACCGGAATTAAAAGTAGATAGTTTATATTACATTGTAGGTCATTCTAGATTCGAGATATAAGGGTTAGTAATACCAAGTTTTCCAAATTTCATAAAAACCCGTTCAGTACTTTTGGCGTGAATGAGTAACAAGAACATCTCACAAACTTCAGTATTTATAATATTATCATTAGAAACGAGTATGATGATGATATCTATTGTCTCACATAAAATACACAACATAAATAATTAAGCAACTACCAAGTATCAAAATAGGTTAATCCTAATAATGTTGATGTTGCCATACATATATTATTTAAATTTGCCGCCATTTTCCAGGGTCAACTTTCGTTGGCCAGACTATAGTTTCAATTTATCACCTTCTATGGTGTATGCAAACACATTTCGAGGTTTTTGTTTGTGTGTTACCAAGCAAGAATGCCAGCAAAAACAACAGAAATTTGTTTTTCTTGACTCAACACCAACAAGATTATGTGTAAATTAATCTTAATTTATTCATCAAATAATATTAGTTTTAAATTGGTTTTAAGATTAATTTCATTTTTGATATTTTTGAAGGTAGTTAAGATTAATTTCATTTTTGATATTTTTGAAGCTAGTTGAAAAATTTTTTTGTTGTAAGAAGTATGTTGTTTTTTTATTTATTTAAGCACAAAACAGATTACAATCATAAAAATAAATAATAACAATGTAATCACAGAGTACTTTATACATACTGGTATAGAGTCAACAGTCATAATGTATATACTAACGCACTCTATCGGTATACGACACTATTCAACGGCAAAAACCATCCAGGGGTCTAGTATTATTTTGATTTTTATATTAAACTTTTAGAAATTGCGGGAGTAGTAATTTAACTCCTGTTATTCCCAAAAGCCTTTCCAAAAAATGATTATTTGTCAGTAAATAATACAACAATTTAGCGGTAGCGTGATTTATTATGTTTACTTTTATTAAAATATTCAAAGGTATACATTTTCATTACATCATTTGTATCCACATCTAATCTGGTGCCGTTACGATGATTTACTTAGAAGTTTTACCGCATCTGAGCACACAACAACCTCTTTCAGAAGAAGCCATATTTCAAGTCATCAGAGAACAAATCGTTTGGCAAATCGGTGTTCAGGGTACATGCGTAAGTCCAACGTATCACAGAACGCTAGTAAACGTGATAAGCGAAGTCTTCGGAGTCCAGGAATCAAACAAAGTTATCGAAAAATAATCAAATCACAATCAAAGTACACAGTAAACAAGCAACATACATTCACGAGTGTAACTCGATAGATAGGAAATGTCTTTTTGGTTTTGACATAATTGACATCTTTGAAATAAGTTTCTGGTAAATCGACAATTCATCAAAAATCTACTAATTAAAGTTAGAAAGAGCTTTATAATTTGAAAAAGGTGAGGAATAGAATTTACACACTTTAAAATATATTTATTAGCTTATATGGCTTGCAAAAACATAAAACATATCAAATATTTCTTAAACAAGTATTAAAACTACTGCGTATAACGAAACATATTATTTTCTTTCATTTGGTGTTCAATTTGAGAACAGTGACATCTACTGCAATACGTACCTACTAATAGAACGCAAAAAATCTCTAAGAAAAAAATATTGTACTGACTGTTATGACACTGAATGTAATATACAGGGCCAGATTTTAATCCAAACTATGCGCTTAGTTTTGTTAATGCTTTTGACCCAAAGGTCTTTCAAGAGGTTACCTATTTTTGTCCTTTTTCCCCCTCATTCTCGTTCACCTGAGACAAGAAAAAAAATCAAACTTGCGAAGTTATTTATTGTAAGGTACAAATTTTAAAGTTCAAAATTTGGGGTTGAGTTTCACCAATGAAACTTTTTTAAGGACTTTGGGCTTTAAATATATGAAAGCGTTATAAAACCTGGGCGTTACGAGGATTCTATTGTTTTAGGTCTTTTTGGCGTGTATGGGGATTTTTCTAAATTCAATTTGGAGAGTAGAGACCCTGATTACTGATATGATTTGACAATTGACATCTGTCCATTACTGAAACTGAATAGTTTTTGGCGGGAACTGAAAGGGGACGTTGCGCTGTGCAGTTTTATTTTCTAAAAATGTGTAAAAATACTCTAAAATGAACAATAGTTGTAGGATATTGATAGTTTTTGAGTAATAATTATGTGTTTTTGTGAGAAATGTGAACTGTATAGTCAAATGTGGCCTTTCGAGTTTTCACAAGAACTCCGTTGAATGGCGTGGCTTGTAGCCTACAATACAACTGCGTTACTATACGAAGATTTATACATCAGACTTGGCTGTATGGACTAAGATTCCTTTGCCTGCCTTTGTGGCGAATAAATAAACAACAACAACAACAACTGAAACTGAAATTAATCGCAGATAAATATACATATTTCCGATGCAGGCTAGAAAGCGCTATTTACTTCTTTTTATGTCCTTTGCGTTGCTGCTATATGGTTATTTCGGTAGTTATCAATTGAAGTCTGAACCTGGTAAAGCTATTCGACGAGATAGTTTACCTACTTTTGCCACATTAGATGAGCTGACTGAGGCTCCTTCTACTCTGAAGAGACAGCCGGCTTCGATAGCTCTGCCATGTCGAATGGAAACTTGTTTCGATTTTTCTAAATGTGGGGTGGAGCCTAAAATTTATGTATACCCCAGTGAAGGACCTGTAAGTGCATCATACAGAAAAGTATTATCAGTGATAAGAGAGTCTAGATATGCAACTAGAGATCCTTATGAAGCCTGTCTTTTTGTGCCTGCAATAGATACATTAGATGCTGATCCTCTTTCTCCAGAACATGTTCCAGATGTTGCATCACGATTGTCACGTCTGCCTCACTGGAACAATGGTCGTAATCATTTAATATTCAGTCTTTATGCTGGAACATGGCCTGATTATGCAGAGGAGGCCTTGGGTTTTGATCCTGGGGAAGCAATATTGGCAAGAGCTAGTGCTTCAGAAACTATTTTCCGTGAAGGGTTTGATATATCACTGCCTTTATTTCATAAAGAACATCCTGAACGAGGGGGAGCACCACCTGCTGCACCGGGAAACCCATTTCCAGCTCCAAAAAAACATTTAATAGCATTTAAAGGAAAGCGATATGTACATGGTATAGGTAGTGAAACAAGAAACTCCCTTTGGCATCTACATGATGGTAATAATCTAATTTTAGTGACAACTTGTCGCCATGGAAAGTCATGGAAAGATTTAAGGGATGAGAGGTGCGATGAAGATAATCGAGAATATGATAAGTACATATCTTTTATATAATTTTGAAAGTTATTAGCTCCTTGTATAAGTATTTATATTACTTATTTTAAAATACATAAAAATGCAAACTTCTTGAATAAATTGTATTGATAGATAGATCTACACTACATAAACACAAGTAATTAAATAACTGCTATTAACAAAATAAACTGATCTAAGAGAGTTTATTGTTTAGTGGATTATTGTATGATATATTTTACATAGAATAGTATTTATGTGAAGCATATACTTAGGTTTTAAATATGAATGTTAGATGAGATCAATGTATCATGTATGTTAGGTAATAGTGCACTGAAAATTCCTTATTAATTTAATAAACAAATATATCTCGCGAATGGAAGACCATCCACTCCAAAAGACCAAGCCAATGGAAGCAATGAGATTTTATCTCATATAATATTAGGCTTGGCCACGAGATTCTGAATTTAAAATCTAACACAAATTTACTTTCATATTTATCTAATACTATATATAAATTAATTAGAAATTGCACTCGAAAACATTAAATGGGACATTTTAGGCATAAGTGAAATGAGACGAGTAGGGGAAGGAATTGAAGAACATAAGAACTATATGTTGTGCTACAAAGGGGAAACACAAGGTATGCATGGAGTGGGATTCCTAATAAAGAAATACTTAGCTAAACATATAATAGTATTTATGGGCATTTTAGAAAGAATAGCATTACTAAGAATCCTATTACCAATGAAAACCAAAGAAGAAACTTGGAATATAATCCAAGTTTATGCACCTACGGAAACAAACAAACAAGACGAAATTGAAGAATTCTATTTACAATTGCAAAATATTACACCGTCAAAAAATTACAACAAAATACATTATATTATAAAAAACAAAGAATTGTTGACAAAAAACCTTAAAGATAAATTACATGAAACATTTCCTTGTAACTTAAGTGTAACACATAAATATGACCATTTTATAAAAACTATAAATAATGAAACAATTAAATCTAATTTATCTATAAAGAAGGAAATTATGCCAGAAACATTAAAATTAATAAACAGAAGGAAAGAAATGTTGAATAACAGAACAAAAAACCGCAAAGAAATAATTGAAATTAGTAAAGAAATTAATGTAAAAATTAGAAAAGACAGAAAATTAAAAAGAGAAACTATTAAAACACACATTGAAAAAACAGGGGGAATAAAAAAGGCACTAAAAGAACTTACTAACAAAAAAGACTGGATGACACGTCTGAAGGACAAAACTGGAAAAATCACAGGGAAAAGGATGGAAATTTTGCAGATTGCCACTGATTATTACAAAAAACTATACTCAAGTTGCAGAAACCATCAAAAATCCCAATCTATGGAGGAAGGTTGGAGTGAATGTTTAGGAGAAGAAGACAATAGAGCAATAAAAAGTCAAAAACATGGGAAAGCACCTGGGACAGACCTAATAGTGAATGAATTATTAAAAACATTAATGAACGAAATATCCCCAAGACTTAACCAAATTTTTAATGAAATATTAATAAGCGAAGAGATACCTAAAGATTGGACTAAATCGACCATTGTACTAATACATAAAAAAGGAGACAACAGAGTTATTGGAAATTATAGACCAATAAGTATAATGTCAAATATATATAAGGTATTTTCTAAAATACTGCTACTAAGAATGACTAAAGATTTAGATGAACAACAGCCAAGAACAAGCAGGTTTTAGGTGTAACTTTTCCACTTTGGATCACATTCATGTACTTAAACAGATACTACAAAAATACAGAGAATATAATAAACAAATATATATATCATTCATCGACTACAACAAAGCCTTCGACTCTTTGGAACACAACACTATCTGGAAAGCATTAAAAGTTCAAGGAATTCACAGCAAATATATAAATATATTGAGGAAATTATATGCAAATAGCACAGCTGAAATTAGATTGGAGAAAAACGGTCCGGAATTCCCAGTAGAAAGGGGAGTTAGACAGGGCGATCCCATCTCACCAAAATTATTTTCAGCGGTCTTAGAGTCAATTTTTAGAAATCTAGAATGGGATGAAATGGGAATATACATAAATGGGGAAAGATTAAATCATCTGAGATTTGCAGACAACATAGTGATATTTTCAGAATGCCCCAAATCATTAAGAAAAATGGTCCACGAACTATCAAAAGAAAGTGCAAAAGCAGGCCTTACTATGAACACTAAAAGACAAAGATAATGACCAATTCTGAACATTACCATATTGAAGTAGATGGAGAAGAAATAGAATATGTTAAGGAATAGGTGTATTTGGGACAGTTGTTGTCATGTAAAGACTGCATGACTAAAGAGATAGAATGAAGGGTAGCTAATACTTGCAAAAGATACTGGGCTATGCGAGAAATTATGAAAAATTCAGACCTAAATATAACACATAAAAGAAAAGTTTTTAATCTCTGTCTACTTCCACTTTTAACATATGGATGTCAGACTTGGTCACTCACAGAAAAAGAACTTGGTAAAGTTAAAGTTTGTTAGAACAGCATCGAAAGAAGTGTTATAGGAGTCAAGTTGAAAGACAAAATTAACTTAACAACAATCAATAAATTTACCAAGTTCAAAAACGCATCAAGATTAATAAAACAACTGAAATGGGACTGGGCCGGACACGTAATGAGAGATAATAAAAACAAATGGACACGAAAAATAACTGAGTGGTACCCCAGGGACGGTAAAAGGTGAAGAGGAAGACAATACAAGAGGTGGGAGGGCGATCTTAAAAAAACAGCAGGAACAGTGTGGTCCAGAACCTGCAAAGACAAGGATAAATGGGCAGCAAGCAGCTTGAGGGAGGCCTTTGTCGAAAGACAAGCTGAGAGGGAGACAAAACTAGATACCAATTAGCGGATTAAATTTTCTAGTTGTTTCAGCAATAAAGGCTATTTTTATATATAAACCTGATGAGTTCATTTGTTTGCTTGAACATTCTAATCTCAGGAACTACTGGTCTAATATGAAAATTTATTTCAGTGTTAGATAGGTCATTTATCGAGGAAGGCTATAGGCTATATATCATCACACAAAGACCAAACTTTTTTTAAATTATTCCATGATGATGAATTCGCGGGCAGAAGCTAATGTATATATAAGTTTTAATTATTATTTCAGATATGACTATGAACAACTATTGGCAAATTCAACTTTTTGCCTTGTAGCAAGAGGCAGACGCCTTGGCTCATACAGGTTTTTAGAGGCATTAGCTGCTGGTTGTATTCCAGTTTTATTAAGCAATGGCTGGAGATTGCCTTTTGATGAAAGAATTGACTGGCGGCGTGCAGTCATTTGGGCTGATGAGCGTCTGCTCTTACAGGTTTGAGCCTTAAGAAACAATCTTTTGTTTGCAATTAATAATTCTTTTTATCAGATACAGCATAGCTTCTATAATCATACCACTGAAACCAACTCTGCTATTCAATTCTAGGCAGTAGGCAATCTTGATTACAGCATGGAGTAGAGTTTTTAAAATTTAGAATATATTCTTAGATATTTTATTTCATAATTTATTATTATTGCATTTGCTTATATAGTTTAGGGTTTCCCAGTCATTTAAATAAATACAAAACCCTTATTAGACTTTCATGTTCGCCTGTCTGTTGGTCTGAGTATATCACATACATTTTTTTGGTAACTTGCGTGTGTTCAACACACACACACAATTTGAAAGGAAGGTCTACTTAGAACTAGATTGATTGTATTTCAATTTAAATGTAATTAAGTAGTTTTTGAAATATGGGTTATTTCATTTAATGAGCTTTGAACACATTGGCAGAGGTTCTCAGGGGTTGCGATCATTGAAGCTTCACTATATTAAATTGCCTGGAATTGCTGCCACATTAAAACTGTTATATTCACTAATTATAACCCTCAATATCATAATTTGCTTATGAATGTTATATTGTCGCAGGTGCCAGAGCTTGTGCGCTCTGTTCCGCCTGAGCGTATTCTTGCTCTTAGACAACAAACACAACTTCTTTGGGAACAATATTTTTCATCTATTGAAAAAATTGTCTTCACTACCATTGAGGTATGAATCTTTTTTTAACACCGTTAAACTATGCTACTGTAAATTACGTACTGACCAATTAGTTAATATATTGTACATTTGACCAAAACTATGAAGTGGAAGGTCTTGAATAGAGTACGAAGACGGGGGGGATTGGGTACCCCCGGCAGTAGGTGAGGCTCATGGGCCTGTCCGAGCTTGCAGTGTAGACAAGTTATATACCTGTGGCCGTGGCGTAAAAGCGAAAGACTGGAACACCGAGCGGTTTTAGTACGTATGGACTCAGATGGCCAAACCATTTTTTCGAGTGCTATTGCCACCCTGACGTGGCGAATCTCTCACGCGTCCACCATGGTGGCAAGTCTTCAATCGGATTTTTCCTTGGTAAAAAAAGTTCTTGCCATTTCTAACTACATATTAAATCCAAGTTGTAAGTTTTACATCTCTAAATAATCTTCTAGACAAGATAGAAAATCAAACAACTTTGATCTAAGTAATTTTAAATTTTATTATCAAATAGTTAAACACAATTTTCTGTGTTAACATATCTTGAGTAATGTGATTAAAGTTACCATTACTACTGTATGGCGTACCAATAATTGTATTTTACAAATAAGCACAGAACAGCAGCTGAAGTGGTGCATGCAGCTCGTTTGATTTAAATATGGGTGCTCTATAGGCAGTACTACTTTTTTTTTTTGCAGGAGGTCAGCAAACAGGCAGACGGCCCACTTGATGGAAAGCGGTTTCCATCGCCTATAGACATTTGCAACACCAAAGGTGCTACATATGCGCTGCTGCTCTCTTAAGGAAGACTGGAACCTGGTCACTACTGGCCGGAACACAACTCAAGGTTGTTATGGCGATATACTTTAGACCAGGGGTGGTAGCCATCCAGTCGGGCAATTGCCCTACCACCTGGCAAGTAGCTATTGTATTATGCAGTAAATTAATATAATGCGTGTTTGTATATAAAGATCCTGTTGGAGCGCGTATTAGCGCATAGATCGTCACGGCAGCGCGATGCTTTGATCTGGAACGCGTCCCCCGGCGCGCTGGGCACTCTGGCGACCTACGGCGACTCGCGCGCCCACTTGCCGCTGTCGGGGCTGGGGGCGCTGGCGACGGTGCGCGCGCCCCCCGCCCCCGCGCCGCCCCTGCGCCCCTGCCAGCCCCCTCCGTGCCCGTCGCGGGACCCCCACCCACCCCCGGGAATACCTTCACTGCAATGCTATATGTTCAAGCGACCTCCCCGGCATTACATAAATTGCTGGCCAACATAGCAAGTAGCGCATTCTGTGAGAAAGTGAGTAGGTAGTATTTAACTGACTATAATGTTGACAACCGAATTAAATATTTACAGCTAATCACATTTTAATTCATATTTACAATTATAAACATGAAAGCCAGTGACAGTACATGCAGATGTAAGAAGTGTATTGAGATACTAACTGTTGAAAAACTTAAAGCATAGACCTAGAAAGAAGAAAGAAAGAAAAAACCGTTTATTTGCTCACTTTAGACCTCGCTTGAGTCATGAAATACTAATCACAAATGAACCTATAAGAATCAAAGCTAGGTTTCTGTAAATAGAGTGCTTCTTTACAAATATAATAATACTAGGATTTGCCCGCGACTTAATCCACGCTTGACTTTAAATTCCCGTGGGATTAGTAGCGCAGAGTTTAAGTCTAAGAATTAGATGTCGATCAGTGAAAAGCGCATCAAAATCAGGCCAGTAATTTTTATGTGAATCTTGAACAAACAGACAAGAAATCTAGAAAAAAATTGCATCGTGTTCTCCATCTTTTATAATATAGTCTATTCCAGTTGTTTTTTTAAATAGCTTTAATGTACAGACTGGGCATGTTTGGTATTTTATAATATCATAGACAGATTAGCGGGTCTAATCTAGCACTAGGGCTTAGTAGCCAAAAGGCTCTTTGAAAAATCACAGGGTACCAAATTGAGACCAGTAATGAAAAATGCCGTAATTAAAAAAAAACTAAAAAACCATAGTTAACACAGATTTAATTACAGATCTAGTCATATTGAGTTTATAATAGATAATGTTTTGTTTGTTTAATTGCTCGAAGGTGGTGTTGGTATGGGATAGTGACCGAGCGGCTCCGACACTAAAGTCGCTGTCGCGAGTGGCCGGCGACCCCCGCGACCCGCTGCCTGTCCTCGTCATAGATGCAACTACCCATTATCCCGGGTAAATATTTCTCTATAGTTTTATTTTTAAAAGGTATCCATTGTTCAGTTTGGATCCAAGAACGATTTTAAACAATTTTGACACACAAGGTGACGTCAGGAGCCTTAAGAACAGACGAGCGTGCATGACAAGAACCATGAATGTCAAAGAAGCAAGTGAGGTGTGTAAGAATAAGCCTAAATGGCGCTCTGTTGTTCGTGCCTACCCCGCAAGGGACCTGGCGTGAAGTTATGTATGTATGTATGTATGTAAGTAGGAAGAGACTTATTAATCTGTGTGATGATACTAGGTGGGTTGGCCAAAGTCATCTTTATAATTTCTGATATCTTCCAAAGACTAGGAAAACATCCGGTATTCAGAATTACAATAAAAGTTGGGTTATCAAGTCTATTTTGAGTACTGTCTTAGTTATTCGGTGGTTAACCTTTTATATTTATAATGGTGACTGAATATCGCTAATACCGTCATATAAATCGTGTCACGCGCTATAAATTTGTAACTATAGCTCTCTATAGTGAAAAATTTATATCGTATTGATTTTATTATATTTATATTAAAATCAATATGACAACTTAGAAAATACTTTCCATATTTGTTTTGAAATTAATTTTCTAATCTTCTCTTTAATACTTTTCTGTTGAATACTATTTGAGTATGGGCAGTTATGATTAAGTATGTGAGTTTTAGGATTTTTTTTATTAAATATCAAACCAATTCTCATTTCTAACAGTAAAAGTTGCATTTTTACTCTGCTGTCTTTCGAAATTTTTCTTTAAATGTGGCTTATGTATTACATTATGCAGTTTTTAATTTTGTACCCTCTTACTCAATTTGCACAAGGATGTTTGATTTACACATCGTGAGGCAATTAGTTTATGTATTTATTGGTTTTAGGGATGGTGTTTCTGCCAGATGGCAACCACTGTGGGCGGTGCCAACTGCTGCAGTGTTTTCTTTGGACGGAGATGCCCCCCTCTTAGCCGAGGAACTAGATTTTGCATTTCGTGTATGGCAGCATTTTCCAGAACGGATCGTGGGCTACCCTGCAAGGTCACACTTTTGGGATGAAGCCAAGGTTTGTAAAAACTGATTAGATTATACTTTTTTTACTAATGATTAAGTGTGTCGGTGGCTATGTTATTATAACAGATTTGAAAAAAGGAGAAGGTTCTCAATTCATTTGTATGTTAATTACTCGATTTCCACACCAATCGTGGCCCGATTTTACATATTTTTATTTTTTTCAAAAGGTTATATATATATATATATATATATATATATATATATATATACCCCCAGAATTGGTCCCATAGTCACCAGACAGGATCTGATAAGTGAATCCCAAAAAAAATCGAGAGCAACGGTAGTATCGAGATAGGTGGGGACGGATGACTTCCACCGTCACCATGCCGGCCTCAGGAGATTCTAAGTCCCTTTGCCAAGTTTGGATCATGGGCTCGGTTTTCTGGGCCCCGATTGCTTCCGTCTTGACTGGGCATTGTGCAGGGCCTCTCGCCCGCGCAACCTGCCGGCAGCGGCGTACCTTAGCAAGTCCTCCGCCTGGACACATAGTTCAAATATTTACCACGATGGCGTTAGTGTACCAAAAAATCGGTCTATAACTGTTTAGTTGGCTCAAATTAATTTATTTGTCTAAAAGTTGTAAGGATGTTACCTAAAGTTATAAAAAGTACACACTATGTCCTTGCCAGATTGACGAGCGAATATCTATGAAGCAATTATTCTGCTTATTAGCCTAATTATAAATTAGAATATTGTGCGTTATTAATTCTAATTGTTGAGAAATAAATTACAAAAAAAAATACATCCAAATGCTCTATCTATAATCACATAGAGATAGAAGAAAGTGAACTGTCTTGAGTTGCTTGCCTTATAGCTACAGTAGCGCAAGTTAATACCTTTTGACGGTAGGTACGATTGCATAGTTTTGTAAGATGGTAAAAATAAAAAGTATAAAATAACTTATTTCTAAAGCTATTATTATTTTTATATTGTTATCTTAAACATCTTAAAGTCGGTGCTTAGTAATTTTGAAAATATAGTAATTTTTATGTTTTACTTTGCACCGACTTGATGTTTTAGATAATATATATTAATAATAATAGCTTTAGGAATGAGTTATTTTATACTTTTTAGTTTTTGAAGTCGGTTGTTTTAAACGAAGTTTTTTTATTCATTTGTTACTTTCTAGTGTCTAGCTATGGGTACGCCTAGGAAAGGTGCCGCGCGGTTTGGATTTTTTTTCATAAAAATTGTTCATAAAATGAAAACTACTACCAAATGGCAGCTATTCGGCGTCGAACACCGACGACCGACGAATTGAGAACCTGCTCCTTTTTTTTGAAGTCGATTAAAAGTGTCTGTGTGTCCACTGCGCTGTCGGGTGTCTGTGATGGATTGGCTTTGGCGTGGCGCAGGGCGCGTGGGGCTACAGCAGCAAGCGCGGCGGCGCGTACTCGATGGTGCTGCCGGGCGCGGCGCTGGTGCACCGCGCGGCGCTGGCGCTGGCGGCGCGCGCGGCGCCCGCGCTGCGCCTGGCGGTGCGCCGCGCCCGCAACTGCGAGGACATCCTGCTCAACTGCCTCGTCGCGCACCACACGCGCCGCGCGCCCATCAAGCTCGCGCAGAGGCGCAACTACAAGCCGACTCACCACAAGTATAGGTACGACTACATTTCTAGTTGCACCCACGCACACACCACTCTCATAGATGATTTTTGAGGTCATTAAAATTCATTATAACAAAGTAGGTAGACTATTTATTGGTTATAGATTGAATTCAGGTATCATTAATAGACTTTCAACACAGGTACGAACATACATAAATACTACCATAAAAAATTGCTTTTTCATTTTCATTCCAATTAATTAGTGTCCCTGTTCAGTATTCTGATATTAGTCGTCGTGTTCGATATTGTCTGCGCTACGATATGGCATTAAACTTCGCGGCCGGCGACGCGTTGGAGGTGTTGCACACTTCCATTGGCGACGGTAACCACTTTCCATCAGGTGCGTTGTCTGCCTGTTTCAGATTATAAAAAAAGATTAAAAAAAATTGCGACAGCATATGTCTAACTATTATATTTATGCCACAATAAGTGTTCTTTTATTTAAAAAAATTAATTAAAATGCCGCTGCTAGAAAAGGCTCTTTATTCGTATCTTGTTATTCACGCTTATCAAAATAAATCACTTCACATTCAAGACTGCTTCAATACCTTTATGTAACTTGAATTATTCAATTTGGACATTCCATTCGAAAGATATAACAAGTTTAAAAATGTAAGTATTAGAACACGCGGCCGTGACGCTTTTGCGTGAACGGAAAATCGTAAAATCCCGTCTATATAGATTTTTCACTTCAAAAAAAGAAGTGGAAAGATCATGGTAAGAATTTTAATTATGGTTCGTTTGCAGATCTCCTTGGACGGATCCCGAGCACTTCGTCCAGAGGCAGTCGTGCCTGAACACGTTCGCCACGGCGTGGGGCTACATGCCCCTCGTGCGCTCCGTGCTGCGCCTCGACCCCGTCCTCTTCAAGGACTCGGTCTCAACTCTGCGCAAGAAGTACCGGAAGATGGAACTTGTCACATCCTAAAATCCTAAACATATCATAGGAATGATTTTATTAAACCACCAACATTGTATATATTCCCATGTTAAATTGGTGCTTGTGGGTAATATACAATAGAGATTCTGGGGCCGATCTCAAACAGCTAGAACATAGGAAATAGCTAGATCGGTTTACAAATATACCATGCTAGCAATCGAAACCGTAAAAGCAGTGTTACACCTATCGTTAATTAGGCGGGCTAAAGCGTAAATTACTGCACCGCAATTAGTAATATAAAGAGCTCGAATCGAGAATTAAACGTAGTATACTATTATAATATTAGCTCACAAACATTACTATTAGACTCGAGCTTTCCCATTTCAGGGTTGTTTAAAGCGGACCAGAAGGTCATATCGGTATTCTCGATATGTAGATTCCTTAACAAGGTTCTTCACTGTCGGTCAGCTCATGGTAACTAAATATCGGGTGATTGTACTTTATGGAGTTTTGGACTTGTGTGGGGGGGTGTTTATCTTATTTGAAGAGTCACTTCGGTCCTTCTACGAATTGTTATCAGTTTTGAAATAACTTGCTCACTGTAACAGGTATTTAAATTCTACATCATCCTTCCAATTTTACTTCGCTGAGGGATCCATACTCGCGCTAAGTATGGAAAGTTTATTGCTGTGAATATGCAATTCGTCGTACGTGTAAGAGTAAGGGAAGATGCAATATGTGTGAGCAGTACGTCAGAGGCTATATTAGATACATTAATAATAAAATTTAATCGAGATATGTGTTTTACTTATTTGTTTATTATATAGTGAACTGATTTTGATACTCTTTACATTGTAGGTAGCTTGTAGAATAGAATAGAAATCTTAACATCGTGTTCTCTGTTGTTTATATTGTCTATTCCAGTTTTTTTTAATAGCTTTAATGTATAGACACGGCATTTTTAGAATTTTTTATCTGGATGATTTATTACACATAATACGAAGATATAATTGCTTAAACATTTTTGAAATAATAATAGGCTTTAATTGGTCGGTTACAATAGTAATTTTACACGTTATTTTAGGCCTTAACAGAACAGACACAAAAGTATCTCACAATATGAGTCATGTTACTACTACATTACTTATATTGTGAGATACTTTTGTGTTCACGCAAACATCATTTTTATATCTTAATATGCAGAATCTTGGTGGAATTTCCTAGTTTCGTAATTAGAACAAAGATTTTGACACAGCGCAGTTTTCTTGGTACTTTAGCTATTAGTTTTAACTTGCTAGCTGCTAACTTTTAGTCTTAAAAAATATTTGGAATTTTTAACTGTATGTATGACGTTCACGAAATCTTTGACTTGTTTGAATAAAACATTTTGAATTAGAACTCGTATTAAAATAAGTTAACCCTGTATTCTACGGAAAGAGTTAAATTTTATCATTACGAATACTATTAAAGAAATGTCTTTCAATTTCGTAAATTGACAATAATATTAGTAATGTAGGTAATTGTTATCCGTTCAACGTGGACGAAATTGCGGGCACTTACTAACTAGTCACTAACATAAACAAGGTATAATGAACCTTGTATGTAGAGCTATGAAACTGCTGTTCAGCATTTAATTAGGTCATTATCATATGTAAATTAAATCTGATGCAGTAACGATCAGCGTGTAGTCGCCATGTAAATTATTAAAGATATTGACCTGTAATTACATCATAATAGTAGGCACACATATTTATTTGTCTTTATACAAAAAGAATAGACTCTTTATCTTTTTTTGTTTTTATTTGTAACCCCTTTTCCTTAGAACTATGCTTTTTTTTATACTGCGATGCTGTCGGTGTATTCATCATCCACCATCCTAATGTTAAATATCGACTGCGTCGTAGACCTATATAAGTACACTAGCTGACCCGGCGAACTTCGTACCGGCTATTTTCTGAATTCCTAAAAGACTTTATTCCATGACACAAAAACAAAATCACCAAAAACGCTCCAGGTGATCAGGAGGATTCTAGAACCCGATCTCAGCGCCACCTACCGGTTCTAATTGCGAATCGAAACCATTCGGGAACCCACTCGAACACAAACAAAATCACCAAAATCGCTCTCGGTGATTAGGAGGATTGTAAAACCCGATCTCAGCGCCACCTACTGGTTCCAACGGGATAAAAAGTATCCTATGTCCGTCTCCTGGTTCTAAGCTACCTCCCCAATAATTTTCAGCCAAACCGATACAGCCATTCTTGAGTCATAAATAGTGTAAGTAACACGAATTTCTTTTATATATATAGATAAAAAATCTAGGACCCGATCCCAGCGTCACCAACCGGTTCCAATTGTGGATTTAAACCATCCGGGGATCCAATAAAACAAAATCGCTCCCGGTGATTAGGAGGATTCTAGAACCCGATCTCAGCGCCACCCGGTTCTAATTGCGAATCTAACCCACTCAAACACAAAAAAATCGCTCCCGGTGATTAGGAGGATTCTAGAACCCGATCTCAACGCCACCTACCGGTTCCAATGGTATAAAAAGTATCCTATCTTTCAAGTTGGATCAAACTGCGCACGGTGTGCAAATTTGATTAAAATCGGTTCAGTAGTTTTGGAGTTTATTGGCAACATCATCGTGACACAAGATTTTTATATACAGGATATTATCTTGTGAAAAAAATTCATACGTAGGCAAGACGATAACCCGTCTTTCGTATCGTCACATGGTTATTTGAAAAATCTAATGACTTCATTTAATTTAATAGATCAGGTGTTTATTCCCCTCCAATATCGTAAACTCTCCTCTAACTGTGACTGGAAAAATATAAAAAAGGGTGGGAAAAGCACTTTTTCTGTTAGACACAACAGACAGATTCACAAGTATTCCAGTGGCCAGATGGACTACTAGAAGTGGTTGCCGTTATTATCTATGGACGTTTGGAAAAACTAAAGCGGATGACGTAGAAACAAGTACATGTGCTTATATCTTGACGACTTTTCGGGGTGTTGTTATTTTAGTATAATAACAGACCATAACGTCCCACTGCTGGGCTCGGGCCTCCCACTAAAGGGGAATGAACAGTACACCCGCCACGCTTGTCCAAGGCGCCTTGGCACCGGGTATTCTCGATGTGCAGGTTGCATCACGATGTTTTCCTGCACCGTTTTTAGCACGTGTTAATTGTAACAATACGCACATTAGGCCAGGAAAATGCCTAAGTGGTGCATGCGTTTCGGCCAGGATCGAAACCGCGCCCTTTGGGTTTGACACGCGTGCGCTAACCATTACGTTACCACGACTTTAGTAGATACGCGAAATTTCAGAAGAGAAGATTGTTATTCCTTTTATTCACAGATCTATATCCTGCTTTAGAGAGCCGATGCCATGTCTATCTAGTAACTTTTACTAAGATGTATAGCACCTACTGTGTGGTGACGTATGTCTCACTCTAGTACCAGATCTCCACTTGTAAGTTAAATTACCTCGAGAAATCAAATGCACAGTTCTCGATAATAATATCTCCGTAGAGGGTAGGTGCAATTTACCTACTTGTGAGTGGTGGTTAATTCACGCTCGTTTCAGACGTGTTATGTTCGAATCCTGGTCACCATGCACCAATGTTGGAGTTATTCTGCCATAAGGTTGTTGCTAATATGATGTTCTAAAGGAAAACTTCGTGAGGATAACTTAGTATTGAGTTCAACGTATTGTAAAATTACGAGTCGCAGCCCAACAGTGGGAAGTTTATGGTTTATGAGGTGATATTATTAATTGACAGAATTATCACGGCATCAAACTGCATTTAAGTAGTGGTCATTGCATAATTAGAACGCATTCTGACATAACGAATAGCTAGTTGCTTCGCAATCAAGTCCAGCGGCAGCCTTGGCCCGCTTGGCGAGTGCGGCTTGCGCGCGCGTCGCCTGCAACACCCGGCGCGCGGCGTAAACATCGCCCGCCGCCGCCACTGTGTCCGCGAGTGCCTTGCGCGTAAAGCCCGTGCGCCGTGCACCTTGGATTCTATTGTAAGACGACTGTTTATTGTCAAAACTTCAACATTTGAAAAGCCTTTACCGCTAAATCATACTTGTGACCTTATCAACTACCGCTGTTTTTTCTGCTCTTGAAAATAACTTATTTTCAAAAATATTTCAAATTCCATGTTTAAAAGTAATTTGAATATAAAAAATTACGAACGTCTTGTGTTTAAGGATAAGTGCTAAATTTGTGCAGTAAAAAACCTTAATTGGTCATTACATGGAATGCGAAGGACTCTCATTGCTCACGCAAGTATAGCCTAGTTGCAAGCCATTATCACATCAATCTTGAAGGAGAACAATAATTTTTATTCACCTCACTTCATTAAAGTCTGCTATTCTAAATTCGTAAGAATGTTTTATTGCTTTATGAATGTTCTAGGTTTTTGAATAAATTTAAATTTATGTACGATCAGCGTAATGAATTTAAAGTTTTTAAGATGATAAAAATAGATACAGACGTATTGAGCACTTCCTCCTTTTTTAAGTTGGATAATAAATATAAATTATATGCAACTGGCCAACCGCGTCAAATGGATAATTATTTTGATTTACATAATTTAGGAGCAAGAACGAAAATTGACAAAAAATAGGTCGAATCATTAGACTAGAAAAAAATACCATTTAAAACCGAGCTTGAATTCATTTAAATGTAGGTAAACATAAAGGTATATATGATCTAAGCTGATATACGATTATATACATATTTATTATTTCCCGGTTGAGTAAGCTGTAATGTCGTAAGCAACTATTACTTACCTTTGAAATACAGGTAGGTAGGTACCCATGAAATAAGTTGTGGTTGACCTTAGAAAGCTTTAAGTTTGAAACGTATATATTATGAAGTTCCGATTACCAATTGAAAATAAATTATGAGTTACTGTTATTAAGACTGGAAATTTACAGGTTTTTTTTAATTGATATAGAATCATAATAATATCTTGTAATTTCGTTTATTTTTGTGAATTATTTTGGTTCGCAACCGTTGTTGCTTTTTGTTATTCTTGGGCATATTATTTGTACGTACTGGTTACAATAACATAATGGACTACTTAATAATTATCGAAATATAATAATGGTATTATTTCGCAAGACAGGGTCAGGGCGGTAGTGGATAAAACTTATGGTGCACATTAAAACACGTCATAAAGTGCACTGTACCCAATTCTAAGTGTTACTTAATGTGGGTTTTTTGTGGTTTTGCACGTTTGTATAATTTCAATCTTGAAAATAAGAAACAGTAAAGTTACAGTAAATGGAAAGATTTACCTAACGAGAAAAATATAAATTTAAAAACGAATCAAATTATTTTCTTATTATACATACATACATACATATAGACTTCTTTCTTCGACATCTTTTTGTTCCGAAGCTAGCACACAGACAGACGATTAGTTTATGCTAACCGTTTCACGCTGATATTCTCTGAGAGCATTGTATCCAATCGAGCCGACGCTAAGAGTTGTAATCAAGATAATGATTCCAGCATGGGTATATCATATATGAATACTTTTCAACATTAAAAAATACCTTCGGTTTAATACCATATTTTTATAGATATCTGATAATTCTACATGAGTCAAATGTTGTATCGCCAGGTTTAATAGTTTCACCTTTCGTAAACAGACATATTTGGATAGACAGCCTCTATAGGAAATATAACTATAACGAAATTAATAATTTAAAGTATATACTGACAGTAGGTATGTATGTATATACAATGGTCTTATGTAATATGTATTAATTAATATTATACTTATATACATAATACATAATTATGTATATAATTAGATATGCAAGAAAGATAATATACTATTTTATTACGTTTGTATTACTCGTAAGTTGGTGTTGTATTGTGAGTTCATTAAAGTAAAAGGCCTTGGAAGAAATAAGTAGGTAAGGTAAGACTAGGTACTCCAGTAAACTTACTACTGATGGAATAGAGTTTAAATCGTTCTCATTCATAATGAATTTTACTGATATTTCTATTTACCAAAATTATTATACCTTTTTCACGCTACTTAAGCAATAACCTTTTATTCGATGAATAGCCTTGACACGTCGCCTCGTGTACGACGTGTAGAAATATTTAATGCTAATATATGATTTGTATGTTTCCACTAAGCACCAGATTTGGCCGTGGTTTGGTCCAGGTAGATAGAGCCAACGATTGCGCAAACCGGAGATGGCGCCCGGAGCCCAAGGTTTCGTGTTCACTACACTCGTCGCTGTCGCTGTTGTCGCAATTGTGATACAAGCACAACCAGTTAGTAAAAAAAATATTGAATGATAATCTTGGTTACTTTATAAATCAAGCGGGTTCTATTGGATTGGTTATCCATAATATTGTAAATTTCTAAACATGCCGCGTATGTTGGTTGAAGTTATTTAAAAAATAACAACTGGAATGGACTATATAAATGATTGAGAACATATGCAATTTTTTTTAGCTTGCATGTCTGTTTGTACAGGATTCACGTAAAAACTACAGGGCCGATTTCGATGCGGTTTTCAATGGTCGATACCAAATTTTATGTAATAAACTGTATGATTTTTTATTCTGGAAATTCCGCGGGAGTTTTCCCGGGAGCACTTTGTAGTCGTTCGGGTGCATAAAAAATAGCTTATTTCGGCATAATTTTAACCAAAACGATAGCTTACGTTCTTTTTTAAACGCTGTGGTACTTTGTGTTCCGGAAATCCGCGGGAAATTTCAAGACAAGCGTGTATGAACTCGCAGGCATATTATAATAATATTACATTGAGCGAGGTGACCTCGAAATTAACAGAAGTTTATTTGTTTTCAAATTAATGATTGTGCAAATATTCTGTGCTGGCCGTCCGCTGTATATAAGACATATCATTTACTAGCTGATACCCGCTCGCTTCGCGTACCGTAAAATCCGTTCTTAGCTGACCTTTTACTTGACGAAAGGAAGGTAAGATAATTTTTATGTACCCAGACAACTACAAAACAACTTCCCGAGATAAAAACTATCACACATTACATAAATTTGCTATCGATTAGTAAAAAAAACACATCGGAATTCAAAATTTTGTTTCAATTTGGACATTTTAAATAATTCACAGAAAAATTCCCGCGGGATACCCAGGATAAAAAGTAGTGTAGATAGTAGCTTAAGAATTCGCTGGTGATCAGCAAAAAACGCATCGAAATCAGGCTAGTAGTGTTAACATGAATACCGAACACACAGACAACGTATCTAAAAAAAAATACATTTTGTTCTCCATCGTTTATATAGTCTATTCCAGTTGTTTTTAAATAACTTCAATGTACAGACATGGCATTTGTAGAATTTTTATAATATTATAAATACAGGTAAAATAGAAATTTATCGAATCTATATACATATAATAAAACTGTAGAGGTCGAATTTCTGTACAAAGAAAATAAATGCTAAAACCGAGTTAGGACTTCTTACATCCAGAAGTGAAATAGAACTAATTAAGATTTTTTAAATTTTTTGTTTCTCTGTTTGTACCGGCTAATCTCCGAAATAATTGGACCGATTTAAATGAAATTTTGTATGGTGGTAGCTTATATCCCTAGTCAACATATGAGATAGTTAAAAAACCGCACCATGCGGACGAAGTCGCAGGCAGAAGCTAGTACTTTAATAATAACTTCAATTGCTCTTCGAATCAATTATTTTCTAAGCTGATTGAGTGCGGTAGTTATAACTACCGCACTAGAATTTGTAACTTAAGTAACTAGATTATAATCTATGTTACTTAAGTTACAAATTCTTATGGCATCGAAGAAAACTTCCATGCTAATGGTAATTTAAGGAATATTTAATAACTCACGCACATGTTTAATGAATTTTCCAGCGGACTGCCGATCAGGCCATACAAAAGGACAAGGTCATTCGGCAAGTAGCAATCAAAGCGGGCTATCCTGTTGCTAGAAAACCTAAATGGGGTTTTTTCGGGACCATATTTAGTTTAATATTAGAGGTAAGGCATCGTTTTTACATGTTAACTAACGTATCTGAAAAATTGTTACTAGATATTATTTTTGTCAAAGTATTTATTCAAAATAAGTTCCTCTGGAGAATACTTTATGAAGGTCATACATGTAAGTCAAAATTTAAAACTACTTCCTATTCTATGTACACCGCTTCTCGACGTGATCTTTGTTTAAAGCTTTTTTGTCAAGAATCAAATATTTCGATCACGCTATTCACAATATAGTCGATGACGTTTAGCGAGTGAATCACAGAGTACTTTATATATACTGGTAGAGTGTATATCGCTTCTCGTGAATAAATGCACTATCAGAGGAACAGCACATTGGTTTAAGGAGACATGCAAAGTATCGAGTCGGCTAAGACTCGTAAAAACGTAAAATTATAAGGAACGGGATTGAAAAGCTACGCAGAGTACAGATTTCCTTTCCTGAAGAAAGCAAATTTTATCATGACCCGCCACGGTTAAACTTAATTTAAAGTTGTACTTATCAACTCATAGCGGGTTGTATTAATCGAAAGCCGATAAAAACCTCCATCATTAGATTACTGAAGTAGCTGTCAACGTCGGCAGTTATCATTAGATTTCAGTATAGTGGGCGAAATAAAATTCTTCTAGGATATCATGAAACAGAAGGCGGCGGATAGGTAAAAAAGGAGAATGAGCGCGCGGACCCCCGTTGCAGACGGCAAACTGGGTATCTAAAGCACTGCTATGCTCATCTCCTATAAATGACGCATTGGGACCGAGATGATGGGTGGACCCAACGAGCCATACCTAGAGATGTGGTGTGTCCAAGTCCCAAGGGCACCCTAATTTGACGGTTTCCGTCGAGGCACCACAGCGTGGTAGGACGCCACGAACCTTGCCCTATGTAATTACATAGGGCAAGACGCGTACTGACGCTAGGTTTTCTGAGAAAGAAAGAAGAAAGAAAAAATATTTTATTTAGAACAAAAAACTAAGTCAATATAAATAGAGAAAGCCTAGCCTGTGGGTAGTCTAGCGGCGGGCATTTCGTAACTTTACCGTAAGGGTGTGTGTCCTTTGGGAGCCACATGTACCCAGGTATAAAACCTCCCCGAGGTCCGAAGAGATGCGTAAATGCAGTTCCCCAGCGTTATAAAAAAGTAGGCACATAACTTGAGCATCTACTCCCACACGTTCTAATTATATTTACTTATGTCTTGCTTATGTTTCGATATGATCGTAACCACCGACAAGGGAGCCGTTATAACTTTATTTAATTTTTATTCTGTATCTTTTTTACAGCAAATAAATGATACGAAGAGTGCTTACAATCAAATTTCGGATTTAGTAAATAATCAATTCGCTCCTGACAATGTGAGTAAAAATGTTGAATGTGGTAGGTATTACATAAGCACGTCTTTAGTAAATGACAGTAATGAAATTAGTCACCTAACTAGTTATTACGAACGTACCAGGTACGCCAGGCTATTATAGGTATCAGGTAAATGTTAAATAACTGGATATGTATTACTCTATCTAATTAGTTTTGTTACTCAATGTTTATGAAACAAGCCTAAAGTCACCAAGTTACGGCCTATATATAACGCTAACTAATATATGGTTTATATAATAATATAAAGTACCCGCTACTTTGTCTACGCCAGTAGAATGACAAAGATTAAAGTCGTAACCTACCATATTATTGAATAATCGAATTCATAGAGTATCTTTATTCCCTAAAATAGCAATGGTTTTTTTGAAATCAACAATGGATAAAACATAACTCCCGAAGACTTACAAGTTCGGGATAACTAATGTTGGGACTCACATTCCACCAAAGATTTCATCGTTATTTTCATACCTCCCAAGCGTACTTATAAAAAACTAGTAAGTACTCAGTTAGCGATTCATAATAAAAAAAATAAGAAATAATAAAATCGAATTCAAACTAAAAAGCAAAAAAAAACCGACTTCTTGCTACAACATCTTGAAGTTCGATGCCCTGTAAGTAAACATAAAAATATAGTAAAATTAATATTTCATTTCGCGCCAAGTTGGTTAAATACTATTTTTTCTTTTCGATTGAAGTCGGTTTTGTTTTTGATTAAAAAAAACTAAGATTTTGAGAATTGGTCCACATTTGACGGAGAAATGGAGTAACGAACATACAAAAAAAAACATATAGACGAGTGGACAACCTCCTTCTTATGGAAGTCGGTCGCCTCCAAATCAGTTCGATAATGCTAAGTGTAGAAATTCCTAGGAAAAACCAGCAGAATTCCCAGTATTTTTCACAAGGTCCTAACAGCCTTGTTATTTTGCCTATGACTAGCAAACATTTACGAAGAAGAACCAAACTCCTCCTAAACGCTGGACCGATTTCGATGAATTTTTTTGTGTATTCAGGTGGATTCGAGAACGGTTTAGATTCACAATTGGACCCGGTATGTAGGTTTGGAATCGGGTTCCAGGATTTTGACGACATTTTTTGTGTTTATTTGAGTGGGTCCCTCGATGGTTTAAATCTAAAATTGAACCCAGTAGGTGGCTCTGCAATTAGGTTCCAGATTTAACTTTTTCAGGGCAGGACAACGTCTGCCGGGACAGCTGGTAGTAATTTAAAATAAATATATCCTTGTAATATTTAAGTACCACAAAATGTGATTCCAGGCTGTTACAACACCACCTGTCACCATAAATGGTACCACCGAAACACCAAAGATAACCAGAGGAGAGTTTCTCAACATTCTCGACCGCAATCTCAAAGGCTTAGCTCGCCTACGTAACTTAGAATGGAGAGAAGCGAAAAAGGTATTGCGTCAAAAAATAAAACTTTATATAATTATCATAATAAGCATGTTTGTGTATTTGTTATTTCAACCCGACAATAGTAGTAGACTAGAAACGGATACAATAAAAATTGGGCCAAATGCGTTCAGTCCACGCACAGTGAAGAGGTCCGTCGAGGTGTCGGACGATCATTTGTGTCATTTCGTTACAAAACTTTAAACATGTTTCATAAAAATACCCCATGTCTCAAAAACCGATTAATGGATCTTGTTGAAATTAATTTTCGTTTATGGTATTTTTTTAAACTCTTCCTTAACATTTCTTGAAATTTTGTAACACTTCTACCCACATATGGATATAAAGTCAATTTAATTACGCATTATAGGAAGGAATTAACACCTGTAGTACAGGCTTTGCCTAGTTTAGGTGTTAGTATCCACTAATTTTATTAATTGTTTTTAATTTTTCAAAGTTATTAATTAGATTTACTTATTTCTTGACGTGCTGAAAAGAAAAGGAATTCTTAAATACCATACCTATAAGAATCACCTATCACTACAAAACATGGCTACGATATTTCAAGGCCTGTTTAACGATACACATAAGTAGATTGATTTCTTTATAGACCTTAGGCTTCTTTAGCCAGATGATAAGAACCAAACAATTGACGTTCATTATAATATGTATTTACGAATCACTTCTTTGCGCACTTGGTCGCTATTATTATGCGAGTACCTAATGCCAATCACGCCTTTACTGTTACAGGACTCAGCGGCAAACTTAGCTGCCTACAAAGATGAAGTATTTAGGGGAAAGAAAGCCAGAAATCGGAGATAATATTATAAATCTTTTAATTTTAATTTACTTTTAGATTAACGTTGGGAGGCATATTTCTAGTCTTATTATTCCTGCAATATGAAGACTTGTATCTATCATAGGTATCACATGTCTTGTATATACCTCTAAGAAAAAGCAAGAAAGCGGGATGCTTTCATTAGTATCTAGCCTATCTTCATGTACGGACCAGAATAGTTAGGCCTATGGCGATCATACCTCTGTGATGTTATATGCCCAGGTAAGAGCAATGCAGAGAGGTGGCACATACCCCAAAACCGTAGAGAGGATAAAATGAACCAATAATTATTGCCAACTAAAGCCTGAGATGGCTTTCGGACGCCACTGATGCACCAACCAAGCCGCTGATGTAGTCTCCGGGAATCCTGCTGAAAATCACAGATCGGCCAACAAGAGCTGCTGTGTTGTGATATATTGAGTTAGCTCTAGCGGTTTCGGGCTCTCGGCATCGGAGGGCCGTAGCCCTCTGAGGTGAAGCCGGGGAAAAAGGAAACGAAAAGAGATGAAAACTACTGATCCAGTATCTAAGGAACGAAAATTATTCTGAAAGAGTATAGTAGTGTTACTATAAATATTGTAAACTAAATAACTAGAATAAAATATTAATTTATAATATTATAAAATTCTAAACATGTCCTGTCTATACATTGAAGCTATTTGAGAAAAATCAAAAGAGCATACGACAGAGAATATTTTTTTGCATTTTTTTTAGTTTTCTTGTCTGTCGATTTGTTTGTTCGGGATTAGGTATTATTTTTATTGTATCATTAAAAACGACAGGGCCAATTTTGATTTAGCTTTCACTAATCGACAGGTAATTCTTAGACCTAAAATTTGCGCTACTTTTTTTTTTATCCCGGGAGTGTTACACAGTGGGTATTGTATAAAAGGTAGCGGTTTCGGATCCGATTGATACTAAAACAATATAAGTCGGGACTTTTCATATTCCTCGGGATTTCCTAACGTCGAAAGCACGTGTTATTAGAACTTGATTAATAAGACAGTTTCTATTTCTAATAGATATCTTTAGTAGAATTTAACATGCTTTAGTAACGTTACGTTTTTACGGGAATCTTCGAAATTCATATATTTTTATACTAATAAGTCCGTTGCCCTGTTGAAAATACCCTTTATTTTAAATACTGGCAAAATAACTGCAATCTACGTTACCTGTCAAGTGTGGACGAGGTCGCAGGAAAAACCTTGTTCTAAATAATATTTCAATTAAGCTATATTATTTAACATACTTACCAAACTAAATAATTGATATATTTCATACGATTTTCTTTCCTGGGCCTTTTCCCAAAGGCGTGGAGCGGGTTGTAGACGGTGAATTGCAACTAGGAGTAATTAATTGATTGTATATTGCTTTGAAACATTCTTAACGTCTGCTGATAGTGCCATTGATACAGGTTAATCATTATTTATTACATAAGATGTCGACAGTCGCTTTGGTATTTCACTGTTAAAATCATGGACGTATAAAGATATACGTCCATGGTTAAAATTGATAGGATTTTTTGAGAATAAAAAATAAAATAAGTAACAGCAGAATGACCTGTTTATATTCAATGTACTCTTTGGAGCTGTCTCATCATTCACGATGACATTGGCAAAATAAATGCTGTCTGTTGAAGCCATGATCCTCCCAAGGAGAAGACTCCTCGAGGCTCCATCTATTTACACAGGATTTCAAAGATTTTTAGTCACATTTCTTCTGAGTGATGGTCATTCGTAGTATATACATCTTCCATAATACTGATGACATCCTGATTTACACTTATAGTTTTATGCTGAAAAGACCATAAGTTCTGTGAGCTCATCAAGAAATTTGGAAAATGGAATACTGATTTTTTTAAATATATTTTATTCACGTTAAAATACCGAAAGAAGTTTGATCCCATTTGGTTTATAAAATTATTATTTAAAAAAATAAGACATCGTAATGTTTATAATTATATTTATTATTCATACATCATGTACCTATCTATATACATTCCGTCTGTATCATTTTATCCTACCTGACTTAACATCACAGAAAGACAGGGCTCATGCAACAAGCACCATTCATGGTGATGCTACTAGCAATGACCAGATTGTGAAACGCATGCCTATTTTTAATCTCTAAATACTTTGCGCAGCTTCCTTTTCAACTGGTTTTTGTGTTCTATTCGTGAAAATGTTCAAGATTGCTCGACAGCCGGGATATAATTCGTAATTCGTTTTCAATATTCCAGCCTTCAGTCTCCTCTGTACAACTTCTTGGTCGAGCATTAATTGCAGAGCATGTTCGTAATTTAAATTTACCAGATCTGAAGCTTTTATCTTAAGATCACATACATCAGCTCCATCGACCTGAAAAAAATCCGTTAAATCTTTTTTATTCTTCGGGGTGTAGACCGTAGTTACTAAAATGGGATCCATTATATGATTTGGTATAGTATTTTTTTAACTATATAGCAGTTACACATAAGTTTTTGTAAATTCTATAGGAAACAACAATAGAAGTTAAGAATATCAGTTGAATATAAAGAATCGTGGTATATAATTTAACTAAATGGCACTGTTACCAACACATCCATCATCTTTCCTTAAACCCAGATTTTATCCTTTCAACACACATCCTTTGCATTTACGTATTAATTTTACTACAAATTTCATCTAGTGTCAAGATGTTTCAAAAATCAATCTCCTTTACTTACTTTACATAAAAATGATAATGTGTAGTGATCGTCCACCGTCGGCCAGCATTGTTCCAACACATTTTTATTCCAATCAAAAAAGGTTGTATCCTCGCACACTCTGTTAGGTGCCGAAGTGAAACCGGCCCACAATTCGCAGCAGAAATGGGGCGTCACAGGCGACAGCATTATTATCAACGACCCTAATGCTAATTCGAACTCTTTACTTTTGGCTATGACCTCGGCTGGTATTTTATTCTGTAACAATTCAAATACAACTTAAAATCCATGAGTACTAAATTTTGAGAATATAGTATATAATTATTTTTTCATCGATTTTAGAGATTATGTTTAAACTTATAGTTACAATGCCTGGGTTTGAGTACTGGTCTATAAAATAGGAAATTATATTTCGTCCGACTTTTTATTGCTACAGTAAAGCCAGCACACTCAGTAAATAGTTACTAAAGCTTATGCCAATTACTTTCAACACTAAAGGCACTAACAATAAGATGGTCTTGAAGAGGATATTGGACCCTGACCATTGAACTTGGTAGAAGATATTTAATCCAATATTATAACCTGTCATGGGAAGTAATATCCTTGTAAATATCTTTTGTTCTGTATCCTTGGTATATTATTAATGGGTACAGCAGAAGAAATAAATTTGACTAAATATAGTAATACACTATGCAAGTTTCATTTTTTTTTCAATGTCTTAGTTATAAATAGATTTTTATAAAATACTAGCTGTCCCGGCAGACGTCGTCCTGCCCGGTAAAAAAATAGGGGTTGATCGTAGAGGGTTGAAAATCTAGGGTTGTATGTATTTTTGTATGTTGTATCATAAAAAAATAGAAATTAAAAATTTTGTCTAAAAAATAAAATAAAAAATTTAGGGGTGGACTACCCCTAACATTTAGGGGGATGAAAAATAGATGTTGGCCGATTCTCATAGATACCGGATAAGCACAAGAAATTTCATCAAAATCGGTCAAGCCGTTTCGGAGGAGTATGGCAACGAAAACTGTGACACGAGAATTTTATATATTAGATATTTTAGAGACCATAAAAACTCTAATAATTTATAGGGAGTTGGAGTAAGTTTGATCTGAACTCTTCTTTATGGCTCTTAAAGAAGCATTAAAACTTACTCCAGCTCTTTATGAATAAGACAGTAAAAGTTTATATAGGCGAACTCTCCACCTAACTTAAAATAATGATTAATTGTAACTATTGATCAAACATTAAATGTGTCAGGAAAGTTATGGTAAGGTTCATACTCTGAGTGTATTTGTCAAACTTTGCAGCCTTGAAATGGCCACACTGAGTTTTTGAGTGTGCTTGAAATGATATGTTGCAGTTGCAGTCATAAAATTCCTTGATTCCCATATTTTGCTTTCTATTTCATTGAAATGATCTGGAGTTAATAAGCTGTTATCAGATGTGTATTCTCGGCATTTTAAAAAGCTTCTAATTGTCATCCAAAGTCTGTGCTGCCAATTCAAAACACCTGGTAAAGCTGAAATGAAAGTCACGTAATTTTATTAATGCAAGTTGCATTTTAAAAATCCTTAACCCTTTTCAAGTTGAAATATTTATAATCTCTAGCATTTGGATTTACAAATAAAATTATTCTTTACCTTGAACTTGGTGAAATTCGTGATAATAAAATTAAGATGCGAAATTACAAAAAAGAAATTATTTTATACTAACTTGCATCAGACCACCGTCTGGCAGTAGCTGGAGGTACATCAGCAAGTATTAAAAGTCTAGTAGCATCACAACCATATGTAGAAAGCAATCTCTCTGGGTTTTCTCCGTTGTATTTGGATTTACTCATTTTTTCCCACTGCACCACTAATGTTTCTCCTGTTTCTTTCTCCTTATATTCTTTTCCTACTTTTTCAACATTTTCATGTAGTATGTATTTACCTGAAGATTTTAATTTATATGACTGTCCCATGATCATTCCTTGGACCAATAGCTTTTTGAAAGGTTCTTCAGTTGGTGTCCATCCAAGTGAATTCAAAAAGTAGCTCATAAAACGTGCATAATATAGATGAAGCACAGCATGCTCTTTGCCGCCTATATAAATATCAACAGGTGCAAGACCAATTAGGTTGTCTTTGTTAAAAGGCATATTCTCATTGTGGGGATCCAAAAATCTGTAATAATACCATGAAGAATCAACAAAAGTATCCATTGTATCTGTTTCCCTTTTTGCGTTTAATTGGCATTTAGGGCATTTACAGTCAACCCAAGTATCAATCGATGCTAATGTTTGAATTCCACACACAGTTGTATCTATTTTAGGTAATTCAACTGGTAGTTGATCATATGGAACAGGGACGAACCACAGTTCGGACAGTGAATTATAGGTATAGGTGTACCCCAATACCTCTGTCTTGATATTAACCAATCTTTGAGAGTGGAACTTACAAAAAATCCACCACATTTTTCATCAGTAGCTTTTGCAATTGCTTTACGGTTCTCATTTTCTACATTAATTCTATCATTAGCTCTCCTTATGGCAATGTTCAACTTTCTAGCTAAATTTTCATCTTCTTCATTAAATTTAGCGCATCCTATGTAAACTTGTTTTCCTTCAGGATACTGAATGGCATCAGAAACATAAACAGGAATTTCAACTTCGCTGACTGGATTATAACATACAATTGAATTCTCCATATTGGAAACTACTTCTTGTGCAAGAACATGGGTGGAATTAATCAAAACAAAATCTCCATGCACCAATTTATAAGGATCTGCTGTCCATACATCAAATGGTTTTATATCATTATTTATATTAATTTTAAATTCAACTAAAATCCCATTACATTTACCTATCCAATGCTTTTGTAAGTTTATTATATCTTTCCAATTTTCCAAATTTCTACTGTTTAGCCCATCATACAATTTTTTTGCATATTTTGTAGTTCTTAGAAACCATTGTGTCAGGTATTTCTTTTCAACTTTTGCACCTGATCTCCAAGAACATCCGAGTTCATCCACTTGTTCATCTGCCAATACAGTTTTATCAATTGGGTCCCAGTTGACTTGTGCCTAAAAATATAGGGACTCCATAATAATATAAGAAATGCTAAAACATAAAAAAAATATTTCTAACCATTATTACCAACCTTACTTTGATATGCCAAACCATTTTCAAATAATTTCAAAAATATGTATTGTGTCCATTTGTAATATTCAGGATCACAAGTTGATAATTCTCTATTCCAATCAAAATTGAAACCAAGTTGCAAAAGTTGTCTCTTCATTGAGGAGATGTTGGTTTTTGTCCATTCAAATGGTGGAATATTGTTTTCGATGGCAGCATTCTCAGCAGGTAGGCCAAACGCATCCCATCCAATGGGATGTAAAGTATTATACCCACTGAGTTTATGAAATCTTGCAATAGCATCAGATATAGAGTATACCCGCACATGGCCCATGTGTAAATTCCCAGAGGGATAAGGAAACATTGGCAGTACATACAAGGATTCTAAATTAGCTTTATTTTTATATGACATAGATACTTCAGGTTTCCAGTGCTTCTCAACTTTTAATTTAATTTCAGTGTTTATATCTGTTTCCTGCAATGTTAATAAATAATTAAGTGATATCAAATAATAAAACAAAGCAGTTATATTCATCTTCAGCCAAATTCAGTCCACTGCTGGACGTAGGCCTCCCCAAGTACGCGCCAAATATCCAGTCTCCTGTCTTCCGCATTCAGCCCCTGCCGGAGATCTTAGCAGCAGCAGAAGCAGTTATATTGCTCATTATTTAATTAAGTGATTTATATAATGAGCAAAATGTGTTACAAATATCCTTAGACAATTTTAACCACTTTCCAAGAGTATGGCTGCCTGTCTGCTGAACTTATGCAATTGCCTAGTAGTATTAACTTTCTGATCTAAATTTATTTGGGCCACAATTTGACCGAGTGGCTTGAGATTAAGGCTAATTTGAGTTTAGGATTATATCAACACCTTTTATATAGGTACTAGACCTTTTATTTGAGGCTGGAAACAAGTTTTTAAGGTTCACCAACAAGATTTACAATAGTCAACAAAAATCCTTACTATTAATTTAAAATAGTCATATATATGCAAGATATCTTCCTCAAGCAGTGATGCATTAACTGGACTAGTAATAGATTTATGAATTTGGTAGTTGTCAATTTTTCAGAAACAGGTTTATTTTGAGCCAAAATATTAATATTTCAGCAAAAAACCAATATTTACATATTTAATTTAGCAATTTTATAAATATTTGACATTTCGTCACAAAAACACGTCAAGCTGTCATGGCGTCTCGCATGACGTCACAGTGTGCAAAACAAACATCTGTTTCGTTGAAGTGTTATCTGAGAAGTCATTGATAACTTCTTGTTTTGCACACTATGACTAGCCATGCGCAAACTAAATCACCATGAGATCAGTGATTATAAATCTTTTCCATAAAGATGCAAATCACTCCTTTAATCTTAACTCTTTAAATCTTGGTTTCGAATGATATAATTTATTCAGTTGACCGTTTTAAGCTTTACAGTAACGCCACAGAGTTTAATTTACTGTGTATTATCATTGTATTTCTTAGAGTGTGCATGTTATCTCTTTTCAATTCACAATATCCTGTATCTATTGTCTCATACTACATCTAAGTATCTGATTTGTTAGTTTTCATCATTCCATGTGACTAAAATCAATCTTAACGTAGTGAGTTAAAGATTATTTCCAAACAAAGATTTAAAGAGTGATTTCGAATTTGAAAGATTATACATCTTTTAATCAGTCACTCCTGAGTTACACATCTTTAACTATGACGTCATGCGCTCTGATCGGTGTTCATTGTCACGTGGCTAATGGCTGCAATATAACAATTTTATTTCTCAAAAATATCAATTAATATTCAATATTTTAGTTAAAACAATTTATTTTTGTCATATTTAGATCGTAATCTATGATATACATATATTAAAATCAGCCTATATTTTTCATACTGTCAACTACCAAATTCTCATATTGTTGGCAAATAATTGATATTTCAAATGATGTATGATATTATTGATATATATTACAAATAGAAGGGGGCCTAAAAGTGATCCTTATAGGATTCTTGAGGTGATTTCCAGCCATGAGAATTTGACACCAGAGAGAACTACTTGAGATCTATTCACTACATAAGAAAACCAGCAATATAAATCATCTCAATACCTAACACAAGAAGTTTCTTTAGCAACAATTTGTGGTAAATTCGGTCGAAAGCTTTACTAAAATACCTGTATGAATTGAATGACACTGAAAACCATCATCCATAGTATTGGAGACATAGTAAGTAAATAACATAAAATTTGACTGTTGATTCACTATTTGTTTCAGTTGATTTATTTAGTTGATTACCATCAGTTAGATAATTTTTCACTGAAGGTTTATATATGTATAAAATAAAATTATTATTTTTTTATAAATAAAATACAGATATTCCCTACAGCACAGCAGTGAAACAGCACCTACACTACGGGAAATCTCCAGTATTTTATGTTTCAATGTGTTCCAAGTTAACCATAATCTGCTGACCAAGATCATATTCTAATCTCAGGATAGACATTTATTCTCTAGTTATATGATAGATGGATAATACTTTATTGTAAACTATTATAGAAAACTTATGAACTAGTATTATTCTAATTGTGTACAAGGGGCGAGATTTTATAACTAAAAAGTGATTTCTTCCAGACAATCCATAGAAAGAATATTGCTAATTAGGAGACAGTGGTGGTATATATAATTATTGTATGATTATTTATATTTTAATAATAAATATATAACTATTCTATATATATATAAATATAATTTAAGTTATATATACAAGATATAATAATAAAATGCAACTATTTAAACATGTAGTATAATGATAGAGTGGGTAGGGGGAAAGGTATACTAACCCTTTCTGCAACTGAGATCTTGATATATTTATTTCTGGTAAACCTAACCTCGCCCATTTTTTATGACTAATATTATTGTGATTTTAAATATTTTCATGGTTACTCTTATACTGGATGTGAATGTGATCTATTGTTTTTCTTCATTAAAAACGATATAAATTGTTTTTGATTTTTTTCTGTTGATCACAGGTTTTTTTATACTTTAAAAGGATTGTTCAACTTTATAAAAGCAATATTAGTGAAAAAATAAGTAAGGTTATGTTTATTAAAAAAAAAAATCTCCGAACCCTAGGGGTTACGGGTAGGGGGTAGTAGGGTAAGTATGCCTCTCCCCTCCCCATTCCACCACCCGCTTAAAATTCGTGCATCAATGATGTATACAATTACCAAACATAATTAACATACAGCACTGTAATCCAAATTACATATCATTATATTGTAGATAGTACTTCTGGGCCATGATCTTAAATGTTGATACAGGTTTTGCTTGTATGACAGCAACAGACAATGTATTCCAACGGCCTGATTATCGTATTAACAACAAATAAGAATAAAAGTAAATACAATACATAAATTACAAAACTGTTAAAACAACTTACCCATAAATTAAGACAAGACTTGTTTCTTCGTACTGATAGATCTTTACAATGTCTCTTTATTATCTGAAAGCGATTCTTCATAATGTTAATTACAAAATACATTTTATAAAATTAAAAGATTCCTATTGAAATTTGAATATGTGACTTATTTGTTTAGGTTTACGGCTTTGCAGCTATACCTTTAAGCGAGTGATAATGTGACACATCGTATAGGTCACAGGATACATGTACTCTAACCATAGACCTTAGGTTTCATACTTCAGTAACTCTAACGAGTACTATATTACGGTGTAGTTATCGCAAAAATCTGGGCTGCCGTCCTCAAAGTCTGAATTGCCGCATTTAAATATTTAAGCTTGTTTATCGCGTTTTATCGTTAATAAAGTACATTAAAAAAACATACAAACTTACTGTAACTCAATCAGCATTACTCATAAAAGAAATTACGTAATAATTAATGTTTTAAATATTTTATCTAAGCAAATGATTAGCCTTATATATTATTGAAAACTTTCTTATTCATAAACAAAATTCTACATTGAATAACTAAATACCACATAACATACCGTTATGTATGTATAATATAAGTACCGAATAAGACCGTATGTGCTTAGTGTGGGAATCGGTTTTATTATAATAAATTAAGATCTGTAGGCTCAAAATAATTCTTCTATTTGGGGAAAAATCCCAAAATTCTTAAATACCAGGTCCATACATATACGTTTTTTAAAATATTGTAAATGATAAAACGTTCGAAACTAAAAAACTCAACCTTATGTCAATGTCATCAGTCCAGTCATGCTCATGTCATGTCAATATGTCTTGAATCTTTTCTGAAGTATGAAATTGTGATTGGAGAATTGTCAGGTGTCAGATAAACTATAGACGTATTGGAAAATTTTCTTTCGGTTTTTTCCTAAATATTTCTGCCTATCTTATTTTTCTGTACTTCTTTGTCTGTTTAAGTGGTGTAGATAAGTATATTTTATTCATATTAATTATTTCTCCATAATGTCCTCTGTTGGCGAGGATGTTCCTCCGGACAGGGACAAATTACTTCTTGACTCTAATATGGACGTGTCCCCAACGGTTTATCAATCATCCGAAAAATTATCAAATAAACGTCACGCCGATTTCAGTATAAATACTCAATTTAAAAAGCCCGCGTCAACCCCTCTTGTTACTGCCTCAACTCAGCACACGTTTGTTCGCCCAGGTTACGAACCCAACACTAGAATTACATATTCTGAGCATGACTCTGGTCCCTTCATTGTGCATGTTGCTCGCTTGACTAACGATGAAACCTCTACGTCAAATAACATGAGAGCTCTTAAGATTGCTCAAATAATTTACAATAGCAAGGTATCTGGTGTCGACGAAATTAAAAGTATTGGTCGGAATAAAGTGTCTGTTATTTTCAAAAACCATCTTGACGCTAATTGTTTTGTTTCTGACCCTATTCTTACCTCTCATAACCTATCCGCTTCTATTCCTCGTTTCCAGATTACGCGCATGGGCGTCGTCACTCAAATTCCTTTGGAGTGGTCACTACAAGAACTGGTGGAATCAACTGAATGTCGTTCCGGTTCTTCTATAGTAATAAAGGCTAGGCGTCTAAATAAAAAAAAGCGTATCGATGGGAACACGGTTTGGGAACCCACTGGTACCGTTGTTCTTACCCTGTTAGGTCAAGTCTTGCCTGACCATGTTTATTGCTTCAATATGTCTCTGCCAATGAAATTATACACACTACCCACTATTCAGTGCCACAGATGCTGTAGGTTTGGCCATGTCCGCGACCAGTGCCGTTCCTCTCCCCGTTGCTCCCGCTGTGCTGGTACTCACGACTCCACTGCCTGTAATACCCCCACTGAGAATGTGTCATGCTTGTTCTGTTCAGGAAGTCATTTAGCTACGGACTCGAAATGTCCCGAGCATTCTCGTCAAAAATCAATAAAACTAGCTATGTCCCAAGACAATATAAGCTATATGGAAGCAGCTAAGGGTTTTCCACGTGTACGTAGACCCTTCTCTGATATTGTTAACTCTTCTCTTCCTAGTAAACCGGTATATATTAACAGATCCTCTAATTATATTTATCCACCCTCTCCATCCTCTGATTCTTTACCTCATTCTCATTCTTTATCTCAGCCTTCTACCTCCTCTTATAAGAAATCCGTTCCTATAGTTCGCCGACCTAAACCCCTTCCTAGCAAGTCTTACGACCTTCAAGCACATAATAGCATAACATCATCCCCTCCCCCGACTCTTCCTAATGGTTGTGCCCTCAATAATAATAGCTCTAGTAATAAAGTTTTTCCAAATGATGACATGGTGCACCTTATGACTAGGACTTTGATAAATATTTTTTCTAAATTTGAAAATGGTTTACCGTACAACGTCTCAGAAATGGTTCAATCCATCGTTTCGTCTTTAATTAATTTATTTTTAAATAATGGCCAAGAACATCATGCAATGGAACTGTCGTAGCATTAAAAATAAAAAACAGGATCTCATTTATCTGTTCAACAGTTTTAATCCTTTGGTCTTTGGCATTTCGGAGTCATGGTTGTGTCCCGGCTCCCTGTTTAGGTTGCCGGGATATTCATGTCTTCGAGATGACAGAGATGATGGCTGGGCTGGTTCTGCCCTGCTTATGAATCGAAAGTTCTCGTTTTCCCAAATTCCTATCGTTCAACATTCTCGTGACCTGAATATTGTTGCTGCTCGCTCTATTGATATTACTTTTGTTTCGTTGTATGTTCCCTATCCTAATAATAATATTATCTCAGAATTAACATCCATTCTATCTTCTCTTCCCAAACCCCTTATTATCCTAGGCGATCTCAACATCCGTCATACTATGTGGGGCTCACCTTTTTGCGACTCCGTTGCTTCACCCTTTCTCGACATGCTAGATGGCTTAGATTTATGTGTCTTAAATGATGGCTCCCCTACTCGCAGAGTTCCTCCCACTCAAAACATTAGCGCCCCAGATTTAACCTTATGCTCTCCCTCTTTAACTAGGTTACTTTCTTGGTCAGTTTTGCCTCATTCTTTTGGCAGTGATCACCTCCCCATTTTAATTTCGTTTGCTAATTCTTTCTCTCCCAACCCAGTTCTCCCTCCTCTTTTAAAATTTAGAATTAAAAAGGCTAATTGGGATAAATTTTCCAATTTAGTTGAAGATAAATTACTATCTCTCCCTACTATCACGCTTGATAACGCTGCTTCTGTCTACAATGAATTCATCTCTATTCTAATTTCTGCTGCTAATTTATCCATCCCGTTGAAAAATTCTGCGCGTAACAAACTGCCTTCCCCAGCATGGTGGGATTCCGATTGTTCAGTAGCTGTCAAGGAAAGAAAAGAAGCTGAAACAAAGTTTTCTAGGGACCTTTCTTTAGAAAACTTTGTTAACTTCAAAAAAATATGTGCTCGCACTAAACGATTCCTACATTCAAAAAAGAAATCCGGTTGGCATTCATTTTGTGAGTCTCTTTGTCCGAGAACTCCTTCCACTCTTATATGGAGAAAAATTAAAGCCTTTCGTTCGTCTCAACACGATTCTAATATTGCCTCTAACGACCCTTCGTGGCTTCCTGATTTTGTTTCAAAACTCTCTCCTCCTTCCGTTCCACATATAGATTGTATCCCCTCTTTATTGCCTTCCACTACTGACTCAAGTGGAATGAATTCAGAATTTTCTTATGCGGAACTATGTTGCGCCATGGATCATCTTCGGGATTCTGCTCCAGGTGTCGATGGCATCCCATATTCCTTCATTACTAGATCTTCCGAAACTTCGAAACGTTTTTTTCTCAAACTCCTTAATACTATATTCTTGTCCGGGTCTGTTCCAGATTCATGGAAAACTCAAGTAATCATTCCAATATTAAAACCGGGTAAAGACCCGTCTAATTCAGATTCCTATAGACCTATTGCTTTATCGTCTGTCCTCGCTAAAATAATGGAACATCTCATGAAAAATAGACTTGAATGGATCGTTGAAAGTAGGGGCCTTCTTGCGAGCAGCCAATTTGGCTTTAGGAGAGGTCTTGGTACTATGGATAGTTTAAGTTTACTAACATCTGAAATCCATCTAGCCTTTTCTCGCAAGGAGCATTTGTTAGGGGTATTCTTAGACGTTTGTTCCGCTTATGATAGCGTTGATCTTTCCTTACTTAGGTCGAAAATGGTTCGCCTGAGTCTTCCTCCAAGAATTATCAATGTCATTTGTAGCATGTTTATGGATCGTACCATATTAATACGCTCTGCTAACTGTGATATTCCTCCGAGACGTATCTGGAAAGGCTTACCTCAAGGTTCAGTACTTAGCCCTCTTCTTTATAGTTTGTTCACAGCCGATTTGGAAACGTCAGTTAATTGTTTTTGTAAAATTTTGCAATACGCTGACGATATCGCTTTATTTGCCACCTCATCTTCTTTTTCTGATGCTTGCAACCGACTTAATTCTGCTTTATATTATTTAAATCAATGGCTCACAGATAATGGCCTCTCCCTCTCTCCACTGAAAAGTTCGGCTGTCATTTTTTCACGTAAACGTTCTGTTCCTGCCATTGATATACACATTGATAACCAATCCATTCCTATTCATGATAATGTTAAATTCTTAGGCTTATATTTGGACTCAAAATTATCAGGTATTCATCATCTTAATTACATTTGTGCAAAGGCGGAAAAGAATATTAATATTTTGCGGGCTCTTTCTGGCGTCAAATGGGGGTCCCACCCCTTCAATCAGAAACTCCTTTATAATGCCATTGTAAGGAGCCATTTTGATTATGGCTGTTTTTTATTAGAACCGTGCAACAAACTTGCCCTATTGAAGCTTGACAGGATTCAAGCTAAATGTCTGCGCATTATTACAGGCTCCATGAAATCATCTCTCACTAATGCTCTCCAGGTTGAATGCTTAGATTCCCCCCTCTTCCTGCGACGGCAACTCCTGGCCGACAGATTCTTCTTCAGAGTGGCAGAACTAGCTAATCACCCTCTGTTAGGTCTTCTTGATAGTTTACTCCAGCTTACTTCTACTTCTTCTTATTGGAGCCACAAGTCTCCTACAAATTTGATTAAATCTTATAAGAAATTTAGTGACCTCCCCTATAAACTTTTCCAAAATTCCAAAAATTTCATTTTTGAATTTAGTTTTGAATGTCTTTTGTTTCAGCCAAATATCATCTTTAATTTTGGTATAAGCAAAGAAACTTCTGGTGCTAACCAAGTTTTTAACCAAATTACTCAGGAACATTGGCCTGGCTGGCTTCATATCTTCACTGACGCTTCAAGACTGAATGACGACGGTCCTCTTGGTGCTGCAGTCTGGATCCCTAAGTTTAAAATAATCCTCAATTATAAAATTCCCCCTCTTAATTCTGTCTTTTCCAGTGAATCTATAGCCATCCTTGAAGCTGCCCTTTATATAGAATCCCATCGCCTTAATAAGTGTATTATTTTTACTGATTCTTTGAGCTGCTTACAAGATATTTCTAAATCCCCTTTTCGTTCCAATCAAATTTCCCCACTTTCCTTGCATATTAAACAGATTCTTTACAACTGTTACTCTTTGGGTTTGGAAGTAATTCTAGCCTGGATTCCTGGTCACTCGGGCATCTGTGGTAATGAAAGTGCTGACAAGTGTGCCAAACAAGCTGTCTACGCTGGTTGTGGTAAATATGCCAAGTGTTTCCCACGCGATCTTCGAGCTCTCGCTAAACCCGAGATGCTGAAATCATGGAATGACTTATGGCTAAAGTCTTCTCAAACTGTTGGCAAACATTTTGCTAATCTCCAACCCCTTATCCCCTCGTCTCCCTGGTTCTTCCGTTTCCGCAACATCCCTAAAAAAATTTCGTCTATCATAATTCGTTTACGACTTGGCCATGTTTGTTCCCCTGTTTTCTTAGCAAAACTCAGGATTCGTGATAGTTCTTTGTGTGAGTGTGGCCTGGGCGAAGGTTCTATAGAACATATCTTTTTCCACTGCCGTAAAATTGTTACTCCCCTTTATGACATTCTTCCAGTTAATTGTCCTCGTCCTGTTAATAGTAGTGTTCTCTTAACTTTATCGCATAAGTCATTTGTATATATTCTTTGTAAATTCTTGACTGTGAATAATATTATTTTATAATGGTTTGTATATTATATATGCATGTATATATATATATATATATATATTCATATAATTATATGGATTGTATAGTATATATATATTAATGTTGTAGTATATATATATTATACTTAGTTTGTTTTGAAGTTAGTTATTATTTAGTTTTGTCCTTTGCTCTTATGTTTTGTTTTAAGTATGTTTGTAGTTAATATGTTTTTTATATTGTATTAGGTATGCAGAATTTTTTTTTCTTTTTAATTACGGCCAATTGTTTTTTATTTAGCCATTTTTTTCCACCTGGCTTTTCGTTTCACACGACATTGGCAAAATCAATGCATAACAGCATTGCAGCCATCAATTAAAAAAAAAAAAAAAAAAAAAATTGTGATTGATTATTTATATTCTTCATTAACATTTCATCATTATTGTCGAATAAAGCTAGTCTTGGTATTAAATTCTAACATGGCAAAACCAAGGACGGAAGATCCGTCAGAAGATGCAAAAAAAATCGTAGATGATGCGAAGAACTTCATCGAAAAGGCAATTGCAGACATCGGGAAAACATCAGCGACAAAGCAACTTATTTTGGGAACTGCATCAGGATGGTGAGTTCAAATTCTTAGGATAGATGTTTTGTTTGAATTGCGTTCTTATATTCCTTTGTTATATAAAGATCGTTTCAATAATAGGACCGTCAATCATTTTTGTGCATTTTTAAGATCATGTCCAAATTAAATTTTGAGTCATATCACAAGTTGTTTACTTTGTTGTGAAATATGATAGCAATGTAAACATTTTTTCTTCATTTATATTCTCTGTAAAAAAATCTGATTGACAGACTGATCACCATTGGTGAAAAATAATGAAACGGATGAACGAAAAAATATTTTCTCCAGAACTACATGTCTCCATGACATGGGGTTACAGAAGGGAGAAGTATTCCTCTCCCTCCACTATTTAAAATTCAGTGACTGCTAATTTAAAGTTTAACAGAAAGAACTTATATGGTAGGTATAGTTCCCGGCATGAACCTTGTGAGCAGGGTTACCTTAGCTAACAGTGATGATGTTGTTGTTTTTTTTGAAGTATATATATATCCCTTTTGAGTAAAGTTATAAAATATAATATTTTTGATGTCAATAAATAGCATCACATTGGCTCTATGCTAAACCAGTTTCTATTCCACTGACCGCTCAAGATTGTGATGAGAATTATAACTTTGATGTGTTAAAATGAATAGGATCACTATCTATAAGAATATAATGTCAGACATGTTTGTAGTTGGAATATATTATTAAACAGTACATAATAAGGATGTCTTATTCAGGGTAAGGTGCTAAAAGTATAGTAAGTTCATAGTCTACAACTGACACTTTCACCCACCATTTTGAATAATCAATAAAATAATATGGCAGTTCATGAAGTATAGATGGTTTCACCATAGACAACATATGTCCACCATTTTCATCATTGGGCTATCAAACCTCGTTTCATAATGAGGTATCACTTTTCATGTGTGTACAATAATATATGCACACTATCATATCCATACAAAAAATGAGTTAATATATTTTCATAACAGATTAAGCAGATTATCTGTACTCTGATTTTTAATCATCTAGACTAAAATGACAGCATTCAACCTTTTTTTATGTTGGAAGCTTGAAGGTTCTCTCCACTCTGAGTTGTATACTACAGAATTTTTATAGGATTAAACTCATACAATTTATATATAATAATTAATAAAATCAGAGTATAAGCAGTTTACACAAACTTTGATTTCAAATCTGATTATACTGCTTATCTGTTGCTTAAATCAGATGTCAGCATTGATAGATTACTGCCACCTCTTATGCCTAAGAGCAGTTTATAAGTAAGAAGATAGTGTTTTAATTACTATTACTCTTTATTTATTGTTTTATAATGGGTAATAATGATATGGAGCATCTTTTGTATAAATAATATAAAAAAGATGCTTCATATTATTATCTAGTTAAAATGTGTTAAAAAACACATTTTTAAATATTAATATAATTGTAATATGGGTCTATGCTACTACTGTCAAGACTTCATAATTAAAATATTGCAATTACACACTTATTGTTTATTATATTTTTATGTTTACAGGATAACAGGTTTCATTTCTATGAAAATAGGAAAGATTGCTGCAGTTGGTTTAGGTGGAGGTGTAATATTGTTACATATTGCAAGTCAAAAAGGCTACATTGACATCAACTGGGACAAGATCAACAAGAAAGTAGACAAAATCACTGACAAGATTGAGAAAGAAGCAACAGGCCGGTCTCCTGATTGGTTTGAAAAAGTAAGCCCAAGAAAACTTATAGCAGATCTCACTTCTTGAAGGGAGTGGGATTAAATTTATACTTACATTCATATGGTTTAGGTTTTCGAATTATTAAGTAACAATGTAACTAAAATAACTGATTAATAGTTAAAGTTTTTAAGTTTTCTGCTAAAATTGACATCAATATTTGCATTTAACATATTTGTTGCTTCACCACTCGTATGTTGTCTGTATGAGAAAACAAAAAATATCAATAGTTAATAAACAATATACCAATCCTAGCCCAAAATCAATTTGAAACAGATAAAAGGAATTTAATAGAAAGATGATCAATATTTTTCATTGACATAAACACAATTATTTTTTACTTTAACTTTTTCATTGAGTAAAAATTCTGGTTATGCTCAAAATAGCCCTATTACACAAATAAGATAAACTTAATTACAAAATGGCATCCATGCATGAGTGTGGCATTAAACTCTTACATCAATTTATTTTGTTGCAGGTAATGTTATTTGTGAAAAGTAATTCATATTATTCAGCAGGGTTTACTGGAGGATTCTTATTTGGTATTGCGTCATCTTAAGTTTCTAAATTATAATTGTGAGTTTATTCTAGCAACATAATTCATTTTGATAGTTAGTAAATGATGTTGGCATAAAAAAAATAAACTACTGCCTATAATTATAGTTTAACTTTTATAATGTAATGTTCTAGTGTTTAATATGCAATGCAGCATAGCCAGGATTTTTTCAAGAAAAATATATATTATTTTTATTAAATTACCTTACATCAGATATTTACATCAACAACATGTTCATTCTAGATGTAACCCAAACAACTCCTACAATTTCCATAGCACAATTGTTTACCTGTGCCAGTCTGTAAAAATATCTTTACTAATTTCACATCAATTTCACACACAAAGTAGGTGCAACCTAGGTTTGATTGTGAAAACTGTCTATGAGAAATAGCACACACTGGTTGGGCTGAGTTCATAAAGTGTCATCTACTGGCTATTCGTCTATCTATTGGCTGTTGCTCTAACTGTAATGGCTAATTACAAAATGTTTCTATCCTGGAACATGTTATAGTTTCCACAGTATGCTGGTTGTAAAATTACGCTAATGAAAATGTAAAAAAGAAAGACAAACGGCAACATAATTCAACAGAGATATACATGACAATTATTTCTTTCACACTTGTTGAAGTAAAATTTCTGTGTAGCCCCGTCTACTTATTAGGATTTTTTCTGTCGCGAAAAAGCATTAGGGCCACGTGGAGGGCGTAGAAGGTATATCGCGTGGTGAGAGGCATCATTTTAGAGTAGACTATGGATGTTTTATGGTTCCGGATGGAACGGATGAAGATGACGTTTTACTGGCAGATTGTTAATGCACTTGTAGAATTTGAAAACCTGCCTATAAAACATAAAATTAAAATTTTGCTGTGATTCGTTTTTCCATTTGTGCATTGAAGTTTCACTTCTACTATGACTAAACAATCATTAGACCTTTGCTGTTATTTTTCCGCCAAAAAAATGTTTTCACACATATATTGTTATCTTTACTTCTAATATATTTTTTATTATCAGACTGTCACTTCTTTCAGGTTGAGCGATTTGTGGACCGAAAGTTAGATAAAGCAGAAGGTTTGTTAAAGAAAAAGGAAAAGAAAGCAAAACGCTGGTATAACAACTTTACAGGGGATGATGAGTATCGCGCCACTGAATCACACGTCTTCTTAGCCTCATTTGTCGCAGGGATGGCTGTAGGCCTACTCTGTGGTAAATAAATAATATGTTATTCCTTTAACTACGTAGTAACTGTCTATGAATCTAAATCAGTATAATTATTGTATTAATAAATATTATTGTTCTGTAAATTTTATTCTATTTAATTTAGCTTGTTTAACCATTAAATAGTAGCATGTAAGTCATTAGATCTTGTGTAAATTAAATTGGTTTAACACATTCAAGTAGTATTATTTCTGAACCGGATAAATTCTAGATAGCATATTATGTTAAATCGTGGTAGCTTAATGGCTAGAGCACACGTCTCAAACTCAAAGGGCGCGAGTTCGATCTTGGGCGGAACGCATGCACCACTATGCAGTTTTCTGGGAAGGAAAATATCGTGATGCAACCTACACATCGAGATAACCGATGTGTCAAACCTGCCAAGCCGCCTTGGACAAGCGTGGCGGGTATCTAACCCCGTAACTTATAGAGTACCGTACATCATAGGGTAACTGCCCGTTACCCTATGATGGGAGGCCCGAGCCCAGCAGTGGGACATATGGGCTGTACTTATTATACAGGTGGCGCAATAGAACGTGCATATTTAAAATATTGATTAAAAAATAAATACAAAAGGTATAGTTAAAATAAAAGTGAGGTATTATTAAGAAAAAACTGAAGTTTATTTTTTAAAAATAACATCGTCTAAATGATGACCCTCTCTACGACGACACTCCTCTAATCACAAACGGAAGTTATTGAAAACTTTCTTCAGTAATGCTGGTGTAATTGCTGCCATTTCACCACAGATATTCTCCTTGAGCTGATCGATGTTTTTCGGATTATTGCTGTAGACTTTGTTCTTGAGGTATCCCCACAAAAAAAAGTCAGGAGGCGTCACGTCTGGACTACGTGGGGGCCATGGGATATCACCTCTTTTCGAAATCAGTCTGCCAGGGAACATCTGTTTCACAACCGCCATGGAGTCATTTGATGTGTGACAGGTAGCTCCGTCTTGTTGAAACCAAGTCCTAGAATTCACTATTCTTGAATTTTCAAGCTCTGGAGCCAAAAAACCTTCCAATATCGCAACATAGCGTTCGTATTAACAGTGACGTTTTGCCCCCGCGCATTTTCAAAGAAAAACGGTCCAATTATTCCTCTACCAGAGATTGCTGCCCATACAGTCACTTTAGGACTATGCAGTGGTTTCTGGTGCTTGAGTTTGGGATTCTCACTGTTCCAGTAACGACAATTTTGACGGTTTACGAACCCATTGATATGGAAGTGGGCCTCATCTGAGAAAAGGATATTGTCAAAATTGGAAAATCGAAGCATTTCATTAGCAAATGCGAGCCTTGCTCCGAAGTCAGACTCTTTCAATTCTTGTGTTAACTGCAGCTTGTAAGGATGCAGTTTAAGATCCAAGTTTAAAATTCGTTGCAAACTTCGTCGCGATAAGTGTAAGACGATCTCTTGCGAGTAGACATTTGTGGATCTCCTCGTACAGACTGCATAACTCTCAATATTGTCGTCGGTCCTAGATGTTCTTGGACGACCTTTTGCTTGTGGTTTAAACTTTGAACCAGTCTCTTTAAAACGCTGTACCCATATTTTAATTAAATTAGCACTCGGAGTTTCACTAATTTGCCGTAGTCCATATTCAGAACAATATAAATGCCTAGTAACGATGTATGAACGAGAGTTCTCGTAAAATGCGCGCACGCAAAATACGCGACGCTTCCCGTCGAAGTGACTCATACTGACTCATAGTGACTAAAACTCCATGAGCCCGCCTACCCAACGATGCAGGCTCCCCCCGCCCGCGCACTTTCTACCCCGCGAAAAAGATGATGCAATATGCACGTTCTATTGCGCCACCTGTATATTATGTTAATAGCGTACCAACATAACTACCCCTACCTTTCATGGTCATAGGAAACAAATTGGGTAAGTGATTGATAGAGCATAACAAGGAATCTGTACAAATGATAATCTTCACTACTTGGCTGCGGAACCACAAAAAAAAACAATTTAATATACTCCAAACTCCCAAAAGTACCTAACGGAGATTGTCCAAAACAATTTCCAGGAAAAGTATTTTTGAAAGTTCAGAATTTCTCCACGTCTTTGTATAAAGGGCCATTTACACTGACAGAATTTATCGCAACGTTTTGGGGCGAGAAATCGTATACTATTTTAGTAGGCGAGACTTTAGACAATAATCGTATTGTTATTTTTAAATTCAAACAAAAACTCGCCTACGAGTAGGTATGTCATACGATAATCGTAACATTTTTCAAGTTCATGCGAGTATCGTACAAATCAATCTGAATGAGAGACTTGCCTTTCAAGCTCGGTGATGAGCACGGTATTTAGTTTACACAGAGACGTCAATATTCAATTTATATCCCTTTCACGTACGATATCGTATATTTAGTTTACATGATCAGGTTTTTTCTTGCTTTCGGCAAAGATATCTTCAAGAAAAGAAACTCTCTATGTAAACGTTAAAGGCGAGCAGGACATAATTTTGACGACGTTCGGAGCGAATAACTCATCACCTATTGACTTAAAAAAATAAAATCGTAATGGAAAAATATGATACGTGGAAAGTAGAGATATAAATAATAACTTCATAAGACACGATGCAAAATTTATTAACAGGTAATAATTATGGGAAGGATATTATCTAGAAATAGATTTTACAAATATTATACGTATTCTAATTCATTTACAATAATTTTGATATAATCATTATGCATATTATGTTCTTAGTCAGACAATCTATTAAATAGTCTTATGATAATACTCAAAAAGATCTTTCGGTGGCAGGCTCTCCAAGAATAGCTTATAATTGGCAATGAAGTCCTTTTTCAGCATAAGTACAGCACGATTATATCGACTTTTTTTTAAGGTAGATAAATTTTTCCAAGTTTCTGCATTGCTGTTGTCCTTTGTCATTGCTAATAATTCATAAAGTTCTTGACCAGACCTAAAAACAAAGATTTGTAAAATAATTTAATTTAATTTAATCATCAGATATACAATTAAAAACACCACATCACAAAATAGTACTAAAAATATGGTAGTTTTTCCTTATCTACATAATTTTCGGTCTGTAGTCCACAAAAACGATTTCATTTCTGGGAATGAAAATTTCTTGGAATTTTCATCCTTGTTGTGGAAAGAATTTATTATATATACCAAATTTTATGTAAACCAGACTATTTCTTTAGCCATGATGAAAAAGTGTCACATTTATATATCAATACTTAAGCTTTTCATGTAACTACACTTGGGTAAACTTGAAATAATCTGTGTTTCATGATAACTACCAATTTTTCTAAACATAAATCCGTTGTAAATCAGTTAAATTGGTCATGGTGAAGGAGAAACTGTCATTTCATATACACCCATATATAAGTGTACTAGTGGAACACTTATAAGCCAATAGGTGTTGTGCAATAAATAATTGGGGTCACAAATGTTTCCCGAAACATACAAAGAATATGTATACATTTTCAACAATAACAGATGGGCCTAGATCTGCAAAAACAACAATAGCCTCATTGGAAGATCTTCCTTTAAGGCGGAGGAGCGTTCCATCTCGCTCATCTAGCCTCTATGGACCACCCCCTACAGTATAATCAGATTAAAATAATATTATACAAATGCATATGAAAGTCTAATTATTTTTTAAATATTATTGTTATTTTAAATATATTATTTAAAGAGACAAGAATAATTAATATAGGTACGATTTTCTCTATGGGGATATTAGGAAAATATTTACTTTTGATAATGAATCAAAACAAAGTTTAATATTCAAAGGGCGTATGACAATTAAGTATATTTAATCCTCTTACTTTAGCATTGGTGGTTTTGGTTCAACTAATGATAGCCCAACGAGTTCCTGTTCTTGAGAACTCCAAGTACTTGTGTGCAAATTATCAGGTATACCAAGTTGTTCTGTTGTATTAAGGTTTTGATATTCTGTCTCATCACTCCCTTCTGCTTTTCTGTTAAAATAATGTTTTGCTTATTTATATCATAAATGTGAAAAAGCATGAACAGTATTATGTCCATTTTCGGTATTAAAACTACATAAAATATGTACAAAATTACAGTAAAACAGATCCAGTATTCTAGTAGTTTTCCATGAAAGCTTAACAAATAGACAGACCAATTATTATCACATTTTTTTATATCTATGAACTTGATTGGTCTCCCATACAAACTTTCATCCTCTATTTCAACCCATTCTAGTTTTATTTATCTATCCTCTGCCTATTTATCTGTAAACTACATAAGTGACAAAATGACCAAAATAACCAAAATGACATGTTACATTAAAAACAAAACTTATCCAGTATCCTACTTCTGGGATAACCTTTACATAATCCAATTATCCAGGATGAAAAGTATTTCTTGTCCACCCTCGATATTAAAATTACATATATACTGAGTTGCAGCCAAATTGATCCAATAGTTTTTCTGTGAAAGAACAGCAGACAGACAGAGTTACTTTCGCATTTATAATATTAATAGGGATTTATTACAGAAATAACACTTTCCCTTGGTTTGGTATTTATAACTTTCCTTCATAGAAGTTGATCCTTACAAATTAAACTATGATAATAATACAGGTGTGTTTATTTTTTGAAATTGTGTGATTCATTTTAACTACCTTAGATTTATTAATTGTACATAAAGCGCAGACTTTTAGCATCTTCGTCAAACCATTTTGGGTTTTAAGATGTATATATGGAAGAATTATGTATGTCTTTGTTTGAATAAATTAAAAAAAATGTTAGTCCTAGATAGCGCCTATTAGCCTTATAACTAATTACAGATTTTTGAGACTTCCAGACTGTTTTTGCCTTTTAATGCTTTTACCCTTTTGGGCTTATTAGTATTTTTACACCTTCTTGTACCTTTTACACTTTACTTACATACAGATTTTTGTTTAAATACCCTAAAAGTTAATTATTTTTTATGAGTTTATCTCCTTTTAGTGTCATCAAGTTTCAAAACACAACAATTTTAAAGAACTTTCACTTCAATATACACTTATGTTATTTTTTTTATCATCTACCTGAATTATACTTACTTCGTCTTATTTAAACATTCTTGTGAGTTTGTATTATTATGTAATTGTTCAACGGTGACATCATTGTCTATACTTTTATTGTCTTCAATCTGATTCATGACTTCTTCTTCATTAGCACTTCTCAAATCTTTATCAGGTACACTAAAACAACAACCATTATTCATCATACTCAGTTTTAGGTGTTTGGGTCGGGAACTCATTACATCTCTTAAAATTACCAACCATTTATCTATACCCTGAGAAGCACCACTATCAAATGAAATTCAAACTATGATTTGTAAAATGGAGTTTAATACTCATATTATAACTCAAAGTTAAAGTATTAGGGTGCTGTCATTATGGTTAAGTCTAGAATATAAAACATTACACATTTAGATAACTTATGTGACAAGCTAACTTATCTGTCTTGGATGAGAGTGGCAGGTATGCCTACTGTCTATTCCCTAACAAGATGATAACGGATCCCATGGAGGTATGTCTATAGGCTCATATTTATGCTGTAGCTCATTCTATTGGTGGTAAAAACTTCAAGAATACATACAAACCTCATGATTATTTTCTTCATAAAAGGCTCTGCTTTATCAATGCACTCAACTATTTTTTCTTTCCATCTCATTTGATATTCTTTGTACTTGTTATAAAACTGAATTTGTTCTGCTTTACTTAGAGAATACCAGGATTTTTTAGCTTCCATTATTTTACTATGCTGTAAATAATTATATATAAAATATATATTATTATTACTAAATTATACAAAGTCTGCCTAGTCTCTTTTAGTAATATGTTAAAATTTCACATTCAATAAATTATATGACTTAACTAGAGTTTACCCCGTGGTTGCACCACAGGTCAAACTCTAGTTCATGCTCTTGTTTAAAGAGCAGGCGTTAATACAATTTACATCATATTTTTATGTATTTGCCCTCAGAAGATTCACTTCATTTTATATCGCAAACTATACCATCTCATGGTAAACTATCCCATGTCCAAGGGTAACAAACATATCAAGTTACTATCCTATTTTTTATAGATGATTTTTGATAACTCTTGAGCAATGATTGGTCTCCCACACAAACTTTAATTTCAACCCATTCAATTTTTGTTTATCTATCCCCAACTATCTATATGTATCAGCCAAATCAGTCCAATAGTTTTTCCATAAAAGCATAACAAACAGGGAGATCTCCATATATTCAATATACTCTTTGCAGGGAGATAAATATATTTTTATCCCAGAAACTATATCATTTTTCGAGATAAAAAGTTTTCTATGTTTATCTTCAGCATCGAAAATATATATATTGAGTTTCAGCCAAATCTATAAGTACCTTAAACTTTTTGTTTCTTATTTCCTTACAATATAGTTTTATGTATAATTTCATGACATCCCATGGTGGTTTTTCGAAAAGGTTGTTGTTAACATGAACACCGTCAGTTTCCATGACTTTTGAACTCTTCTTCAATATTTACGAGTGTGTGTGGTATGTATGATAAACAACAAACAAAACAAAGCTAGTATAGTATTCCAGTCAGTGGTCTCGACGCAGCGTTGCCAGATGACCATGTCAAACCCCCAAAATTCCAAAATAAGCTTTGAGAAAATCCCCAAATAGTTTTACGTATTTAAAGGAGAAGAAAGCAAACCACCCTCGTAGTGAAAACGTCACTAATGACGTCACAATTTTCCCTCACGGGCGCTCACAACGACCCGTGTCAATAGGTGCGTTATAACCATCACTTGAGTTACGATTGTGACGCAGCAATAAGTGAAACGGAAAACCGCAGTGTGAACGTGATCATTGTCAGTCTCTAACGAAAGTAGCCTATGGGTACGACGCATTCGAGTAGAGGCGGCATAATAAATAAATAACTTAAATTAACTATTGAATTCTAAGATAAAGTAATAATACGTATTCTGACTTAGATATAATAATTGTAGTGATGAATTTGGTTTTAGATGAATTATTGATACTTAAATATTGCTCCAAATTTCTCACAACAAATATTTTCCCCGCAAGTCCTCAAGAATCTTCACCCCGAATCTTCCCCAGACGTGAAAAAAACCCCCGAATTGCAGGGGTTCCCCCGTCTGGCAACGCTGCTCGAACGTTATAGAGCGAGACAGATCGGTAGATTTGCCAAATTATTATATAGGTCTATGGCTAAAATCGGTTCTGTGATTTGTACCATGACCTCATATTCCATATATACATGTACGCGTACTTGTATAAATGTTGTATATGTTTATTTATGTTATGTATGTTATGTTGTATATGTTTGTACCCAAAATCGGTATTTGACCAAAAAAATACAAAATGCAACTAAATTCGTTTTTTATTGAAAGGAAACTTACAGACTAATTTATCACAATCATACTTAAATATATTAATTTTTTTACCAATATTCTTTGGCCATAGCCGCGGTCATCTTCGAAATAATTCCAAAAAGTTATGCATGTAATAGACCAGTGATTGATTCAGTAGACAGCCTATTTCGCTGTAGGTATTGTTTCCAAAAGATTAATATGTGAAATATGCGTTCAACTTAGCAGATGAATGGAAGTGATAAATGTCAAAGAAATCATTGAGTGTAGACACAAAAGTATTCCCCAAAATATATGAAATTCTCCATATATTCAATATACTCTTTGTATGAAATATTCTGCACTAAGTCCATCCAAACCAACACAGGACCTACAATAATTGCTTTTTTAATGCATTTATGGCTTGGCAACTAGGCCATTAAGCTAGCAATAGTTGTATGTCTTGGAACAAGCCATATAAAATATCCCACCTCTTGACATGAGTCGTTGTGTGAACGAAAATGACGTTTTCACCACGAACGCGGTCTTCTAGTAGAACGGTGAGTGGAACATTTTGGGCGTTATGAGCTACTGATGGAACGCCCGCTGTTCGGCTTCGTTTCATGAGAGACTCATAACGACCACGCTCACGATCGCGATTTATCTCGTTCTACTTGATTGCCGGCGTTACAATCATAAACCCAAGTGGAACTGTTACTCGACCCTCCTCTAGACATGGGTCATTTTGAATTTGAACGTAGTATCCATAGTAGTTTGTGTTTTGATCGTTGTGAGCTACTGCTGGAACGCCCTGTTCGTAGTTTGTTGTGTATTAGTAGTACTATCCATCCGTTCCATCCATAGTAGTTGTGTGTATACTGTATACCCATATTAGTTTGTGATAGTAGTGGTGTATACAAATCATACAAAGAGTTGTATATACTTACAGTAAAATTTAATTACATTTTACATTTACAATACAAGACAAATATTTGTTATCTATAATAAAACTACGTTTTAACGGTTTTAAGCGCGGTAATTTATTTTATTTTGGTTTATCCGACGTTTCGGCTGCTTTTCAGTGCCGTGGTCACGGAAGACAAAGATGACATTTGTCTAACGTGTATTGTCAAAGTTTTTATTCAGCCTACCGCCAACTTGTTCATTTTAATTATTTAATTTTAATTTTGCTTATGGATATTATTTACTCTATGGGAGCCTAATCTAATTTTACCGCCACTTCACAACATGTTGTGGCTGAAGAGAAGCGGCGCAAGAAACTCTTCAGCAAACATGCCTAGTTCAAAAATTTTTTTATATAATATTAAAATGGGTGGAAGGAAAAAATAAAAGAAATTATCAGTCGGGTTGGTTTGTGTTTCGTTTCACGCAGAAAGAGCTCACAGTGTCTTGAGATCTGGCAGTTGGTTTTTGCTGGGTTTGGGAAATCCGAAACGTCGGATAAACCAAAATAAAATAAATTACCGCGCTTAAAACCGTTAAAACGTAATTTTATTATGTGTACAAGTCGCCAAAACTTAAGAAAATATTATTTGTTATCTAATTTATAAATATACCTAAATTCCATTTTGAAGCGTAGATTTGTCTTTATCGACTTAGTACATTAATTGTATTTATTTTTAAAGCGAAATTTTAGTCTACTGCATAATGTCCAGTAAAAAGTAAGTGTTTATCGTTTAATTATTTAATGTACTCTTTGATTGTTTATTTGAAATATTAGATACTGGTTTATTGGTAACAAATAAATTTTATTGAATGTAAGCGAGACCTAAAATCTAATCGGGAATTGCTTAGATTCATATTTTTTTATTTTGATTTCAGATTTGGTTTAATTTTGCCTGAGAAACAAAAAAAATTAACATTTCAAGCATCAAGGAATGTTTTTGGCAATGATCAGACTCTGATGATGAAAAGAGAAAGAAGCCGTTTTCGTTGAAGCCCAGTGACTTAACAAAAAGACAAGTAAGGATTTATCTTCACGAAAACAAAATCTATTTGATATTTTGCTTTAGTATAAATACTCACCTAACCTAACCAAACTTAGCATTCTAGTCACTTGTCGCAACTTGTGCCAGAATAGACCGTTCACCATATATTCATTCATAATAATAATTATGTAAAGGATGGTTACAAATCCATTGTGAAACTCGCTGATCTGAGATTACATTTACAAAAATATAGAACTATATATTTTTTTGACATAAGAGGAAGTATTCCTTTCCACCCCTTACCTAAAATAAAAGTGCCCTATATCTATACCCCAATCAAAAAAATATTAGAGTTTACTTTAAGATTCCTACCTTCTAAAATTTATTAAATCTTGCTCAAATTTTCCAATATTTATTTAGAATCTTATAAACTGTAAATATTATAAAATTATCATTTCCACATTAAAACTGCCTGTAGGACTTGTTGGCTTCTCATATAGATCTATAATGCTTGTGTTCTTTATAAGTAGGTCATTTGAGTAAGTTTCTCCTCTATTTTTTTATTACTTTGTACCTAGTATGAAGTATACATATACACTGCGCAGCACAGCATCTATAAATGACTGAGCACTTTAAGACCGTTCCTACTATTTAACATAATAAAATAGATGATAGTCTCAAAAAAAAAGTGGAAGTGTTTGCATTTTTGAATTGTGCCCATTTATTTCCAGATTGCAACATACACTTTTAGCTGGCCAAGTTTTGTTTTTATTATTGCAAGAGTTCAGCAGACAGGAAGACTGTCCACTTGATGGAAAGTGGTTTCCATCGCCCATGTTAATCTAACCAGACTTGTGACAGCAATGGTACAAATATGCTGCCACCCTCTAAAGGGGTTGTGTCTATTTTTGAAGAATATATAAATAAATGTATGTTCATTTATTTATATACTATTTAAATACATTGTTTGCATGGATCGGAAGTTAAAAAAAGCCCTAGATATTACATACACATGAAGGCGCTGAAGATATTAGTATATTTTGTTGCATAAGTTATGTTTTTTGAATAATCTTTATTAATATTATAAATGCGAAAGTAACTGTCTGTCTGTTCCATTTTTACGAAAAACCATCCTAATATATATAAATTTATATCACCACCCTAATATATATATATATTAGTATGGTCCTTATTTAGATAAATTGGTTCAAAAATAAAATAAAACAAAAACATGTCAAGTTATAGTCTTATATTTTAATTTAAATTAACACCCCCCCCCCCCCGATAGCCAAACTTTTCTATGGAAATAACAGGGGAAAAATCTGTTATTACTTTGGAATTTTTTACGTTATCAATGGATGAACAGATCATGTCGACAAACAATAATTCTTGTAAAAATTTAACACTAAAAAAAGGTTCTTATAATTTTTTGCTAACTCTAACGGTTTCTGAGTTATTTCAGGAAAAAAGGATAATAATTCTTAATCTTTTTTTTTTTAGGAAACTTCAAAGTAACGACCCTAAAATGATAGTTACATTATTTTTTCTCTAATTTTTGAACTGCCGTGAGTTTCAACTATTTTTCCGATTTTAAAATACATCTCTTGTGTATTTTAAAATATTTTTAGAATTGTCAAAATATTCTAATTTTAATTGGTAAAAATATTGATAAACTCTAGTCCCAAATGTAGGGATAAGAACATTTTAGAAACTGATTATGCCACCCTCTATCAGATTTTACCTTAACCCTTACGGACCATAAGATGTCCAAGACTAAATATGCCAATACAACACAATATTTTAGCTATTATGTAAGAGAATATTACCAGAAAAACATACAGGGTGTATAGGTTTCCTATAATTTCATGGGAAATATTTTTCCCTATGGACCAAACCATAAAAGTAAATAAACGAAGAGTTAGGTTTAAAATTAAAATTAAGAGCTATAACTTGGCATAATTTTTTTTTAGATTTAGAACCGATTAGGACTATCGTGAAACAAAATTCGGACAAATCCTAAATAAGGACCACCCTAATATATATATATTTGATGAAGTGGATGAACATAGGATACTTTTTATAACAATGGGATAGTTTCCAGGAAGAAAATATATTTGTCTCTGTTTGTTATCCTTTTATAGAAAGACTATTAAATTGATTTGGCTCAAACTCAGTACATATGTAATTTTAATACTGGGGGTGGTCAAGGGATACTTTTCATCTCGGGTAATGGGTTTGATTTTGGGACAGATAATTTAAAGGTACGGAGTCTACCTCATATTAACGGGGAAAACGGGACCTTTTCTACCTGCTTAACATTCGATAAGTTAAATTTGGTAAGTTCTATGGTAAAGAAAAGAGTTGGAATGAATAAAAAAATTCTCACATTTTTGCTTATAACTTCTTTAATTTTTAATTTAGGGCAACAAGTTAAATAAACATATTTGTAGGCAGCAAAACAATTTGCTACAAATTATGACACAACAAATTTTTTGTAAGACGCATAGTTTCCGAGGTATCGCGAAAAAAGTGTTTTCACCCCTTTTCCAAGATGGCGGCCGTGGGACAAGGGTGGCGACCCCACAAACTTGAGGTTAAGCTTCTATTGACCCCCCACACATGTCCCAAAACTAAAATTGCATCCTCTAAAAAATGCAATATTCGGTCCTTAAATTGTAAGATTTCAATGAACTACTTAGAAAAGCCTGAAATTGTCACGTTGCCGGCAATGTCAGTCTCCAGAGCGGTATCCTTATACAAAAATTGAAGTGAGTACATTTCATATTTATTTTGTAGGCTAAAGTGGCTCAAGAAAAAGCTTTAATTGAAGATCCCACTGTTTACCAATATGATGAGATTTATGATGAATTATCAAGTAAAAAAGAAAAAGATAAAGTTAAAACAAAGGAAGAAAAGAAGCCAAAGTACATACAAGATTTGATGAAATCAGCTAACAAAAGAAAAATAGAGAATGAACGGCGAGTAGAGAGACAAGTAAGTATAGACTGTAATAATAAACATTTTAGCTTATATATTAATTGCCTCCTCATAATATGTGAGTTCAGCCAGGCTTTTTGGGGCTGGCAAAATGTGATAGTAATTCACATGTTCCTACCTCGATTGCAGTGATTTGGGTTGGAAATTTCAACTTATCTTCTATACTATAAAATAAAAAATACATGTCTTGTCTTTCAATGTATATTGATATACATAAAAAAAGAGAACCTTTTAAAATTCAAATTTTTAACTGAAACTTTGAAAGTATTTGGGTGATTTTTGAAATCTTTAAAAATTTGGAGGGAATTCTTAAAACATGAAACATTAACATTTTTTTACTCGACAAAATTAAATAAAATTGTTTTTTTGTGCCACCCTAATCAACAAAAGCAAATATCCATGGTTTAAAGCTGCTTCTCTGCATTTGGTGGGTTTAGCAGACATTAGTCCTTCGGATTATGTATTTCATTTGATGGTGTCTGGCCTGTCTAATCAGGCTTCATTCTTACGAAGATACTAAAAATGGATTGATACTGGGATAGCCACAAAAGACGTATAGTTTTTGCGACGCGGAATTCATATACTGCCAGAAAGATGGGAGAAGGAGAAAGTAGACTCTAGTGATGGGCATTACTCGAATGGAATCTTTTTGTTCCTTTCATTATAAAATTCTAAACATGCCATGCAATTGAATGTACACGAAGGATAGGAAATTTTATGTAAAGTGTGATATTTTTTAACCCGGGAATCCTGCAGAAAATTTCCCGAGGCTGGTTTGAAGTTATTCAGGGGACATAAAAATTAGTTTATTCTTACACTGTATTCACTAAAACAATAGGCTAAATTGTTTTCAAAAGCTGGGAATCGCAACAAGAATATCGCATATCCTAGATTTAAATAAAGTTTTAATTAAAAAATCAATTTATTCAAGATCTAATATAATGTTCTTTATAGATCCAGAAAGAGAGGGAGAATGAAGGGGATGAATTTAAAGATAAGGAAGTATTTGTTACTACAGCATATAAGAAAAAACTGGAAGAATTAAAGATAGAGGAGGAGAAAGAAAAAAGAGAAGAATATTTGGAATCTGTTGGAGATGTTACTAAACAAATGGATTTGGGTAAAATTCCTATTTCTATGTTTTAATGTGAACTGCATTATTATTATTAGATTATTTATGACTTGTATATTTCCTTTTCTAATATGTATGTTTGATGATTTAAGGTGGATTCTACCGACATATATATGAACAGAAGCTTGGAAAAGACAAAATTATTGAAAACAATAATCAAAATGCGGAAGGTACCGCAGAACAGGATTCTAATGATGCAAAGAAGTCTAAACCAGATCTGTCAAAAGCAAGAAATTATAGGAAAAGGAAAACTTCTTCAGAACAGACACAACAACTATCAGAAGGAGAAATTGAGGATTCTGAAGATGAAATAAATCGTTTGAATCTCAATGATATTAAACAAAGTAAAAAGCCAAGAACTGACCAGGATAATATTGATGCTGACTCAGACTTCGCAATAGATGAATCCAGTGATGAAGATGACAATAAGAAAGAAGATTTGAATAATAAAGAAGAAAAGAGTCAAGATTCTCTTGATAATTCTACAAAAGTTGAAAGAAGTCCTAAACAAGAGACTGAAATAGAGAAAAAAGTTCATTTGAAAGATTCGGAAAAGGAAGAAGTGAAACCTAAAATAGATATTTGGGCAAAAAGAACTGTTGGTGTTGTATTTGATGAAGCCCTTAAAAGATATTATGAACGAAAAGCAGCTAGGAGTCAATGAATTATTTAGTAAAAATGCAATCTTTAGAATTCATCTTATTTATTGATTCATTTTATATAATGATTAAACTACAACATAATGGGCCTTGCAGTGAACTGTAAAAGAAAAATGATAAATCATTTTGTCAATATCAATTTAATATCATATAAACGAGTTATGACCACCACTTTGCTCATGTGGGTTCAGACTTTATGTTCATATCTTCTGAACCCTGCATTGTGTCGAAACACGACATATATGAAGGTTTAAAATAAAATTGCTGTTTTAAACATTAATTTAGACTGAAACTAGAAGACCTATTTTAGAGCAAATTTAAGATACACTTACAGTTTATAATTAAAAAAACCGTTTGATAATAAATTATCATCATAAAAATAGTGGTATTTACTTTTTTTTATTTTGTAAGTCACAGACATACTTTAATTTTATTAGTATTGAAAGTAAATGGATGATCAGTAATCATAATAAAAATAACGGCATATGTACCTATAAACTCGGAAACAGGATCATTTTCGCCTTCTGCTCTCATTGTACCAGTTATCTCTTCATTTTCAACCATAGGCAGCACTAATTGTACAAATTCTGGAGTATAAGGTGGAGCAATTGCATCCAAAACCTAATAAAAGGTGAGGCATCCTTAAAATGTCTGGTTCATAAAACAATTTTCCGATTAATAGGAATTATCTTTAAAACTTACTTCTGTGATGAAATATCTTATTAATGATATATCAGTGTCGCCTCGTTGCCAACATTGCTTTATGTATCGTAAAACTGGTACTACACAACCACGGCTTAGCAGGTTCACCATGCGATCAAGTAGCATTTTCTTGAGTTCCAACTTGAAATACAATAGAATTATTTCCTTTATTTTTATACAATTTCAAATGTAGACTAATATTATATCTACTATCTATAATATTATAAAATTCTAAACATGCCCTGTGTGTACATTAAAGCTATTAATAAAACTGGAATACACTATAAACGATGCAACTTTTTTTAGGTTTCTTGTCTGTTCATCGGTTTGTTTGGGATTCACGAAAAAACTACTGGGCCGATTTCGATGCCGGTTTTCGCTGATTTTTATTATTTCGATGAGCAAATTTTTGGACTTAAATCTGCGCTACATTTTATGCTGGGAATCCCATGGAATATTTCTGGGAATTATTTAAAACGGCCAGATTAACAAAAAAACAAAATCTAATGTGATTTGATTTTTTTTCACTGATCAATGGCAAATTTTATAAAATAAAATGTGATATTTCGAATCTCGTGGGAATTTTCCGGGAGCAATTTGTAGTTGTTCGGGTGCATAAAAAATTAGCTTATTTCGACACAGTTTTGTCTAAACGATAGTTTAAATTAATGCTGCTGCGTTCCAGGAATCTCTCGAGAGTGTCAAGTTAAGCGTTGACGAAATCGCTGGTATTATGGTATATTCCTGATTAAATAAAATTATTAAAACTAGGCATGACGTTAAAGAGTTTCTTGCGCCGGCACTTCTTTTCAAGCCACAACATGTTGCGAAGCGGTGGTAATTAGATTAGGCAACCCCCAAGGACGTAAATAATAAACATTAAAAAAATTAAAATGAATAAGGTGGCAGTAGACTGACTAAATAAAACTTAGAATACTCGTTGAAACTTGACATCTTTGTCTTCAGTGATAAAGGCTACTTAAAAGTGGCCGAAACGTCGAATAATAAAAATTAAATAAATCGAAAACTTAACAAAATACTATTTCATGTATTTCTACCATTTCTATATTTTTTTCAACATTTACCTTTTTTTACCATTTTATCAATTTCTACTATTTCATATATTTCATCCTTTTATACATTTTCTATCAATAATTCATTTCTAACCTTTTTACCACTACCTTTCTACTATTACTTCAAAAATTTGTGATTCTATTCATTACTATAGTAATTAATAAAATCACAAAATAAATACCCTAATAAATACCCCTTTCACATGGTAATAATATACGGAACCATATTTCATATTTTAAATGCGGAAGTAATTCTGTTTGCCTTGTTACGCTTTTACAGATAAAGAGAAAGTATGTACCACTATTGATGAAATTTGGCTTAAACCTATGTAGTAATTTTAGTACTGAAACGGACATTACTTTTCATCCTGGAAAATGGGATAGTTTGCTGTATAAAATTAAGTAAATCTTGCAGGGGCAAATAGTGTCTACATAAAAATTCGATACGATGAAACCTTGAATGCTGGCTCTTAGATCGTGTCTGCTCTGCTGGATTAGAGCTAAGCAGGGTTGGACCCATGGAAAATTCCAGTCAAAAAATATTTTTTGATTGCATGAAGTATCATAGGACTACACAATTTAATAGATGATTACCTCAATCGCCCCGGTTTTTGCATTAGTGATGTGCTAGAATTTGGGCCATGATTTGAACGGGTCCAATTCCAGAACATGAACATAGGTAATATTAATTAAAACTATCATAATTGATATTCACCTATGAAATATTTTTTTGTATGTGAACTTTTGTATACTTGCTAAACAATACTAGTAAATGAAATACCTGAACCAATATCTCCAATTCATCCTGCGGTGATTCAAAGAGCTGCACAAGTAATCTCAGAAGTCTATGGTGCAACAGTTGGTGGCATGAAGCAACTTCGTCGAGGAGAGCCAAATGTACGGGGCAGTGCTCTGTGCATAACTTAAAATACGAGGGCTCAGTCACAACACATTCAACCCAAACTAATACACCCATTCCTACGACTGGAAACCTAAAACATAATGTTAAATTGCATATCAATATGTTGTGTGATTGTTTGAATGTCAGTATCAACTATGATTTTGGGTTTCCCTATATTGTCCAAAATACGATCATCTAACACTAAACATAACGTTACAAGTCCTATTTTTAAATAGACGAAGCCATGAGAAAAGAACTACGTTTATAGGTATTTGAAAAGTCATGTGTACCTTATGCAATGATATAGAGTTGGTAGTTCTGCTATCAGTTCACTGGAGCTAGCAGAACTGCTGCACACGGCGTGTACCTTTTCAATTGCCTGTACAGTTGCTTTGAGTTCATCTTTGACTGGTCTACCGGGTGTCAGACCCTCACACACGCTGGCGGAATACGCCAAAAGGTACATGTACTTGGACTTATGCTCTGGATTTAGTTTACTTCCCATTTTAAATAGAGAGTCCACCAATAGCTCTGTGCGAAGTAAATAATGGAAATCAATTAAAGAGTGTAGAAGCATAAACGTAAGTAAGTAAACGTTTGACAAATATAATCCTTATACTTGACCCTATTAATATTGTAATGCGAAAATAACTCTGTGTATCTGTCCTGTCTGTTCCGTTTTCACGGAAAAACTACTGACCGATTTGGCTCAAACTCGGTATATATATGTTTTCGATGCCGGAACACAGGATACTTTTTATCCCGAAAAATGGGATAGTTTCCGGGATAAAATATATTTGTCCGTTTATTTAGTTATGCTTTTAGGGGAAAAACTACTGACCGATTTGGTTATATGTAATCGGTATATATATATATATATATATATATATATTATATATATATATATGTCATTTTAATACCGAGGGTGGACAATGGAAACTTTTCGTCCCGGATAATGGGATAGATTTATTTAACGTTAATCCCAGAAAATAGGATAGGTTTTTTGTGATTCGCCATTTTGGTTCATTTGCTAATTTTGGTCACTGGCGCTTTTAGTCTTTAAAACTTTAAAAATTACCCCAATGCCCAACATTGGGGTATTTTTAAAAATGTAAGCCTTTAGTATTTATTAAATGCATGTTTTAGCTGGGAGCCTGAACGGAATAGTCATGCTCATGTATAAGTCAAATATTGTAAAGCAGAGTTTTGTTTTCTCCGCTTCAAAAATTAATTTACAATAAAACTTATTTGACTTGATTTTTAAAGTAATCGTGTATTATGATTAAATTTACCTAAAAATTGTGGTATCCTTAATAAATGTACTGGAGGTGGTTCTGGTTGCGTGTACGCTCGAAATAACACCGAAATATCGGCAGGGTTTAGGGCACCCCTCGAGAGCATTGCGGCGAGCGCAGTACGCGCGTTGCGCCACGATTCGCCTGCCGTTAACGCAAGAGTTATCGGTGTCACGTCATGCCCACTGCAATATTAAATTAAAGTTGTAGATCACATATTACATGTTCTAAGTCTCGTTTTGATAGATACATCAATAAACAATATTTCGGTCTTTGAAAATCCTACGGTTGGGTCATAGCTTTCACAGATAAGAGGCATGGGCAGTGCAATTAGATATGTCCTAACACTGCTCTATCACAATTGTTTAAGAATGGTTGATTTGCAACTTCATAAGGTGGGCATGGGCACACATATTACAATAAATTCTTATATTTTTACACATAAAACAATATTCCGACACAATTTCCACTAAAAAAATAGATTACATACTTTTTTAAATGCTGCGATTCTTTGTGTACCGGTACTACATATCGCACTTCAAATCAAGCGTGGACGAAGTCGCGGGCTTGTCATAGTAAGTTAAGTACACCTACTTATTACTTCGAGTTGCATTTACAACGTTTTTTAAATACGCTTCTATTCCATATAGCTATCGTTACCGCATTCGAGAAGCTTACCTTATTAGGGATGCAATGTATGTAACTTATATGTGTAAAATAAAAATAATAATAAAAAGAAACCGACTTCAAGAGTACCTAAAAAGCAAAAAAATACAATTTTCTACATCTTGAAGTCGGTGCCCATGAAAACATAAAAATTAGTGTGTTTTGTTGTTGTAACAATATATATGTTAATTTTATGTTTTGCTTGCACTAGTTATTATAATTTATACATTCTTTTTCGTGTTTTAATATGACTTACCTTTGCTGCGCACATCTAGTAATCTCTTGACTGAGCCTTTTCATAATTGCACCACCTCTGTGTTCTTGTGACAATATGTGTACTATAACTTGACTGTATACATATGTGTGTGCTCCATGGCAAACCATTTTCTAAAAAGTTCTTTGGCTTAATAAAAACTTATCACACACAAGCATTCTTAACACGTTATTATTAGCTTCACTTAAATATAGTATGTAACAGAATCTATCTATGTCAATTTCACCCACTTTCAGGTATCTGATTAATTTAAAAATTTGCACATAACGGATGACAATAACTTTGGAATTTTGTCCCAATATTCTGACCATGACCTTCATAACATATACGAAATTAAGAAGTAGTCAAAATTAATATTATTGACTTAATATTCAGAGGGTGGAAAAATCTGTAAATTAAGATGCGGATCGCGAAGATTGGACGAAGCTATCAAATTTTAATATCATCTTGATGATCCTGGTCACGACATTAGGATAGGTTATGAAAATATTGTATTGTCAACTCTAGGTGAGTTCAGGGCTACTACCTGAGAGGATTTAAAGAGTTTTTACTCCTCTTAGATTGCTTAGTGAAGGTCCGGAAGACAACTATGTCTAGCAGTCACATTAATAAACTGTCATTGATATATTTCATTTCAGGGTTTGGAAAGCTTGGCAAATTTAAAAAAAAATATATTTTGTTATTTTATTAATAACTGTACAGTTTACGTAATAAAGAAATGTTATTTATCCTGGAACTATTTCAAGTATATGAACATAAACATGCTATAATTTGATTTGCTAGTCCCACAGACTCATTATCTTACTGTATACTTTTTTGCACTGTGCAAATAACTATAAGAATATTCACATTAGATCAAAATGCCTGCCTGAAATGTGTACCTTCTCGGCTACAACAATAAAATATTTAAATACATACATAACTTCACGCCAGGTCCCTTGCGGGGTAGGCACGAACAACAGAGCGCCACACAGGCCCATTCTTACACACCTCACTTGCTTCTTTGACATTCATAGCTCTTGTCATGCACGCATGCATTGTCCAATAAAATACTTGTTGTATCATAAAGGACAAAAAAGTATAGAAACAATACTTTTATAGTACCCCCATTTTATTAAACATAACAGATATGATGCATTATATTTTTTTTCTCTAAGTATTTCATATATACTTACTGCACATTCATTTACACTATTTTGCCAGTCATCAGAGCTTTGTAAGAAGCCTACTATAGCAGACTTAAGCACTCTAGAAAATACTTCTATTTGTTGTGCGGCTGTTGATATGCTGGTTATTTCTCCTTGAAACCCGCATCAGATATAAGCTGTAAACATTAAAAAAGTGACATAACTTGTGTGTATGTACTATAAAAGCACTATCAAATAAAGAGTAAGTACCTTTATGGTAAAATTGAGCATCAAACAGTCAGGATATTCTTCAGCCAATCTGTATATCAAAGACCTCCAAGTTGGATGCTCAATCATTTCTGTAAGCCACGCTGGAGTCTGAAAAGTTAAAACTGTAATATTTCACCATATCCCATATGCCCAACTGTTCACAGGGCACACAGGATTCTCTGAATACTTGAACCACTTCGGGTGCAAGAAAAATCCTTCATGCATTTGTAGTAACAATGCAGTGGAGAATGTACCACATATTATATTCTGGTGTACTGTATATTCCCGGGAATGGAATGACTTGGCTATTAAATTAAGAACTTATATAGAATACCAGAATATGCCAGAACTGATAAGCAAAATCAATGTTGAACAGTTTGTTGATTTTTGTATAAAAATGGCAAAGTATACATAGAAATAAAGATAAATAAGAATACATACATATATATTTAAGTACATATATAACATGTATATTTAGTAAATAAGTAAAACAATAAAGATAGCATGAATAAATAACATAAGCATAGATATAATAAATGTAAAAAAAAAATGTAGAACCAAGTAAGCAAAATTGTAATAGACAACAATATAAGTTTTTTGAAAAGATTAAATATTAAAAAGATAATCACCACCCATCACAATAATGTTATTAAAAAAAAATGAGGTTATGTTTACCAAAAATAAATATTTCAAAAACTCCAGACCTAGGGATTGCAGAAAGGGTAAGTATACAACTATACACTCCCACTAAATAAAATTTGTACACCAGATATCTGAGTAGCAGCCAATAATTATGTACAGTAAGTTGTATAAATTATTATTATTCTACTAACTTCACCCTCCTCTGTGAATATGGTATCTGCCTTTTTAGGATCAAATGTTTTTAATATCATATCTTTCAGATGATTTTCTACCATTGCTTGCACTTCTGTAACTTTAACACCTAGAAAAAAGAATATTTTTATTTATAGGATAACAATAATTATAATCTAATTTGGACTCATGTTTTTCCCAAACAGAAGAAATCTTGTTTCGTTTATAAATTTTAGAATACCAAAGAAGAAATCTTATACTAATATATAAAGCTGAAGAGTTTGTTACTTTGCTTGAATACACTAATCTCAGGAACTACTGGTCTGATTTTAAAAATTCTATGTGTTAAATAGCCTATTTATCGAGGAAGGCTATATATTATCACAGCAATAAGAGTGGAGCACCAATGAAGAATGTTCCAAAATTGAGGAGTATTTTTAAGTATTCCACACAGATGAAGTCACGGGAGAAGCTAGTATTATATAAAACTTTTTCAATTACATACCGCCAAGTATAAGCCATTCTGCTAACAAGTTCGCCATCTGTGCTACAGCATTATAGTTAATTGATAATTGTTCAATAACTTGTTCTGGATTGCCTCCTGCTTGAAAATATCGTTTAAGTTGACCGAATATACCTGGTTCCATAATATAATCTGGTGTTTTAAATTTTTCCAAACATTCATGGAGTACTTCTTCCGGATTCTCAATAACATCGTCATTGCCTTGAGCCTGTAAGGTATATATAAGTTTATACATATTTTTGTTACATTGTAATGTTTACTATGCTTTAGAGCGTTAGTGTCTAATTGTCTAGTTTCCTACGGCATTTGAGATTTCACTTCGCAACAACTTTTGGTATCACGTATCAAGAATATATTTTATTTAGCCTTTGAATTTTTAGAAGATAGGGAGTATTTATTCTAAAATAGTGATATAAAGACTATAACCTCATAATGTGCATGATTACTTGCTTCCCACACACGCTCTTCCTCGTATTGGCTAGGCATCTTAATTAAAAATTATTATTAATTTTAAAATTGATCAGCAACTTCTATTTAATAGTAAAACAAGTAGCATTGCTCCCAAATACTCTCTAAACTCAAATAAAGAATTTTAAAGTTTAAGAAAAGTGATCTGTGATCGAAATAAATCAATCAAATAAAAAATAAAACAAAAATCAAGTATAGTATTTTAGTTACTATAACTGTCAAGTGTAAAAATATTTGATATTTGGGAATATCAAGCGTTATTATTATTTAGGTTTATGGCTTGGCAGCTAAGCCTTTAACCTCCTAGCGCCTACGGTCCTTAAAAAAGTACTTCAATGAAATAGTGATTATAGCCCAACACTAAATCCAATTTCGTCAAATTAATGCCCAGGGTACTATTCTAAGTACCCCAACTTTAACCATTGTTACTAATTTTAAGTTACCACCTTTTTAAAATGTGATATCTCCGAACGTATGTTCGAGGTTTTTGCTTGTATATGACCAAGCACCAGTGCCAAAAACATAAAAGAAATTTGTCTTTCTTGATTTAAAATGGAACAAGATCATCGAGTGTGAAAATTAATCTTAATTTATTAATGAAATCTCTACGATTTGTGTTCATATGCTTATCAAAAATAGTTGCTCTTGTACTATATTTGCTGTTTACATCAAAACTTTATATGGATCTGAGATATAGTGAAAATGATCATAATTCAAACTTAAAGATTATATTATCGGTTTAATTATCGGTTATATAAGGACTATCATGATTGTTTCGAATGTTTTGAATAAATAATAATAAAATAATTTTTTCTCTTAATTTTAAAGGATTATTTGTTATTAAATTGGTTTTTAAAGTTAAATTTTATTTTAATCGTTTTGAAGATAGTTGAAAAAAATTATGTGATACAGTTTCTTGTTTGTAATCTAGTGCTTTTGACCCAAAGGCCTACCAAAAGGTTTTACCCTTTTTTTGCTTTTCCTCATTCACCTGATGTAAGGAAAAAAATATCATACTTGTGCGATTACTGTAAGATAAAAAATTTAAAGTTCAAAGTCTTGGTTTTCGCCATTGAAACCTTTTTTAAGGACTTTGGGCGTTTACTTTATGAAAGCGTTGAACAATCCGGGCGTCAGGAGGTTAAGAAACTATGTATGTGCTATGTAGCACAGCTGAAAGGTAATCAATTAAAGCCATTCAATGGAGTTCTTGTGACAACTTGAAAGGCCACATGTGACTATACAGCTCACATTTCTCACAAAAACACCTAAATGACTACTGAAAAACCTATCAATATCCTACAAAAAGTAATAGACTTAAAAAAGGAGGGGGTTCTCAAATCATCATACAGCCTTATTAATTAAAATGTTTAATATAGTATAGGACGGACGGACAGACGGATGGGCGGACAGATAGACAGACAGTTACTTTCGCATTTATAATATTAATAAGGATGTTAAAAACTGAAGTAATTATTATTCAAATATGCTGTTTCGAGCCGCCATAAACTTTCTAAAAACACTAAAACAGTGGGCAAGTGCGCGCCAGTCTACAAACTATGTACTGCATGTATAATCATAAATGGGAAAGTCGCTCTCAATTGTCTTGTTATATTATTTTAAATTGAAATAAAAAACTAGAGACGGTTTTTTTCTAAAATTGGATAGACATAACAAGTTCTTTCGTCAATATCGAGAATATATGATGTTATTAATTATTGGGATAGTAGTAGTTTTCCGTGTGTGAATATCGCCTAGTTAAAAACTAGAGTTACTTACCCATGTTAATCCCGTGGCGAAATTCCCTATTTATCTGTATAACTCCATTGTAGGTATAGGGGCCTCAATGTACAAAACCTCAGGTCTGGTCACATACATACAGGTAGCCGTTCACAGGCTTTTAGGCCATAGTAGGTACCTACCTAAGGCAGCTGCTTACTAGTCGAACTCCAGTCCAGTACAGCACAACCTCAATCATAGTGAGGTATATTCCGTTTATAAGCAGAGAATTTATGGTTGAACATTGTAGGTTCCTGTATGTTCAGCCATAACTTACTAAATATTTACACGACGTATTGAACTAAAAACAAACAGCTCCCTTGTTTTAGTTCGGTTCTAAATAACTCGTATCTTACAACGGATATTATTGAAACTACGTTGGATTATTCAAACTACCTTGAAATTATTTCAAAAACTCTATATGAATAATTGATATGAGATATGACTAACGTGACCATACGTCCCGATTTGGGCGGGACAGTCCCGCTCTCAGGCAGTCTGTCCCGCCGTCCCCGGCGAGGCCGACATAGTCCCGCTGTCCCCAGCGAGGCCGACATAGTCTCGGTTTTGCAAACCGTTTATTTCAGCAGATTCTGCTTAACAAACTTTAAACAATAGTTATCAAAATGAGCATAATATTTTTTTCTACGCTGGGTGAGGCGTTTCAAGTTTAGTGAACAGCATAATAAAAATTGGTGGGATTTAAGCCTGCATTTTTCTCCGTGTACTATTTTGTGGTTAGTGCGTTGATTATTTATTTTGTGTTATTCTATCTACTTATATAATAAAATACTTATAAAACACAAAAAAACAAACTTTTTTATTATATAATGCCGCAGATGTCCCGCTTTGTCAAAAAATATAAATGGTCACGTTAGATATGACTATAGTTTTAATATTTATATTATTCAAGATACAATAACGATATCCCACATGCAGGGCCTTCTTTATCTTGGGCTGCAAGGGGTGCTTGGCACCCAGGTCTAAGTCATCCCTAAAAAAAAAAACGATTGAAACATACAAAAAACAGACAGACGGACGGACATTACGAATGCATAACGGAACCGTTTTCGCCAAATAACTAGATCCTTAACAATGAAATATAAAATTTAAATGTTATTTTAAATTATTTATTGGGAAACAGTCCGTCCTGCCCTCACGACTACGTAGATTAAAAAGGATTTTTCAACACTTATATTTGTGGAGAACATTTTTTAATTTTTAGTTATATTCCGATTTAACTACACCAGTATGAGCGCCCCCTGTAGATAGAATACAACTTCTTGTCAAATCTTATAAAGATCTCAGCAGTTATTGAGTAAAATTACTGTGTCATTTAAAAACAGACTGGCAGACGGATGGACAAACAGACGAATATGATAAAAAGGAAAATTTATGAATAAAAATAAGAGATTGTTGTTCACTCGCTTTATTGTATTTATGTAATTGGTTCACAAGCAATGTCGTTTTAGAAAATCTATACGTATCATTAAATAATATGTTTTACTTTTAGGCCAAAAAGCCAGTTTAAGACTGCTTAATTTAACTAGATGTTCTAGTATTTACTAATACTTATTGTACTGTAGTAAAATATTTTTGTAATAATAATTAGTTATTTAGGCCTAATTCCACTATTCGTTCTGGCTCTTATGGTTAAATAGTAAAAACTTGCTGTTTTTGTTGAGTTCGTTAAAGCTAGCACAGCCAATCGGGCACAATCAACTAAAAAAATGTACAATCATGTTCTTATTTTTTTGCGAATTAGTTGCCGCAATTAGACATTCTTTCCTTTTTTTCAGAATGAATTGAGCGTCTGTCTGAGCTCTGGAATGTGTATATATATATATATATATATATATATATATATTAGATCTAAATAATTCCATTGTCCTAATGATTATTTAGTACACACAGCCATAAATTTCAGCCAGGATTTCAAAATCTCAATAGGCATATATCGCTTCTTTACTTCAATAACGTGACATATCCCAATACTCACTTATTTCACTCACCCACTATATTTTGCTAAATGTATCATATTATCACAACTTTCTCATATATTTCAAAAAGCTTAGTAAATTGACACTAAATTTACAAAAAAAATATACAAAAAAGTGTAAAATGTTTGGGTAAAATCTTTTTTTGAAATTTTAAAAGTGGCATACTGTAAATTTGGGTTTTCAAGATACCACGTTATTGAAGCAAAGAAGCGATATATAAAATTGTAAAGGTGATTAGTACATATACGATGTGGTGTGACGTGGCATCGATTAGTGTTTTCAGAAATATTTCGACTGTGGCTGTGTCAGAGCCGCCCAATCATTAACAACAAAAAATGTCTAAATTCGGCAACTAATTAGTAACAAATTAGAGCACGATTTTCCATTACTTAATTGTGCCCTAAAGGCTATGCTCGCTTTAAGGAAATTTTTAGCTGGTTGTTACAGAAATTTTTAAATATTCCGTCAATTTTAATTTTAATCAACGTAATAATTAGTCATTTGATTAGAATATTCACAGCATGTAATTTTCTAGTATCCAACATACATACGATATGGTCCTGTGAGTACATTAAAATCTTACGCCTATATAATAGATTCAAGGCGTCTAGTGTAGGAAAGGTGACCGGAAAGGAGCCTGATTTTCATCTTATATTGTGAGGCAGAGGGATCATGATTAGGTATTATACAGCAAAGATATTCTAAAATTGATAGAAACAGGAATGTCGATAAATTACGCAGCAAAATTTTACAGAGCTAAATGATTAAACAAAATTATTTCACATTAAGAACAAACTGAATTGCATAATATATTTTAGTAAAAAAAAGGATGAAGACTTTTTTCTCCGGTTTCTTCTATTAGGTTTGTCCTATATTTTTTATATGTACCGCGGAAAATAAATCCAGATATTAATCTTGGTTTCCTTGATATTTTTTTCTACATGTGTTGAATTTTATGTTTCACATTATTTTTTACTACGACCCAGGCCCTGATCATCATTATTTTTATTATACATAGGATGGAGCGTTGAGCGATATATTTGGTACGCAGCGCTATAAACGGAGGGTATTAATTTAATAAAATGTTTAAAATGCGTTTAAAGTCGGACTCGTGACAAATTTTGCATTGGTTCAATGTTTTAATTTCGCACTGAATTTGATTTTTGAACTGGGTCAAACCAAATCGCGTACATGTAGAAGCTCTTTGTTATTAACAACGGCTTGTTAGCTGTTGTTCGTACGGGGTATGAATTGTTATTTAACATAATCTAAGGCCTTAAAAGGACAGTAAATAAATTCTCACTTTTATTTTAGGACAGACGAGAATGGAGACAGTTAAAATATTGTCACAGCAATATCCTGTAGTAATTATTTTATTTTACAGTTCGCGCCAAACTTATTGATTATCTAGATTAGTTGCAAAGAGCTGTTCATTTTAAGGAAAGCTTTTATTTCGCAGTCTCATCGTTAGCTTACTAAAGGGTTCCATACACGAACCTGCAGTGGGTGGAGTTTGTAGGACTCAAGAGGCATTCTGATCGGTTTTGCCGGACGCAATGCAGGTTGCAACCAATACTCACGGGCCTGCATTGTGCGGTGGGTTCATAGGCAGACTGCTATGCAGGAGCATAGCAGTCCGCCTAGCAGCTGGCCCGGCTTCACGGACCCATTCACGGTCCTCCGTGAATTCCACTCCTCTTCAGACCACATGAAGTTTGGCACTAATCTAGATTATTTATTATTTTGTTACTGTTTTGGATGAACGTATACAAATGCGCTCGCCTTTATGTAAGGCTGTGCGGCAATCGATTTACAGTCGCATATTTATAAAAAAATGATCAATATTCTCAACTAGAATAGTTTTGGAACATTCAATTTACGCCTGATTCATTTGTTTACGATATTTTTTCGTAAATATATATTTCTAAATCTTATTTAAGTAATTTGAATATCAGGCAATAAGTTACCCTGCTTTTTCAAGAAATGTGTCCAAAATTTTAAAATTGGTTCAAGAATAGGATCCTCCTAAAAGTGTAAGTAAATACGGTTGTTTAATATATGTAGATTTATAGTGACGTATCCCCATAGGTATTTTATATAAGTAATATTTTTTCAAATATATATATTCAGAATCAACTATTATTATTTGGTGCAGTTAGGAATAAAAACTGAATATCTATCACAGTCTCTTTATAAATTTAATGGTCTAGGTTTAACATTTACTTGAGTACAACGTTACCAGCAAAGATATTATAGTATTTACGTGTATTTATTGTATCCCTATAATAATTTTGTTATATTGTCATGGTTGAAGACTTTAGAATTCTGATAACAACACACTAACTTGCTTGTATTATTTCTAGAAACGACTCAAATGTAAGACATAATTTCAATTAACACAAGCTATCAGTGACAAAATATATCTTCATGAGTCGAGTTAAATTCTTTGCTGGTAATGAATGATGTAGTACATTTGTCACCGTATCTAATTATAGGAACCGCGCATCAATTCGTAATAAATCAAGTAAGATTGTAAACTGTCGATAAATTGTGATCTCAAAAACAAAATCAAGGGCTTCAATTTTCGTAAGTTTGTAAATTGAGCACGCATTCGTTTAATAATTATTTGTATGTGTGTCTCCGTGGAGCTTGTTTTACGACGCGTGTACTAGATTGTAAACTAACAAATACGGTTATTTTACAAATTCATAATAAAATATGTTAATTTGCAAATTCGTTTACAATCTTACCACAGTTATTACAAACTAACGGTTTTACCGTCATACAGTGACAATTCGATTAAGTAAGTCCATGGTGGCAAAATATTAAAATATAAGTAATTATCGTTTAGCATAAAATATCAGGATTTTGCGTGATTTTATTATTTTCATTCGATGCTAGATGTTAATAAATTCTTATAACTATATAATAACATCTATAAACTCTATATATTAATAAAATATTTACATCTTAATATTTATTATTTGCAATTAAAATATTTTAATTAATTATTAAGAAAAGCATTTTCTGTAGTTCTAATTATTTTTTTAGTCTGTATAGTCAGTAAGTATTGAAATAAATTAAGCGTAATATATTCATATCTAAGAGTCTTTGGTCTTTATAAATACTTAATCGAGTGGAAGTGGTGTCATAGAATAACAACATGCACACGACAAGGTCCCATTATTTACTCGTTGTAAAGTTTGCTCGATTAGTTTTATATTAAAATCACTAAGACTTATATCTATTCAATCACACTAGACTAAGATTGCTCTTTCTTTTTCGCGTCATAAAAGCACCTATCTTAATGGAAAATATTGTGTATGGACAGCTTTTCATGTGATATATAGGTATTGTGCAAGAAACGTCACATAATAAATAACACAGATGAGCAGCGGCTGCAAAGTACGCGAACATGACCGCGTGCAACCAAAGTCCAACGTCATTCGCTGCAACCAGGTTTTCTTTAAAAATATTATAGCTTTTTAAGAATTTTTCCGTCTCAACTGCTTTGCTGATAACAGTTAATTGTAGTCACACATGAATGGTCTAGCACTAGTGTTAAAAAGAACCTGGTCGCGACCAATGATGTCCGTTGGCCAATTGCCCGCCAACAAGGTGAATCGCCCTCATACGTCGGGGCGTAGCAGGTGCAGGTCGACGGCGACGTCCCGCCGTTGGTTGCGCACGAGCCGCGGGGGGAGCGTTGCGCGCGCGGCGTCGCCCAGCAGCGCGGCGTCCTCGGCCAGCGAGTCTCCTGATCCATAACCCCGCTCCTCGCCGCCGTCCGCTTCCGCGTCGCCTTCGCCCCATGATGCCGAGCCCGAGCTTCCTGACTGCGACGCACCCGCATCTGCTTCTGTCTCCACGTCCACTGAGCAGCTCGCACATACTTCTGCAAGTTTTGTCATTATTTATACAAATTCATGTGTAGTCTTAAGCGCATATATTTAACAATTATATAAGGTATGTGTAACATTCCATAACACCTTTAAAAAAATTAATTAATCATGCGATTGAAAATCTCATGAGAGTCTTAAAAGTTGATTGTCATTATATTGTTTGATGTTTATATATTCAATGTGCTCAAATTTTAAAATCAATTTTGTAGATGAATAACAATTTATCATTACCTTTAGACGCCAAAAGATTGCACAGCTGTGCATGAATTTTACATTTAAATTTGAATTGTTTCAGCACAAATATATAAACATATACTCTTTTAAATTTTTTTGGTTCTATTCAATGTGTTTTCGTTTTGAGGCGTAAATTGAGTAAATTTTAGGAATTTGCACTAATCCTACTTAATAATAATATACATTTTTCGATAAAAACAAGTGGGATATTGACAACAATTTTTTTAACTATGTAGTTGCCTAACACAATCAGTAAACTTATAGTAAGTAAAATTAAATAACGGATTTTCTACTCGTATATGTAGTTTGGGATTGCACAGGTCAAAAATATTTTATTTTTCAATCATAACAGACATACAAATATGTATAATAAGAAGGAGCGAATAAGAGGCAGGCGAAAAGTAGACACATAGATACTATGAATAAATAGGCATTCCACACATCGATACGGGCAGGGTTTGGCACTCACGCAGACGTCGACGACCAAATAGTTTGGGGCTCTCCCAAGCAGACGGTCAGAGAGAGGTCGACGACGAATAGTCTTCATAAGATGCTGCAATTTTGTAATATTCGCATATTTATACCTAAGGCAATGATGTTTCAATTGGTTAAATTAGCATACCATTCTTACAGAAATCATGACTTCAAATGACAATGCAAAAGAGCGAAGCTAAGGTCCTTATATACAGCAGCTTTACTCAACCTTTGATATGTTATAAGGAGAAATTTACAAATGCTTGGTAGAGTGTAAATATGTATGCATCAAATAGTCATTGCAGCATGACACACGACTGTGGAAGACTATTCTATATGCGTATTGCGTTTATGAATGTAATCTGTATAGGCACCTGAAACTTTTATGGAGTTGAGTAAAACTGATTTGCTGTGTTAGCAAAAATGTGTAGTTGTTTTTGCATTGGTTAATCAAGATATATCTGTCTCGATACAGAAAAAATTTACATTAGTATATAACATATAAAGCGTTTATATAGCATACATAAAACAAACTTGTGTTATTATTATAACGTACTAACCAGAACTATCAGTGGCTAGACGCTGTGGCGTATCGTCTCGATCCGTCGGTACTACTATCACCACTTCGTCATCTCTTGGGGAATCATCCATTCGGCTAGATGATGTCCTGAATAAATTTATTATCTATCATGTTTATATAGTGTAGCATACGTTACTCTCCATAGATATTGTGTAACAAAGTTTAAAATGTTATAATATTTTATTAGGTTTTTGTAACTAGTATACATTACAAAACTACGTTTTAACGGTTTTGAGCGCGGTAATTTATTTGATTTTTATATTCCGACGTCACCACTTTCCAGTAGCCGTGATCACGGAAAACAAAGATGTCAAGTGTCAATGAGTATTGTTAAGGTTTTATTTCGGCTACGCCAACTTTTTCATTTTAATTATTTAGTTTTAATTTTGCTTCTGGTTATATCTATTCTATGGGAGCCTAATCTAATTTAAATAAATTATCGTGCTTAAAAACGTTAAAACTAGTTTTATTTTTTAAAATTTCAGTTTTACCGTCTAGATCATATTATATTGACACCAAAATGTAACTATACTATATTAGATTATAATGAAACATTCTCGGAATTATATGATTGAAGGATTGTACTCTATTATTAAATAATCCTATAACTATTAGTCTTTTGCGCCAGATTGGTATATTCAAAGCTGTTGTTACTCTAGTGTGAACCTGTAAAGGGTGCGTAAGACCCGGGCGCCGGCGCCGGGGCAGAAAACAGGGCCCTTTAGAAAGCTTGTGTACTAAACATACCAAGCAAGTTGTGCTACTTTTGCAAATTATTTAGTTGACGTCCATTATACCGACCCTTAAATAGATTCTCGTTGATGGGAGTGATTTATAAATTAAGTAGGTAGTTGCTAAAAAATGACTTTCTTTGTCTGACCATCCGTCTGTCTTTGTAAATTAACAAAGACAGACGGACAGTCTAAATAAAAACATTAGTTTAAAAATGGAACGTATCTATAAATAAAATTATTTTGGGGGCTCGGTTGAATTTTCTTTGGATATCCTGGCGCCTAAAATGGCAAGGACGACCCTGGGTATACTCCGTATACTTACTTAACAATTACTTTTTTCTTCATAAACCTGGTGCCTAAATCGGAGTAACCCCTGTTCATAGGCCGATTCTGGGCACAGGCAGTGGGGGTGCCGATGCGGGTGGATTTTGTTCGAATGAACGCGATATAGGGGAATTCGGCTCCGAGTATTGCTTCTCGGTAAGTGCCGGCCGCCCCCTCAAAGTCATCGTACCTTCTCCTGAGGCACCACTATCACCTCCGTTTCCACTGCCGCATATTCGGCGTGACTTACGTCTATCTTCTTCATACATTTCTAATAAATGATCAAGCTTATTTTCTATATCATCTACCTGCAAACATAGTAATTATTCTTATATATGTATATATATTAGTATATAATTTTTATTTTAGTTATACTTAGAGTTTAAGTTACAATTATTTTGTGGATTTCGATTAGGCCTCAGACCTTAACCTTTATTTGAAGATTGAAATAATATTTCTTTAATATAAATACAATAGAGTAGGTAAAAATATATCTCAGTATTATTTTTATGGGTAGAAGGCCGGATGGGTATTAAACCACCCTGGCACTCTGTTATATTTCTATTTAATAGTAAAGCAAAAGACTTACTTGTCTTTCAATTTTAACTACTCTGGAAGCTAAGCTGATTTTGGATGCGTAGACGTCTTTTGCTTTTGACCCTTGTTTCCCAAGTATTTGATCTAGCCTGTTAAAATTAAAAAATATGGATCACAGTAGATCGTAGAACAGATCATATCCTAATTACGGAAACCGGTTATTTACATAATAAAAACATTAAATATTGAATTCACTTTCAGGATGATTTTTACGTGCACGAAGCTATTCTTCTCCTGAATACCAAATTGCAAATAAAAATCTGTGTGATGTGATACTTATGGGCAGCCTTATCACTAAATAACGATCTCTTCCAAATAATCCTGGGCTTACAACTTATTGATGGCATGGTACCTAAATATATGTATTACTTAAACATTAACATAAAAAGTAACAAGTAGATAACTATATTGTATATATAGAGGTAATTTTATGGATGTTTGAACTTTACAATATGTATCTTACTTGTCTAAATTATCATCGACGGCTACAGGTTCTTATTTTTATTTCAATTTTGCAATTTGATTGCTCTTGTTCTGAAATTATTATTTAAGTTGATTATTAATATTTTATGGTTTTATGTAACTAAATATTAAAATGTACCGATTAAACGTGTAAACATTTTTAGAGACGACATTGAACCTTCACAAACTTTGTATCATGCATTAAACGTTAAGTAAATTAGCAATTTAGGTCAATGTAAAAGTAAATTATTGCTTAACTTAAATTAAACTTAACCAATTTCATCTACAATTACCATGCAAAAGTAAACGAATCTGAAGGTCACATAGTTCAATCTTCTTTCACCTTAATATTCTAAAAATTTGCAAGTAACTCAATAAAAACTTTTTTTTATAGTGAACATAAGACTAATAGGCAGATCAGCCTAATTGATGGGAACATTTAGCTGACGTCTATATGTGTATCACCAGAGGCTTCGGAGAAATTTTATTATATAATATGCCTATTTGTATTTAGGTATACAATACAGACATTTGAACCAATTATATTCTTGCTGCTATGTCCCAGGCCACTCAGAAAGTATTGCGAAAAAAGTTTTTTATGCATGTGAAATTGGTCAGTTATAATCTATTTTGGAAATATGTTTATTTATATCTAAAAATAGGTATGTTTACCTCCACATTGTTTGCGAGCTAATTTAAATTATCGTGTTTCAATGAAAAATGGATCTGCGTCGGGAATTCAAGTGTCGCTTGAAACCGGACGAATCATAATATAGACAACAAATGGCATTCATGGATGAAGACCCTTCTAAGATATCGTGTATCGTTGGTACTATGAATTCAAGCGCGATCGACTAACTTTGGGGAATGAAGAAAGAAGTGGTCGCCCTTTGACGGCTATTACAGAAGAAAGTGTGCTAGCAGTGAAAAGCTTCAGCCAAGACAAGTTACGTGTCAAGAGATTCAGCACGTACTGCAGATTGGATCAGGAAGCCTCACGAGATTTTACACGTGCATCTTTGCGTGAGGACGATAGTTTCACGCTGGGTGCCGCACAACTTCATCGATGCTCAGAAGCAGATCCGGGTGGAATGGTGCCGTGTATGATAAACAAATTTGAAGCAGGCTCGTCTCTGCGTGTTTACGACATTATTACAGGTGATGAAACCTGGATTTATCAGTCGACGGTTTGGGTGTTTCAAAACGAATCAATGCTTACCAAAGTAAAGCGGTCTAGAAGCAGAAGGAAGATTTTGATTGCGAGTTTTTTTCAATTTGACTGGCTACTTAGTTAATACTGAGCAAAGAAACATCAACTCCGAATAGTATATATCATATGTATACCAAATGCTTGGCAGAAGTTTTCTCTGTTGTGAGCAACAAGCGAACAAACACACAACGCCCATACCGCGCTCAAAACGAGGAACTTCCTCGGCAGCACGCTGGTGAAACTCCTGGGTCACCGTCCATACAACCTTGACCTGGCATCGTGTGACTTCTTTTTATTCGCGAAAATAAAAAATTAGCTCAAAGGGATACAATTTTCGTCGCTGGAAGATGCGCTATCAGCTTTCGAGCAAACTGTAAATGAAGTGTCTGCGGCGGACTGGAAAAAGTGTTTCGAAAACTGGTTCAGACGCATGAAACTTTGTATAGAGGCTGGTGGAGAGTACTTTGAAAAGATTTAATAAATAACTAGAAAAGTAGAACCTATAGAACATTCTTTTCGCAAAACTTTCTGAGTGTCCCACGTATTACCTAATGTATTTCTTTTTTCTGTTTTTCCATGATTTACTATATTGAAACTATTCTAAATATTTTTATTTAAAGCACTAGGTAGCAAGATACTAAAGATAATTTTTTACTGTCCAAATTCAACAATCTTTAATATATTAGTAAGAAATTTTATTTGAATTCCAAAATACCAAAGGTTTTATGGTTACAAATCGCAGCCTTGCCTCTAGTTACACATGACTTTTTTATACGTTTCTCGGGTCGACGGATAAAAAATAGAAAGTTCCTGTTCTTTATAAACGTCCCTTTCGGTTTATTCACCCTCAAGATTAAGGAAAATAGGTACTCGTAAATTTTCTTACCGCTAAATTAAACCTATAAGAAGTTCCTATAATAATGGCACTACGTATAACTTGATTAGAAGTCATGCACGAACAAAATTAAATATTGTTTGCTAAATTATATTTGCGAGCGACACATTTCCGTCATGCATAAACAATATAAGTGCTCAAGATAAGATTGAATTCTAATATTGACATAGTGTGTGTAAGCAAAGATGAAAGGAATTATGAATAAACTTGAAGCATAACACGTTCATCACATTAAACATTACATGATGTAGGAGGATAGCTGTTGTAAGTTTTTACAATCACTAGTAATACTACAGAGTGGCGCAATAGAAGGTGCATATTTAAAATATTGATTAAAAAATAAATACAAAAGGTATAGTTAAAATAAAACTGAGGTATTATTAAGAAATAACTGAAGTTTATTTTTAAAAAATAACATCGTCTAAATGATGACCCTTTCTACGACGACACTCCTCTAATCGCAAACGGAAGTTATTGAAAACTTTCTTCAGTAATGCTGGTGTAATTGCTGCCATTTCACCACGGATATTCTCCTTGAGCTGATCGATGTTTTTCGGATTATTGCTGTAGACTTTGTTCTTGAGGTATCCCCACAAAAAAAGTCAGGAGGCGTCACGTCTGGACTACGTGGGGGCCATGGGATATCACCTCTTTTCGAAATCTGTATGCCAGGGAACATTTGTTTCACAACCGCCATGGAGTCATTTGATGTGTGACAGGTAGCTCCGTCTTGTTGAAACCAAGTCCTAGAATTCACTATTCTTGAATTTTCAAGCTCTGGAGCCAAAAAACCTTCCAACATCGCAACATAGCGTTCGGTATTCGTTTTGCCCCCGCGCATTTTCAAAGAAAAACGGTCCAATTATTCCTCTACCAGAGATTGCTGCCCATACTGTCACTTTAGGACTATGCAGTGGTTTCTGGTGCTTGAGTTTGGGATTCTCACTGTTCCAGTAACGACAATTTTGACGGTTTACGAACCCATTGATATGGAAGTGGGCCTCATCTGAGAAAAGGATATTGTCAAAATTGGAAAATCGAAGCATTTCATTAGCAAATGCGAGCGTTGCTCCGAAGTCAGACTCTTTCAATTCTTGTGTTAACTTGTAAGGATGCAGTTTAAGATCCAAGTTTAAAATTCGTTGCAAACTTCGTCGCGATAAGTGTAAGACAGACGATCTCTTGCGAGTAGACATTTGTGGATCTCCTCGTACAGACTGCATAACTCTCTCAATATCGTCGTCGGTCCTAGATGTTCTTGGACGACCTTTTGCTTGTGGTTTAAACGTTGAACCAGTCTCTTCAAAACGCTGTACCCATATTTTAATTAAATTAGCACTCGGAGTTTCACTAATTTGCCGTAGTCCATATTCAGAACAATATAAACGCCTAGTAACGATGTATGAACGAGAGTTCTCGTAAAATGCGCGCACGCAAAATGCGCGACGCTTCCCGTCGAAGTGTCTCATAGTGATTAAAACTTCATGAGCCCGCCTACCCAACGATGCAGGCTCCCCCCGCCCGCGCACTTTCTACTCCGCGAAAAAAGATGATGCAATATGCACGTTCTATTGCGCCACCCTGTAGTTACATTACTAGTACGAAAAGCATATCGGTGCAGCTTTAAACTACTGAGCAAAAGTCAATTCTGCTCACTAAGTTAAGAAGAGAAGCTCTGAATTTTTCTGTAAATTTTTAGGCACGATCTCGCCTGTTGTTAAGCGGAGGCATGATCTAAAATCAAGCACGAATACAGCCTAGATACGCCCTACATAAAACAAATGTAAAGCAACGATTAATTTGTTGCTAGCGACATATCAGAGCTGTATGTGTCATATGAGACCAAGGTCATTTACATTTGTTTCTTGTACGTTTGAATCCGGTAATATGCATAGGTATTCTTTGAATCACTCACGGTCAGAATTCAATGATAAAATCTGTAGTGGAACACGTCTAAGCGCTGTGCAATAATTCAGGTCGCAAATGATTCCGGAAACGCACAAAGAATATATACAAATCTCCAACAACAATAGATGGGCCTAGACCTGCGTGGAACAACAATAGCTCCGCTGAAAGATTCCTTTGAGACGGATGAGCATTCCAACTCGTTCCTCCACTCTATACGGGGTACTCTCTTCAAATCGTTCGCTTGATTAGGTTTCAAACTAAAAACTTGTAACAAAAACGAGTAGTACTCTTTTCATGTACAAATAACTGTCTTGGCTATTGAAAAACCGTACCGTATTCTTCTTAAATATTATGTACTACTCCTTTTATATTATTTAAGAATTCGCGTGCAGTTACAAAAAATGAAATAAACTTAACAACTAGTATAACTGTATTTCTAGAGGTATACCAGAAAGGTTGCCAGGGATGCTCCAGAGCACTAGGTCTAACTATATAACAGCAGCTTCATTTGCTGATATCAATAAACGAAGAGTCTGGAGGGTTAATAATATGGTGGCTGAGCTTATGGACCTAACGTTGCACTCACAATCAGAACGTTTGCCAATTAAAGTTTATTACTGAGAAAAGGAGAATATCTGAAAAAATTGTGACCTTTTTATAGTTCTATCAAATTATATGCTGTTACTACTGTTACTACTTATGTAACAAAGATTTGGCCAGTACACGCCTTAAGCACATATAGCACAACTTTATAATGACTACCTGTGACATATTTCTACAGCAAATTAAGCTAAACAATTAGTTAATTATGAACAAGATTGAAATTCGATGCATTCAACACTGATGACTCTAATCAGATACTAAGCGAATTCCGTTCAATAAGTATAATATGAAATAAAAAAAAATCAGTATTGATCTTGTTGTTTAATAGATTTAAGTAAAATTTGACCTAAAAACCTTGAGTGGTAGGCATACATTTTATTTAATCACTTTTCTGTACCAATAGATCGATTTAATCGATTGATTAAATTTTATTGAATTAGGTACTCTTTGAATAATAATATGTAATGTTGTTTAATTTTATAGGAAGCTTTGTCTAGATGTTTGATTTAATAAAATACAGGTTTCAAATTGTAAATTGTGTAAATCATTTAAAATATTAGCGTTTCTGTTATTTTTTTTATGTTAATATTCTAAAAGTAAGTAATTAAGCCACCACGCAGGTAATGAAACATCATGAGCAGAGATTAACAAACGTTAGTTATATTTTTTTTTAATAAAGTTAAAATCTTTCACCTTTTCACTTAACCCAATTTTATAGCAACAAATAAACATATAGCAAGTATGAAGTAAGAATTTAATGTTCGGTTTCCAATTGTCGTACGTCGCACCGTGTTAGGAATGACATTTATTGCGGCATGTTAATTGCAATGCATGAAATAATTTATTATTAGGAGAAAATCTTCGTCGCTAGGAATTCCATTTTTTGTGGCTGGGGGCGTTCGCACATAGTTTAATTTGACGATGAAAGGTGTATGGAACTGCAGTAGGCGTGAGCCGGCGGTGCTTGATGACGCGCGATTCGTACAGCCTTTCTCAGCTCACCTGTATTGCAAGTTCTTGGTACGGTTAAGTAGATCAGCATGCCCTGAAGAGTATTGTTCTATCACGTCTTTCACGTCGTAAGGTTTCAACGCTTCTCTAAATCTCTTGCGTGCGACAAAATACTTGAGCTACACCAAAATAAAACACATTCTCAAGGGAAACATATAAGTCTATCTAAAATTTAGTAGTCACTCAATTGAACGCCTATGCTGTTAACTACATTTAAAGTAGGGAAGTTTTTGGATAGTGAAAGTATAAAATTTTGGGCAAGTAAAAGGACCTATTCCAAAAATCAATGAGCTCTGCAAATGAAGATAATTAACATAACTATCGAATTTAGAAGTCGAGGGAGCTACTGTTAAACTCTCTATCATGTAAACAGTCATGCAGAATTGTATTTCATCAATTATTTATAATATTATATTATAAGGTTTAACTATTAGTAATGAAAAATTATTCTTAGTTCGTGATCAGATATTAAAATAATTACGGATTCACTGAAAAATTCCTTGATTAAATTGCTTATTCGCAGGTCAAGAGAAGGCATAGGATCATACTATCGCCATGAATAAATTTAAAGTTGATATATACAATAATAAAGGTTGAAGTTTTCAGTGTGTAAGGTATCAGTAACTTCAAAATCGCCTTATAAAAAAATAATATTAAAAGATTTTGAAATCTCCGCATCATTAATATGTTTTTTAATTTTTCATACAAAATTCTTTGTGCTGTGTTATTTATTATCTTTGTATTGGTATGGAATTAAACGTAAAATCATGTGTACAAGTAGATATAGTAAAACATATTGAGGATTGCTATAACCTGGGTATATATTTACCATAAAAGTTTGTACATTTCTACAAAGAATGTAAATAATGTAATATGTATAAAAATGATTATGCATGTAAATTCAATAAAAAAAGCATTTATCTTTTAGATTGTTCGTGTTTGTTCGGGATACACGTAAAACTACTGTTTTAAAATATTTTCTTTAAAGCTGCGGTATTTTTTATTTCAGAAGTCCGACACGAATATTCCCAACAACGATTTGAAGTATAATTATATATCTACATATGAAAACTTAAAAGTCGTGGTAGCGTAGTGGCTCGCGCACGTGTCCTATAACTCAAAGGTTGCGGGTTCGATCCTGGCACCACTTAGGTTGTTTTCTGACCTAATGTGCATATTGTTACAATTACCCTGTGCTAACAACGGTGAAGGAAAACATTGTGATGTAACCTGCACATCGAGATCTATATATGTCAAACTGCCAAGCCGCCTTGGACAAGCGTGGTGGGTATACTGTCCATTCCCCTCCTCTACAGTGGGAGGCCGAGCCCAGCACTGGGACAGTTATGGGCTGTTCATTCATTATTATATTATTATATGAAAACTTAAGGAAATACTATTGCTACTCATTTTAACCTTGATATTAGTAGAATTTTCTTAAGTTTTGCGACTAGTACCTACAAATAATTAAAATTACGTTTTACCGGTTTTAAGTGAAGAACTTGATTTGATTTTTATTTAGATTATTCGGACAATTATCAGTAGCCGTCATCACGAAAGATTCTCATTTGGGTGGAAACTTACTCAGTTAATAGCTGAATGTTCTTTGAATTTTGTTCTTATTTTCATTAATTTTTTTATCATTTCTAGGAGTTATTTTATCACGTTAAAGCCATTGCGGAAATACCCTATGATTTCAAATATTTGCGCAATATAAATCTTTGTTAGGCGTCAAGTATGGAACAAATAGCGGGCAAATAATAGTATTTATCTAAACGTCAAAGTTTTGGTCTGGAACAGACTGACTCATTTTACTTAAAACTTTGTTTATTCATTCTTTATTTCCAAAAGTGGGACAATTTCCGCAGGTTGTTTGAAACATACACGAGTGAAGGTGCAGGTAAAGTTAAGTTATATTCTGAAGTGAAAAGGTTTGTTACTGACTGGTTATTGAACAGACAAGCGTACAAGAGGAACAACATACCTAATAGCAAATTGATAACTTCGATAGTAATCGCTGTAGCAAGAATTGTACAAACTGTAGGTATAATGACACATAAAATCTCTAGTCGTGATTGGATACGTGTATAAAATTAAAAAAATATGAATAATTAAAGTTAGTCAAAAAGTAACGGGTTATAATAATCTTAAAGGATTATTTTTAAAAGCTCTTATCGTTAAGTAAAACAGCTTGTTATGTGTGACACACATTATACAACTTGACATTTTAGCGTGAAATTAAAGTGTGGTGTTAATATAAAGAATTTTGTATGAAATTACATACCTGAAATTACTTCTGTTGATATTCTTGCGTGATTGTAGCGATTTTAAAGCAACACATGTATATATTGTAGAAATGCATTATGTATAACAGCACTGCACACACTAACTACTGTAGTATAAAAGTATTAGACTTGCGGCCAACTTTTGCTACAGAGACTACGTTACAAGACAGAGGAGACACAGTCCATACGAAAGGAGTTAAGAACAAAGTAAATATGGTAGTGCGTCGTGTATGAGCTTTCGCTGGCAGCTGCAATACCTAGTCTGGACGTTTTTCACTCGGCCCAGCAGGTCCACATGGCCCGCGGAATACTGTTCAATTACGTCCTTGACGTCGTATGGTTTTAGTGCTTCCTTAAACTTACGACGGGCCACAAAATACTTCATCTGTTAGAATTCCATAAACACTTAAATAACTGACAGTGACTGATAAAGCATTTTTAATGCAAAATGTGTTAGATACGAGTTATTTCGTTAATTAAAACTTTATAAAAATTATAAATAACTGATTAAAAAAGAAACTAATTTGTGTTTTGTAGTACTTTGAACCGAATGAAGTCTTGTTTTGATGGTTGTGTAAAACAATTTAGTCTCTTAGGGTTAATAAATTCTTATTCTTGTACCTTACCATTATACGTATGTTATCAAACACACAGTCATGATTAAGACAATGTTTTATTAGTTGTTACAATTTAATAATGTGTTTTTGCAGTGGTAAAATTTAAACCCTTAGGTTACTGTGTAATAGTACCTAAATGTGCTTCTTACCATATTGAAAGCCAATGAGGGTGCAAATTCGTTACGTACAAATAAGACATACCTACTGTTGTTGATATTTGAAACTGTATTGTATTGCGCATTATTATCTTTCGTAGTTATGCTTCATTTGAAATTTATATAAAATGGCTTACCTTTCTAATAAATCTTATGGCAGCTTTATGCCTTGGTGTTAAATTGACGCAACGCGGCTCGTCGTCCTCATCTGCACAAAGAGAAGGATTTCTTCATAGAGAACTTTAATGACAAATATAGAACGATGATGATTTATTACCTGTTAAAATGTTCTATCTAGATGTAGTTTCTATGTAGTTGACAGTAAAATACTATAGACTTCGTAGTTTAGTTAGGTACAGAACTTTCAGTCACACAAAGATCAGTCTTTTAATTAATAACGTCTACTTTTACCATTGGTGTCTAATGGTTACCAATTCTAATATGTAAGTTGGTATGCGATAGCTTACTTTTTATTTAGAGTTATAGCTTACGTATGACTATTTGTTCATTTTTGGGTTAGTTAACTGAATTAAAACCAAAAATTAGCGTTTCGTTTATGTGTATCATCAACATTTCTAGATTTTTAATATGTTGTGTTTAATTATAGTAGAACAAACTTGTATATGCTGTCACAGAAACAAAGCCGTTTTTAACATTCAATACTTGGTGTTAAGTAAAAGCATACGGAAAATCGAGTTTGTAAGTGGAACAAACGAAAGCTTAGACGATGTTCTAGTTGGTCTCGAAACTAGGTCTCAACTTGTACAGTGCGATATGACCATCTTGTTGCATGCTTGTTCTATGCCACTATTAACGCTTTTCATTTATTGTAAAGTAAAATCGATTTGTTAATACCATTTATGTATAATTTACTACCCGATAATCGAATATTTATAAAACAATAATGTTGTTAACATGAATGGCACCGGTTGCATTTGCAGTAATGGATAATTACCCCCTTTTTGCAGATTACTACGGGTTCGAAACAAATAGAAAGGGATGTGGATAGAAATTAGGAAAGGCATGGGGATGGGTACTTAGTTACTTACATACATACATAACTTCACGCCAGGTGCCTTTACTTACTTAAATAATTATATCAAAATTTGTTAGACTACTAAGACGACCGAGGTAATTTAATGACGGTCTTGTAGTGTACAAATATATTATAAAAACATAGTTTCAGCCACACTAAGCTGGTCTGGTTAGAAAACAGCTTCAATGTCATGATCATGATTTTCTTATGTAATAGTTAGTAATCATCATTATGTGAGAGTTTACTTAAAATTGTTTGTTTACTACGTTTGTTAGTACATGGTTAAATGCGAGGTTAGCTCATAGCCGCGAACGACACTTGGGTTCGTTATTTTTTGTTGTTTTCTATGTTTAAACTTCATTATATTTGCAATGTATCCTGTGCTATAATATACTTCATCGTCTATTGTAGGAGTTGTTACTGCAGCACAGTTTTATACGTTTGCAGTGCAACGAACTTTTCTGTTATTTGGAAACATGTGTTTCTTTAGATCAATAAAATATTTATTATTATATTGTATATGTCTTTAAGACCATGGGCCATAAAAATGCCCCGGACTTTTGGAGGGCTTTCATGGGGCCATGAGGAGGCTAACACGTAGAAGTCCTTGACAAATTTAATCTAAATGTGGCATGACACTGACCGATGATTATCCCTGTCTACACCATATAACAATGCACCCAAGGACAAACCCCGGCCAGTGAAGAACTACTGTGGAAAATGAGAACAGAAAATACCGGGCTATTGGAGTGAACTTCTAGTGGTACTATGGGTCTGGGAATATGGAAACTATGGCGTCTGCCCGTCGCAATGTTCGGCTAACATGGAAAAATAGGCAGACGGTGACTCGTCACTCTCTGCATGGGCTCCAAAAAATGATATAGAAGATAGGAGCAACATGGGTGTGAGTGGCTAAGGGGTGAAGAGAGGTGGGCTGCAGGTTCACCGAAGCTACTTCTGACGTGATGCCATTTATCACTTTCACCCCACGAGTTTGAGCCCTAACTTTAGCGATCTCCACTCCGTGACGGCTAGCTAAGGCAGGCACGGAGGTGGGGGCTTTGCCTTGGCCCCCGGAGTCGTTTCCGAGGTATCGCTACTCACCTAAGGCTTCGTCACAAAGCCCCTGCGGGCTTAACTTAATTATTATTATTTATTTAGTTAAGATTTTATTTTAAGGCTTAGTCTATTGTAAACTCTAAGTCACTTTCGTATTTTAAACTACCTAGAATAATTTATATACGTATTAATTATACCGGTGTAATAATAATAATATAAATCTGCAGTCCACACATTGCATTTCCATAAATATTTTGGTAAGTTTCATGCTAAAATACGATTTACACATCTATGTAAGAAAACACAACTCATGCTATGTCTAATACTAAACCAGTAGAGCTAGTTATTTTAATGAAATTGATATTTCATTATTTTTAACGTGCATTCTTTATAGTTTTCTATATGTTACATTTACTACAAACGTATATGTAGATACATTTAAAAACTTAGCGCTAGGTACTCATATATTTTGGCTTACAGATACGCTAGCCTAAGTTAAATACGTGTATTCCAAGAACAAAATTAATAAATTTATATGTTTATGAAAATGTATTATAATTTGATCTCTAATCATATTATCTTAGAGTATTAGGTAATATTATATTATAATACAATGAAGATATTTATGGAAGCTATTCGAAAGCGAGAGGAAGAATATTTAACAAGTATTAGTAGAGTGGAGGAATAAGTTTTACTAAAACGGAAACGGTACATGTACTATTTGAGTTAATATTTTGAGACAACACTGGCACGCGCTGGAGCGTTGTAACTCCTACATCTTACCGTCGGAATTTCTTTTGGAGAGCGCCGTCTCTGCCACCGAGTCCTCGCTGTGCGAAGGGTTGACGGGTCGCGCGCGCCCCGTACGCCCATTCGTCGCGCCTGCCAAGCCACACGCTCACTTCAACACTTGCGTCACTCTAACTACTATTAACACGATATTAGTTCGATATTCTTCCCGATGGTGTTAGTTAATTGCAAGTAAACGTTTTTTTAAAAATTTAATATGTTAAAAAAGTGCAGGGTCCCATAGCACTTTACGATTATAAGTAGACTGAATATAAATCTTGGTTTCTCCCCATACGTGAATCCGCCTGTCTGCCTGTCAATTATTAATTTAAAAAACCAAGGTGCAATGTTCATGTGGTGCTCGTGGCCATGTCGTCTATAATTATATAATTGTAACTGTACTAAGTACTTATTATGTAATAGATTGGAAGCGGAATCGGTTATGTAATAAATATGTTATTATCTATTGTCTGTTTTCGGGAATGTAAACTGGGAACCACAAGGTAATTTATGAGAAGCAGTCTTGAATAATAAATGTTAACATAATTTGCTCTCCACGGGTTCTATCCAGTTCCTAAAAGCTAGCACAGCCATTAGGGCACAATCAACTAAACAATATGGAAAATCGTGCTCCAATTTGTTGCTAATTAGTTGCCACAGTTAGACATGTTTGCTTTTTTTTATTGATGAATTGAGCGGTTGTGTCTAGTATAAATAATCTGGCACAGACACCGTCCAAAAACTCCTGAAAACTCTATGCGAAGCACGAGGGCATCACATACTATATGCTTATGACTTTCACGGATATACATGTGCCTATTGATATTATGAATTCGTGGATGTGCCCGATTAATATTAAACAGCTGGAAATTTGTGGCTGTGTTAACTAAATTATCATAATCACAGCAAATTATTCCGAAAAATTCCCCAAGTACAAAATATGTTCCCAGACTTTAGGCACTAGACATGAGTTTTAGCCTGCGATTGGTTGTAGAAAAATAGTAGAAGGAATATATATATATTAGGGTGGCGCAAAAAAACCGACTATGAAACGAAATATGTTAAAATTTCTGGCTGTGCTGTTTAATATTTAGCTAGCACAACCACAAATTTAAAGCTCGATGTGGAATCTATACGTACGAGTATATTAGCCCTAGTCTATGATACCCCCGTTCATCGCATAGTGTTTCAAGCTGTATTTCGACTTTGGAATATTTATACTAGACACTTTCGCTCAATTCATTAGCAATAAAAAAAGGAAAATGTCTGATTGCGGAAACTAATTAGCAATAAATCAAAGCATGTAAAACAAGTAAAAACAGTATGGCGAATCCATACTGGTTTAGTTGATTGTGCCTATTAAGGCATCAAGATAACAGAGCTATAGCTCTGTTATCTTGAAGGAACTGGTCTATCATTAAATAGAGGCGATCTACAATCGTTTATCTGTCAATGGTAATTGAAATAACTATTAAAATGTTCCGATTATAATCAATTACTAAATTGTCATTGATAATAATAACAATATTTTTATTGTAATTACTATAGAATTTTAAAAATCCCATGTCTGAACATTGAAGCTATTTAAAATAGCAACTACTGGAATACAATAGCTATATAAACGATGGAGAACACGAGGTAATATTTTTTATATAACTTGTCTGTGTGTCAGTTTGTCTGTTTGTTTGGGATTCACGTAAAAACTACTGGGCCAATTTCCATGCGACTTTCGCTGCTCGACAGCAAAGTTTTAGTCTTAAAATTTGCGTTACTTTTTACCCTGGGAATCTCTAGATAAATTTTCTGGGAAAGATTTAAAATGGCCAGATGAAAAAAATCGAAATACAATGTGAGTTTTACTGATCGATACCAAATTTTATGTACTTAATAAATGAGTGATATTTCATTTTGACGGGAACCGCGCAGGTATTTCAAGTCAAGCGTGGACGAAGTCGCGAGCATATTCCAGTTTAAATATAAAATTATAATTTTATCATCATTAAACCTATTGGGTGCGGCTGAATAATAATCCTTATAAATCGGACGATAGTTAACAATTTTAATATTAATGCAATTAACGGGATTCTTTTTCCATTTTCACAGTAATAAGTCCTTCAAATATAAACCATATCTCCAATAAAGTTATCTTCATCCAAAATTGAAGTGACTACGATATACAATTACTTTTGTTTTTATAAACTCTGAAATGAATATTAAATCCTCAACTCTGAAGTTAATACCTATTTAAGATGTTTGAGGCGTTAAATCAAGACTGTTTTAAAATGTCACCGAACGCCAAATGGGATAAAGCTTTAAGAAGAAATTTGTCCCGGGCACACAGCTTATGCAAAGTAGGATTTCGCATTTCATCTAATTTGATATTACAGAGATGTATAAAGATCTTTCAGAGTAAAAGTATTTTCCTTTGAGAAAGCAGCTACTCTGTTATTACTTACATTGCTTTGGTTAATCCATTTGAACAGAAAATTATACGTATACTTCGCTTGAAAATACCTATTAAAGCTATATTTTTATTCCACGAGTTTTTATATCACTGCAAAGTAAAAATCGACGTTGCAATTCTCGGTAAACCACGGTTAAAAAATACCTAAATAATGAGGTCAATGCAGTAGGTAGGTGCCGTTTAATGTCTCAGGCAAACTATCGATCGTTTCTTTATCTCTTTCTAGCAAAGCTGGTAGTAGTTTAAAGCTCCAAGAGATAAACGATGTCTTAGATCTTCAACAAAAATTCTTACAAATTAATTTAATTTACAGTTTTCAATGTGACATATATATTTGGTCTTCACTGTTCTAATAATATTCATGAACTTACAAGCTTTTACAAAAGGTTGTATTTTTGCCAAAACCGCTAGACCATGCCATATAGACGCTATTGCCCTTAAAATAAAAGTCGAGAATGTCTGACTAAAATAATATACGTTTGCATGGACCTTGATATTTTCGTTGCAGCGCTTAAACTAATTCGAAAAGTCAAGTATCGGCCAGAATGTTTGCATATTGATAACAAAGAGTGATAGTGCACAGGGGGTTACTATCACTTCCGCAGTACGGGCTCGTAACGTTGTCGAGATTGGCATCGGCATGAAAAGGCACAATATTTCCGTGGACGATAAAATTGCGTTGTAAGACTTACGTAAGTTTTTGAACATAAGCGAAAACGTTAGAAACTGACTATGTTTTTATGACAGCAAAGTTGTTTACTAATTTAAAACGTGTTTCATGTGTTTGTATTCAAAAAATAGCCGCTGGGGGCTATAATCATTTTTATTACGAATTATGTTTCCAAATAGTAGGTGCAAACAAGAATCTAACCATTATAGAACTACTATTTGGCATAGTAACAAAATACAGTTCAATTTTGTACGCACGAGTATTCTTGTAAAGTCGTATTAACTTTACTTTACTTTTTAACTTACTTACTTAACTATTGATTTAGCTTTATAATTCTGCAATGTTATATAAATTATGATTAAAAACATGAACTGAGCGAACTTTATGTGTAAGACCCTTATGTAATTTAAATATGAAATGGTACTTATTAACGATTTTATCTTTATCTAATTTGGCTACTTTTTTCCGAAATTAAACTTAATTTAATAAAGTATTAATTTACTGCTTAAAAATAACCTGATTTATGCTTAAACATACTTAATGTACAATAAATTTTGTAAACCAAAAAGTTGTGTAAAGTGCCGATGTCTGTACAATGATGATTTTATGCGTGCCTGTCACAGTGCATAATTGGTTTTGTTTGTCCCTAAATATCCAGGGTAATTGTACACCTCTAATCTATTTAGATCCTCTAATCGATGTATGTATTATATATTTTAACAAATATAAATGAACTGCTGTGTATATAGAAAGGAAGACAGGCGGACATCGGCATTTTTAATAAAATTATTTTATAGTGACTTTATAAAATATGTCCTTCGTAATTAGTTTTAAACGCAATTATGGATTGTTGGTAAATACACAGAAAAATCATTAAGAAATTCGGCATGATGAATATAACCGTTACTTGATTTGTTAGATTCTTGACTTAAATATAATTTGAAACGGCTCCTATGAACTATCTTGGCATGCAGAATAAAAATGCAAAGCAGTGTAAAAGTAGTCATACGTATTTATTTTAAATATACTTTACTTAACTCAAAATATAAGCTTTTAACAAAGCCATTCCAGTAACATGAGATACCTATGTTAAATCGCTTATAAAATTGGAAATTCACTGTGTGAACCGCGCTCTCCAATAGGCCAAACAAACGCAAATTTCACTAAGTTTATCAGAACAAGTTTTATTGCATATTTCCATCAACTCAGATCTTCAACACGCGTAAGCGATCATCCCATGGAAGCCACTTCAATAGGTACATGTGAAGCTTCTCATTGCAAATGTCGGTAATCTTAAGCGATATTGTAATCTACGCGAGTGCATATTTATTTCAAAAAGTGGAAGAAAAATAATAGAAAGAAGTAAAAGATACATAGGTAGATTTTCAGCATCAGTTTCGGAGCTAAGGCGGAGCCATTTTTGCCAGTACTCAGAATTTCTGTCCAGCCAAGTGCTACGTCGATATTTTGGTCACGTTTTGAACTTCTGGAAATTTATTGCTAACAAGAGTTTTAATAAGAAACGCAGCAGAAGTTTATCGACTGTAATATTGTCATGCCATAGTGCCGTCTAAGAGATGTAGAATAGAACCTTTGAAGCAGCTTTTCCAACAATGTAGCAGACAACACGCACGATCACCTCCCGTTGTACGATTATCTACGAAACAGGGCAACAAATGACATCACACTGTTTTATACCAAACTTCTCGTAAGCGTATGTACGTTATTGTAGGTATATGCAACAGAAAGTGTGGTAAATTGTACGCAATGTGACAGTCATTTATTTTGTTTTATGTTTTTAATAATAAGAGTATCACTAGGTTTGTTTACTGTTTACGATGCGAATAAAATATGAATAATTCTGTTTAAGATTTTTAGTAACCGTGCGACATTTATTCACTGAGTACGAGAACTAAGGGCCTTACTTATAATAATGTCAGTAAGAAATGATTAGCCAACTCTTAAATCATAGACCCTTAAGCCTCTAATCAAATAAAAATCGCCATTTTGCCTCTAAGCAGTCACTTAAACTACTTCTCGATATTGATTATTTTTGACAGTTATTTATGAGTTACTTTACCACCACCTCTAATCCTTAAGAGGAGCTTATGGGTAAGATTTTCATTAATCAGTTGCTGAGCAGTTTCTTAAAATTTAACAAACGATTATAAGTAAGGAATAAGTATTTAGATACATATAATACTTATTTCTAAAAATATTAGCTCGTTTATGTTTTTTATTTCTATACTAAATATATTTCGTGCTATATTTGTTTAACAGGTTTTGGGTGTCTTCGATTTTATTTCCTGGTTTTTATGAAACCTTTTATATGTAGGTACCTACCTGTGTATTAATGCTTAGTAATTATTGAATAGTAGTTATTGAAAGACGTATTTGGTGAATAGTTTTTCAAAAATTTTGGATGTTTTTATGATAAAGATATCAACAATGATATTGTTTTTGTTTGCACCAAAATGTCAATATTATTCTAAACTTCATATACTCTTAGATTTTTAACTAAGAGTATTTAAAGTTTTGTTATACTTTTTTATAATAAAATTAAAAGGTGTTAAACTCAGAAATTAAACGAATATTATTTTAGCCTATTGTTATGCGCTAGTACCTACCGTGCCAAATAAATTTTAGTGATATTCGATCATTCAATTATGATTACTGCCTAATATACATAATAATATGTAGTTTCAGAAAGACATGTGTTTTTGTGTGACTGCGTTAATACACTCTAAAATATTTAGAAGTTTTACTATCGCTGTTTATATATAATGCATATTAAAGTACATTTAAATCCTGTATTTTGGGTTACATAAACATTAGCGCGCTTCAACTTGAATGGCTTTTTGAATGTAAAAAATGTACTGTATGTAGTAAACAAACGTTAGTGAAACCATCATTCAGTGTGTTTACAGTACATATAAGTATTGATTTCTTTGTAACTGAGACAATGCATGGCAGGTGTGAGGATAAGTGGAAAACTTACCGAGATTTTCAGCGCTGGCGTTAACGTCGTATCTGTGGGCGGGCTTGGAGTGGGGCGCGGGGGAGTGCAGCGAGGTGCTCTTGTGCCGTCGGATGGTGGGCAGCCGCGACACAAACGACGCATTGTTTTTGAACGATGCGCTCATCACTCGGCTGACAAATATTACACATAATATGTCTTTAATACGTATATGAATCTTCAAATGTAATGAGAACGATATGAACCAATATAGGGTCACAAATATATATCTTACGGCTACCCTTCAATTTCAGCGGACGGTCAGTGTTTATTATCTACGTGTAGGATCGGCGAATTTTTTGCATATATCTTTTTAATTTATTTTCTGAAAGTATGCTGGGAGTTGCTTGATCACATGGATGAAAAAAGTACTATTTGTCCCTGGGAAACGATTTTCCCTGCCCTCAAAAAAATTAAAAACTATGCGATAATACATGCAACTCATGTCTAACTAACATTTTTTACAACCACTGTTAAGTAGTAGTAGTACAATTACATTGTAGACTACAATTGTAGATGAACACAAAGGCAGGCAAAGGAATCTTATTCCATACAGCCAATTCTGATGTATAAATCTTTGTATAGTAGCGCAGTTGTATTGTAGGCTACAACCGACGCCATTCAACGGAGTTCTTGTGGAAACTCGAAAAACCACATTTGACTATACAGTTCACATTTCTCACAAAAACGCATAACTACTACTCAAAAACTATCAATATCCTACAACTATTGTTCATTTTATAGTATTTTTACACATTTTTAGAAAACAGAGCTGCACAGCACAACGACCCCTTTCAATTCTCGCCAAAAACTCCACAACCACTGTTAAATCGTAACATAGATTGTAATAAAAATATCAACAATTATGTAATATTACTTTTCGCTAAGTAATTATTTTATTTATAAAAAAAACTAATTATCTCTATCATCAAGTGACAAAAATACTGGCTGGTAAAATGCCACAGAAAAACAAATTTACTTGACATTTCATAGGGACGTATTCAATGAGTTCATCAGAGACATAGATTTAACGCCAGATTTCATTAGAGAAGTATTGTTTGCTTAGTTTTTATTTACTTTCCTCATATTCGAAATGAAAAGCAGAGTATTAACGTAGAGTGAATGACCTATTTAGGCACTATAACTATTATGGCCCTCGTTACGACTTTCACTATCACGTTTCATGTAACTATCTACTATTTCGTCACCGTACTTGTTAATTTCAATAATATGTTTCTGTTTTCTTTTATTATTGAAAACCTCCGTTATTGCGTTGGAGCGTAGATTATACGGCTACTAATCAAATGCTTTTTCAATAAAAAAAATAAAATAAAATTGGCGTTTAAGCTATTCATGACATTCCACTCTTTGAGCAAATACTTAGGAGCCTAAACCGTCAAAGTAAAAATAAAAATAGCATCACAATTTTTTTGATCTGTTAAATATGTTGATGGTTCTAAGCAAAATTTACTCGTGAATAAGTAACTGCTCAAAATGAAATTTCTTATATTTACTTAATTTTAAATGGACTCAAATTATTTTTACAAAAATTACGTTAAACAATATTTTCAATAATAAGCATACCTTTTATCAAATAATCTATAATATATATATTTCAGTGGACCAGACACATATAAAAAATATAGGTAAATTTATGATGATGAGTTTGATTAAAACCGGAATACTGTTTCAATTTGCAGGCTATGTTTGTCTGGCTTCATGTCACTTATTACAAATTGAGTGAGCGATATTCCCGCTGGAGTTCTATAAGCTTCGGAATACGACGTGACTTGTTTCATAATAATTATGCAGTGACGTACGCCTTTCGATTCGTAGTCTGAGTAAGCTATAGAATGCTCCACAATTTTCTGATTATTTTTGGATGATAATTATTTAATATCGTGCCTTTGATTCTAGGAATATAATAAATAGATAACACAGAAGTACAAACTTGTAGTGTAATAACATTTTAGAGATCGGTGATCCAATCGCCAAATCAGAATCCTACAACCAAGAAGTGATTGTCAAAAGTCAAAAAAGGGTCCGCCTTAATTATACTTACTTATTTAATTATATAATAACTAGGTGATGAAAAAAGTACACATGACTATGTTTTCGACTTATTTATTTGTGGTTTATTCGATGTGTGGCAATATTAACTATGTTAATTATAAGATGGAAAATTTGGAAACGTCGAAGTTGGTAAAATTTACAAAATACTTTTTATTTTTTGAAAGGCTTTTTGCGGTTATATACTTTTTTAAGGCATTTATGTCAAATGACAAAAACATCACGAAATCCTTCACTATTCGTGACCTCACGCTTCATTCTCAAACGCGCCTTTCAACGTTGGTTTTCTCCCGATTAGTCCGAAAGATTCGATGAAATTTTAGAAACAATATAGTCCGTATGAAACATGAATAAATGAAATATACAATGGAAATACACTTACATAGAAAAAACACAAGTAAAAAAATCTGAAACGAAAGACGAAAGATTCGAGTGTAAGCCTTCTGATACGGTTTTGGTCTGTTATGACTTCCCGAAAATTGTTATTAGCTTATCCCTGATTAAAAGATTCTCGTGTTGTAGCGATTTTCATATTAAGTATATTTAGCCTAAAAATGTTTATTAAAAACATATAAATATACCACATTATACACCTTCCTGCGTAGAAAAACATCCTAATAATTTTCATCGAACATCATTTACATATGTTAGTTTTTGTATGATATTTACCTGGTCTGAGGACTGGGTAGAGGGACTTGATGTATTTTCCAAGTGGCCACACTCATGGAGTGTTCGTCTGCCGCGTAGCACCTCCACAGCGATTGAATAAGGGTCGCCGCTGGTTGACGTCTTCTTATCATGTGCTTTTGACGCTGTTGTTGCTGTACTTTTAAGGCAAATCCCGAACCTAAAATACCCTGAGACACAAATGGTAGATCTAATTATATTCCATGATGTTTTACTCGTGTATCTGAAACTAGAATCCGTGTTATATTGACTCTATACATTTTAGGAAATGTATTGATTCATCTAGGTGGCATAAAACCCTAGAGGGTTAAAACTATCGCATTTCATCCCCGTTATTAAAAGTACACAATAAAAACATTTTCATAATAATAGTTAAAAAAAATTAAATCGAGGTTTTCTCAAACGTTTTATTAAAAATTATTAAAGTGCTATAATAATTATATATTAACATGTACTTATAAGTAAATATAACAGATATAATTATATGAGTCATATACCCAATATGACCCATTTACAATAAATTCCTGATAATAATTGACGATAATAATATCGCCGTTAAAATATTTTGCTCTTCCCATATTTTAATTATGTATAATAAAAACAATTATATTTACCTATTACTTAAACAACAAATACATAAGATTTCGTCTCGTTAGAATCACGATGTAATTATTCAGCAATGAAGTAAACTGGGATGTCTTGTAAAATGAAAAAAGTTTATTAATTGGCTAAAAAATAAAATACGTATATGTATCCTATCTCTTATATACAATAGCTTCATTTGTAAGTGTAGAACCCTCCTTTCATTATCCCTATGAAATAATCAAACATTTATTACTATATGAACGAATGAGTATTGATTTACTATGATTGATTAAACAAAGTAAGCCTTTCGTATATACTAAGAGGTTCTCACCGCAGGGAGTGCGAAGAATGAAATTCCTAATAGCGCGCAGAAAGAGGCAATGAATTTTCCTTGCCACGTTTGTGGCACCATGTCGCCGTATCCCACTGTGCATAGAGTTATCTGTGATAAAATATGTACATGTCTGTAAATGAAATCTTAAATGAATTAAGTATATAACTATTAAATGTATAATTTTCACATTTAAACTAAACAAAGGATAAATATTAAAAACTAATAACATTATCTGGTATCTCTAATTCAATATTTGTTATTTCAAGGTTTATCTTAGTGAGAGGTACTTGTTTGTGCTTTGCTGTTGAGACACTTAAACTGCGTGGGGTTGTGAGGTCTTGAGCTTCAATGGAAAACTTTCAAAGTGCTTGGTCGACTCGTCATATTATCAAAGGGCTAATGTTTATTTGGGACAAAAAATATGTACCTATTGCGAAGACGTAACCTTCTGGGGACTTTACCTATAGAAAATATATTTACTATTTTAAGCTCATTGTTATACGAGTACTTATACCCTAGGCTACTCTAGAGCAATTATGGGTAGATTACGGACCTAATTTTAAAGTTTATACATTTAATTATGTTAATTTTTTATTAAACATTCAGATTAGTATTTATATTTGTATCTAAAAAGTTGCGAGACTAAAAAGAATCCAATAGAAAGTTGTACTGACTTCCTAATACCATAAATAATGTAAATACGGTGCTAGAATTACAGGGACTGAAAACAAATGTACCGACGTGGAGAAAGTGGGTAAAAAGCATTCGGAGTTTACATAGGTGCGGTTAACGCGGCAAGGTATAACCAGTAATAAATTATGGCTTAAACATTTGTTTTATTAATTTTATATTAAACTTCATAAAAATATTTTATTTATAACTATACTCACAACTCCCCACCATAAAGCTTCAGCGAAATTCTTAAACTTAGTCTCTGCTACATCCTTCTCTGCTAAGTATACCAAAAATGAGGCAAAAATTAATCCCAAGAAACCTATGTACAATGTAGTTATTAATTCCTGAAACAGAAAATAAGATGGTGAAACAACTGCGATTTCTTAAGGGTACCTATAGTTCGTTTATGGTTTCAACATGACTTAAATAAGAACACTGGGTTAAGCCATGTTAAACTGCAGCATAGTTTTACAATTAATATGAAATTACAAATTAAATTATTTCCCTTTTCATTGTATGTATTGAGTTTCAGAATTCAATCTTTAACTTTATTGAAATTTACATTGTAGTGTTTCTCAACTTCTAATCATCAACGGCATATAGTATATTTAGACACTACGACACGAGTACTGCCAGTGTGAGGTTAAAGGAATACATTTAGGCCCGTACAATTAAATAATTCTGTCTTCATTTACAACCCGGTAAAGAAATAAATAACTTAGTAGGTATTGGAATATATAAGCAAATAAACTATAAAACAAGACCATAAAACCAAAAGATTTCGTCGCTCAGATCCGTAACAAGTCGGTGTAAACATAGTTAAAGAAACGAAATTTCCTTAAAGTCAATACTTATTGTGGGGAGTACGCAAAATACGTCACCTACCCTCAGTTTATTTGCTCTGCATTGTCATGCAAGTTTAGCTCAAACTGATTGTAGATGAAAATAGCATTTCACCTTTTGCGGCGTGTACAGTGACACCTACAGACATGATTGAAAGGGGAAATTGCTACTAGACCCTCGGCACTGCTTACTCAGCGTCATTATACCAAATGACCATGTTCGTGCAAAACCTATCGAATAATGTCGTGTGAAGGCCATATATATTAATGTAAAAAAAAATGTTGACATAATGTGGCATAAATATTCAAATTCGTCGTCAACCAATTATCTGCCATACCTATAGTAGGTATGTATGTGCCTAACGAAAATGAGAATTTTAAATTAGTAGCAGAATTAACTACCTAAGAATGTAGTCACATTTTCAAGTTAATAGAATGTTGAGTTATGACTAACAAAGTATAATAATTACAGACAACACAGACACCTATTGTTGGTTAATAATAGAATCCAAATGTATAGCGTCAACACCTAAAGACGTCTGTTGAACTAAAATATCATTCATTGTTTTTATAGCACCAGATGTTGCTATTCATTATCGAAATAATTTCGGTCAATACGGAGCTCAATATTAATTTTGAGCACATTTCATGAAATATTCAATCTATACAAATAAATAAAGTTAAAGTGTCTGTTTGTAATGTCAAAATAAAACCTTTTTACTAAATGCACATGAAAGTATATATGGTCCAAGATCCCAGTTACCCCAGACTTACGTGATTTTAGGAAAGATGTTTTTTTTGGGATCGGTAGTTTAACATAAACTTAGAAAGGAATGGATAAGCGCTAAGCTGAGAGCGGGGCCGTTTTATAGGTAGCAGTATCAAAGGTGGAAAAAAATCTTGCTTACTTACGTCAAAGTAGCAAGGCTAGATTTTATGTATGTCATATATGATATTGCTGTAAACAAAGATTATACAGTTGCCAGACACTTTCTGTGGGCCATAACTTTTGACAGACACTTTAAAAAAGTATGTGGGAACTTACTTCATTTTAGGAAGGCGAATTTTATATATATTATATCAAGTATTATTTTATATATAAGTAGTATTTTAAAATATTTTCCAATGAGCCAGACAAATATGACGGGTGAAGGCCATATTAATGTAAAAAAAAATGTTGACATAATGTGGCATAAATATTCAAATTCGTCGTCAACCTATTATCTGCCATACCTATATTAGGTATATATGTGCCTAACGAAAATGAGAATTTTAAATTAGTAGCAGAATTAACTACCTAAGAATGTAGTCACATTTCAAGTTAGTCATCCTCCCAGACTTGTTAAGAGTTCCAGTTTTGAGGAAGCTTTTTTAAAAATAAATTAAACTTAAAAATATCGACTGCCAAAAGACACTTTACCCCACCCTTCCTTGGTCGTCGAGTAAAAATAAAGGGCCCACGCGCACACCGCCGCCGCCACCGCACCGGAAAGCAAATAAATTAAATCTCACGCCAACAAAGTCCCGGGTAGTTAGTAGTACATAAAATAAATACTTAACTTTTAAAATAAAACGTCTAACGACATAATTTCTGGTGCTAATTAATTTAACACTTTGCAATAACATTTTCAAATGGAAAGTTGGCTGATAAACAAAATTAAATATTCGTATGCTATTCCCATGTAAGCCTCGACCGCCAGTAAGTTTTAATGTTTACTTTAGTTGCGTGACGCATAGCTTGATATTTCAAATATTTAAGCTAAAAAAAACTGTTGGACAATATTCAGCTACAAGCGAAATATGAAAAGAGTTAACAATGTTATTTGAATTTAGTGGTTTCATAGCTATTTTGATAAAAAATATAACCCTATAAAATGATCATGTTGGTCCGTCTGTCTGTCCGTATAATGTTACAGAGATTTTTCTCAAAAGCTATTGGGTTTATATTTGTTACTGCGTTACACAAAAGTTTGTGAACGGAACATTAAATGTCAAATGTCATGTAATTCTAAAAAAAATTATATATTTATATAACCTCTTCGAACTGGAATCTAATTGCATTAATTCCCCCAAAACTTACAAAATCAAGAAAACGTTATAATCAATATTAGAGATGCCACGAATATTTGGTTACTTTTTGAACTATTCAGTATTCTGTCAAATACTGTGTCGTATTCGGCTGAGCTGAATATTCGTGGCAGTTCTAGTTTAAACGTAGATTAACTATCAATAATTTGTGATTAAAATATCACATTTTGAGTCCAATGTGCGATTTTTTCACGATGTAGTCACTATTCCTAACTATTCAGTATTCGACCGAATAGTTTGGAAAAGTGGCCCAATGCCGTTACCCGCGACTTCGTCACTGTGGTATTTAGTTTAATTTACTTACGTGTGGGCCTTTAATTTTTTTTTCTATCTGCCAGTGAAAGTCCCGTCAAAATCGGTCCTGCCATTTCGGAGATTAGTCGTAACAAACATATAGACACACAGGTAAACTTTAAAAAAAATGATATAAGTATAAAAAATATACTTTCATGTTCATTTTGTAAAAAGCTGTTATTTTGACATTACAAACAGACATTTCAATTTTATCCATTTGTATAGATTTTGAAAAATAAGTGTATTTTATATGGCGATCGGCACGATACATTCGTGGAGATTGCCAAAAAAACAAATAGGGAGTAACAAAGTACAGGGCCACTGTTATGAGGGTTGGAAAAAAAGAAATTTGCTATCTACGGCGGCGGGTAAATGAAAATGTGGTATCGCTATGTATACATTTCTCAGTAACATTTTTATCTGTATAGTGGCTTCGAAAGCTTAAACCTTCTTTAACTTTTGAACTTCATTGATATACAAAGTTGACCTCTGCAAATGTATTAGAATGGCAAATTCTAAAAAGTCAAACTGGTAGTTTTTAATTTTCTTTTAATAAGTATAAATTGGTTTACACAAATTGCGATGAATAGTTTTTGAAATATGGGTTCATTCATCATCATCATCAGCAGAGCGTTAAATCCCGATTGTATTCGGAATGCTCGCTTTGGAGCGGGGTCCGCCTTTGTACTTTTCTTTACCACTTCGCAGAGTCTTCAGCATCCCTTGTTATTGGGAATCATCGTTTAAAACACCAACACCACACTTTTTGAGCCTACTCTTTCTACCGGGCCCGTTTGGAGGCGGCATGCCTAGGTATATTTTCCTCACATAACTAGGCGTACCACTATTGACTACTCTCTTGAAGCTTATCTGTTAGATCGCGGACATGACTGCCATTTGCGGGAGTTTCAGTTGCGGTCCTTCTGCGTGACTTGATACATCCGCCGCAGCGTATTTATTTCCGTGATGACCAACTCTTACTTGTGTTGTACAAGTAGACACCACGCTTTACTGTTGTATAAAAGGACGAGTTGATTTATAGTGGCATTTTGGGGTCTCAAATGACTCTGTTGCCTCACACTACTTGGAACAAGCCGCTGAGATACAGGGTTTTCGTCATTCATACCTCGTGCCAGGCACTCCCCGGATTCAACAACCAATCATGGAGGTTAATCATGAGCATCTCTGATGCCGTTCAACACTTCATCAGACCAGATCCTCAATGTAATCGAGATAGTGATTATGGGGACAGGGGTAATGGTAATAGGGGCCAACAGTAGCCCGACCACGAACGAATATTAACATTTGTTGGTTTGTGGCACCCTTTTGCGCCTCAGTGTCTACCAGATCATCATGCAAAAAACACAGTCCAAGGCCTGCTCCATGTCCAGAAGAAGGTGTACTCAAATGACAAAACAGTTGGGTTAACTGTGTTGAGCAATCTATAACACCGTATTTTGACCACGTATTACAGTTTGTGTACCGGAAGCAATTTAGTAACAATTCAATGTTCTACCAAGCCTATTTATAGAATTAATCATCGCCTGCGAGAGTAATCGCTTCATTAAAATAAATTATGTGTGGAAATAAATCACTCGCTATAGAACATCTGTTTCAAACTATCACATTCACAATTAAGAGGAAAACTGTTTTGCCAGATTCAAAATATTAATACTATATCTATTTGCTTCAAAGGACGAGTTTCAATTACGTTTAATATGTTTTTAAAACTTTTATTGTGCTTTACGGAACAGGAACTGTGAATCCAATTATAATACTAAGTAAGTACTTATGTATTAAATCAAATTAAGACGAGTTAAAATGTTATAACGATGTTTAAAGTTTCAACGACGTAGGCAAAGCATCGGCTCGCATAATGTTGCAGATGTCCATGGGCAACAGTTAACGCCTACATCCTCCTCCACAGGCGGTCCGTCTCCCTATTACAAGCAAACATAAAAAATCAATGAAGTTGGTTATTAAAAAACGAAGTTTATTGACATACGATTACTTTTTGTAACGTATTCTAACTAAAATGAAAACCAGAATACTCCATCTGTCAATAACAATGTTTACACACGGGCTAAATAAATTTGTTTGCTGTCAATACATCAAGCGCCATATATGTACCCATAAAGATTGATCTTGTTGTTCGGTGTATAACTCACTTGCCGATGTGCGTATACAACTGATCCCAGTAATTTCCAGGTGCCGCCGCGTCTATCCATTCGAACCATGCGCAGAATTTGGAAGAATCGAAGACCGCGCAGGGCAGACGCGGCGAACACCTGGCCCGACGACCCCATCGCCAGCACCACCAACGATGCCAATATCGTAGTGACATCTGCATTAAATAATAGCATTACAACAAATAAAACAAAGAAATACAACGTCGTTAATCGATCATATATTGCGTGTAATGTAACTATCTGGGACAGTATTGAAAAATTCACGACTCCAGACTTAACATTAAACAGAAATATCAGCTCTTCGAGCTTGTTAATTATCTTATGTGTCTGTCTGTAATGCAACTGTGTATTAGTCCGCGAAAAAGTTGAATCGTTTTTCAAGATTTACAATAGAAGGCCGCGTTATTGTTGTTTATAGGTTAAAAATCCTTAAAATGACTATAGGCTAAGACTGTACTTAGCTTAGGATATATTCTAGTAGAAGAGAGCAAGTAATATATTATTTCCATCACCGTCATGATCGTCAACAATGGCTGTAAATATAACGAATACAGAAATAAAATTACTTTGTGCAAATTCTCATGACATTGAACTACCATATAAATTTAATAATAAAGTTGAAATATTCGCCTTCCTCGATTCAGCTATTATAAAACAAATTTCCATTTAATCATGTATGCTTCGCTCGTCTATTATTTTTCAGACTATAGTTAAATAGAGGTTTTAATATATAATTATACATAGAATGAAGTCAACGTAGAATTCATCAAAAGATAGCATATAAATTCAGTAAAATTCATTTTATTGTCTTCGGTAGTGTTTGCTGGTTGGTAAGGTCTCGAGGAGGGTGGCTCCCAAGAGACCATAAGAGCGGTCGCATCGCACGAAACTATTGCCAAGGGAACGCAGACTGAAAATGCGAAGGACACAGCAGATTGGCCGTGCCCGAAATAGGGTCGCTTCGTCACGGTTTATAGACTGAACGTGACTTTTACTTGGGATTGTTGTGCAGAGAAGGGTGTCAACTGACATTTTTTATATACAGGTTTTTGTAAGTGTATTAAGACGATAAAAGTTTATGTTATCAGTCTAACAGTATACGTGTATATTTCGAATATTATGTACACATTGTCTTATTCATTTTGTACGTACAAATTTCAGGATATTATAAACATCAAAAATAGGGGGGGGGGGGAGGTCTTACATTGATGAAAAAAAAAATTTGGGTAAATAAGCTTAATTTTGTATCTTTTTATTTATTTTTCAATGATTACGGGTGTTAGTTAGTGGAACTAATATTATGCGTATATGATGTTATGTGCTTTTTGTAAATAAAGATGCGAGCACTGCGCAAAATGTGCGGAGTAACGCTCGCGGACCGCGTTCGTAATACCGAAGTAAGAAAGAGAGTAGGTCTGAAAGAGAGTGTCGGGGTGAAGGTAAGGAAAGGAATGCTCCGGTGGTTCGGGCATGTGGAAAGAATGTATGATGAAAGAATGACTAAACAGATATACCATGCAAAAGTGGATGGATGCAGAAGTCGCGCAAGGCCACGACACACCTTCCATGATCAAATTGATCATGTGTTAGGAGAAGGTGATGTTAGGAGCCTTAAGAACAGACGAGCGTGCATGACAAGAGCTATGAATGTCAAAGAAGCAAGTGAGGTGTGTAAGAATGGGCCTGTGTGGCGCTCTGTTGTTCGTGCCTACCCCGCAAGGGACCTGGCGTGAAGTTATGTATGTATGTACATGGTTACTAATAACGTACGTGATATAAGTAACTAAGTTATGCTGGAATCGTCATTTTGATTACAATTCTTAGGGCAGGGTCAATGAAATTTTGTAATTCCCCCACACATTTCCAATTCCCCCCATTTCATCCTAAAGGCTAGCAAAGCGTTGGCTTCCCCATTGGTGATGCAAATAGCTATAAGCTATGGTAACCACTTTCCACGAGCTGGGCGGACTGTCTGCCTATTTGCCAGCTTTGCAATAAAAAAATACTATTCATAAATTTCAATTAATACATGCATCTCTTTTGCAGGCTTTAATGATGCTAATAGTAAACGAAATCAAAAATCAACTTACCTATTATACAGAAGGGTCGTCGTAAAAATTTTAAGCGGCCCATCGAACCTTGATATCGGGACCGGCATCCTGACGACCATAACCTTTTAAAACATCATTCAATATTACGTTATGAATTACGTTAAGGAATGTTTGAATTCATATTATTTTTATTGGATAACATTTTAATGATAAATATTCCGTTTTCAAATTAAGATAATAAATCCATGCTAGTCTATAATAAATACGACTCTGTTTGCTTGTCTGTTTACTTCTTCTCTGTGGACTTGAGAATCAATAGATACACATGTAAATTGTATATTATGTAATTTCGATAACGGGTATGAAAATATTCAGATCGTGGGATAAGCTAATAGTTTGAGTGCCTAAGCAGGCCTTTCACCCGAGGTTAACACTCTGCTTTTCATTTCGAATATGAGTAAAGTAAACAAAAGTGATTAGTTAAACAAACAACTATTTCTCTACTGACATCTGGCGTTACATCGATACTTAAATGTGATGAACTCATTTAATACACGTCATATATGAAACGTCAAGCTATGGATTCTACCAACCAGTATTTCTTTAGTCACTGATGATAGTAATTATTTAGCTCATTTTTTTAATTAATGAAAAGTATATTATAAGTATAAAATGATGTTGTAAAATCGTTGATATTTTTTTACTACAATTTAAGCAACAAATTATTTAACAGTGATTGTAAAAAGAGTTGGAATTTAGTCGCATGCATTAAGGATTACGGTTCGGATAATTTTTGACATCAGTGAAAATCAAAAGATTTTCACTTGTTGGCCAAGAGTTTCACTTGGCCATTGATCTAAACGTTGGCCGGCCGTAGTTAGGTACTGGAGCGCAAAGGTCCTGAGTTGGATTTATGCTAGGGTAAACCTTCCACTATTTCCTTTGGTCTAATTGGTAATAAAAAGCGTAATTTGCTTGTATATTAGCTTGGGTATATTAAATGTGCATAAAATGTCCGATTCTGTTATTATATGGAAATGAAAAAGTTTTGTAAATACGAAACTCATCGATTAAGCATTATTGCTTTACCGGAATCATTTTGTTCAATGCGTCACTTGAATAACAGTTAGTAGTAGATACAACATTGCCGGAAAATGAGTTTATCGCCTTTGACACGACAAATAAATCGATTTTAAAATAACGCACAGATCTAAGTACAATTATATTATCTGTTAGAGCCGGTCGTATTACGATACTTGTTATACCGTAAATAATGTTAAAGGATTACGCGGGTGTCGCTGAGGAAATACCCTAGTGTAATAATAATAAAATAACACAACTCATAATGTGATTGGAGTCGAGACCCTGGGACCTTGGGGCCCGGAGGCGCACAAACTATATTGAGACCTATCCAAATGCTTGCTTGACCTCTTACACGACCAAAAAGCAAGCCTATAACTATAACTCAGGCATAGGAAACCTGAATCAGCCATTGCCATTCAAAGAGGCGATGCAACTAGCCTTTCGGGGACGTTTCCAATGGATAGTTGACCTAGTTATATTTAGGTATGGTGTGGGTGGGCGTCTGGGATCGATCCCAGAGTGGTCCCTTGTTATAGTGCCCATAACACAAATCAAATCAAATCAAATCATTAATTTGCTTAAAACATGGTAATTATTATATAAATATTAGATGACAACACATTGTGTAACGTTTCACATGTTTTTGCCTTTTCAGGCATGCAAATAGTAATTAAGTTGAAAATCAATCAATTAACAAAAAACATAGTGTAGTCCACTCAATCTACAGACATTAATTTTACTTCTTTTTCTAGAATTATATTAGTAGTCATAGATAGTATGTCGAGTGCAGAGTTATTAAATGAATTATGTAAATACAATGTCAAAAAAATCTTCATAATTATCTCTCATTCAAATATTCTTGTACGCTATAATAGGATTTTTTGTCAACCACTGGAATAAATTTTGTTTATTTTTAATTTTTTTTATTTTTTTTATTGCAGGAGATCAGCAGACAGGCAGACGGCCCACTTGATGGACAGCGGTTACCATCGCCTATGGACATTTGCAACACCAAAGGTGCTACGAATGCGCTGCTGCTCTCTTTAGGGAGCCTGGAACCTGGTCACTAATGCCGGAACACAACACAAGGTTGTTATGGCGACATACTCTAGACCAGGGGTGGTAGCCATCCAGTCGGGCAAATGCCCTACCACCTGGCTGTTTAAACATATTAATATTATTTTCTTGCATTATATTGCATGGTAACTTATTATATATTCTTGGTGCCATCCCAAATACGCTTTTATCATATAATGCAGTGGTATGCGGAGGCATTTTATTAAAATGTCGGGCACTCCTATAATTTTCAAATAATGTTTGGTTGTTTTTGATTAACATGATAATTTCAAAAATATACAAACAAGGAAATGTCAATATCTTAAAATCTATAAAACAAGCGTAACTTTCTTAAGCCGTGGATATGCAATATGTTTGTTTGTCTAAGCTAGCTATTATTAATATTATAATGATTGTTCAATATTAAAATTTATGTTAATTATCGAAATGACATACCTATACATGTATGTCGCGACTATAAGTAACAAAAATCCAAACAGATTCTTCACATTTACATTACATATTTGTATAGATTCTATGTGAAAATATTACTGTGAGTATCAGCTTTAGATCTCTTTCAATGTGTTCGTAAATAAACAATGGTAAATAATGTATTGCAAAGCTTCTTTTTTATTATATCAGCAACGACAGCAAACCAAACGATATGATATTATTACGATACCCCGACGTTGAGTGACGACTTATTTTCATATGAAGAGCTTTGGAGCTTTATCTACTGCGGTGTACTGTATTTATTATATATGTACCTATCTACACTGCCAAACGTTTTTACTACAAAGACGGGATACATATATCCTTTTTTACTTAGGCCTACAAATTTGACATTTGAAAACAATCGTTGTCTTCAGATAATTACTATCCATTGCTGGAAATATTAAGACCTTCTTTTGAGGTCATATATCCTGGCTTCGCTTATCCAGCCCCAGACGGTAACCTTGCGCAGTTCTTCAATCGACAAGGTTGATCGAATCGACACGGTTGCAGAAACGCGGTTTTTATTCCAGGGCTCGTCTGCTTCATTAGCCAAAGGTGCTGTGATAAATATGCTATATGTCTACTACTATTTCAGTTGGCTAATTTTGAAGACCATAAATTCCTAAAATAAATCCCGTTATTATTCACCACATGTGAAAATATTGGTTTAGATGTTCTATTTTTAATGGCATAGTAGCAAATAAAAAACCGACTTCAAGAGTAATAGAATATTCTTTATTGCACACATGGTTTAAGAGCCAGTGAACGGCTACCTGTATTTATTTGACCAGACCTGAGTTTTTGTACATTAAGGCCCCTATTCCTACCATGCATGAGGTGGGGACTCACTAAGCTCAAAGTGGTGGACGCGATGAGTGCTGAGGTAAGAGAGATATCGATTTTTGACGAATTTTAAATCCATTTGACCACGTCTGCCGTTTGAAAATTTGAAAATATTGCTTATTATTATCGGAAAATAAAAATGGCAGACCGTTATCACGCCTTTTACTATGTGGCAGACAATTTTGAAAATGCAATAAAAAAATTGACCAGATCTGCCATTAATATACTTTATTTATTATAGTCTTACTAGCTGTACCCGGCAGACGTTGTCCTGTCTTTAAAAAGTAAAAATCTAGAACTCGATTCCAGGGTCATCTACCGGGACCAAATGTTAATCTAAACTATTCTCAAATCCACTTGAAAAAACAAAAAAAAAACATCAAAATCAGGCCCAGCGTTTAGGAGGAGTATGGCGGCGCCACCTACTGGGTCCAATGGCTTATTTAAACCATTCCGAGACAAACTTCAACACACAACAACAAAAAAGAACACTTAAATTCTGGTACCCGATTGCAACGCCATCTACCTGGTTCAAATTAAAATCTAAATCATCCCGGTAGAAAATTATAAAAATACTAATGTCGCTATTAAAAAATAGGGGTTGATCGTAGAGGGTTGACAATTTAGGGTTGTATGTATTTTTTAATGCTGTATCATAAAAAAATATCTAAAAATTAAAAAATATATTTAGGGGTGGACTACCCTTAAAATTTAGGGGGATGAAAAATAGATGTTCGATTCTCAGGCCTACCCAATATGCACGCAAAATTTCATGAGAATCGTTCATATTAAAATCTAAATCATCCCAGTAGAAAATTGTAAAAATACTAATATCGCTATTTAAAAATAGGGGTTGATCGTAGAGGGTTGAAAATTTAGATTTGTATGTATTTTTTAATTCTGTATCATAAAAAAATAAAAATCAAAATAAGAACAAATAATTAAAAAAAATATTTATGGGTGGACCCTTAATATTTAGGGGGATGAAAATAGATGTTGGCCGATTCTCAGACTACCCAATATGCATACAAAATTTCATGAGAATCGGTCAAGCCGTTTTGGACGAGTTTGGTAACTAACACTGTTTCGTCTGTTCATCATTAAATAATAAAATCTTAGCTACTACCCGGTCAGATGTATGTTTTCCGTTCGCTGTTTTACAAAAAAATAATACACATGGCACCCTTAGAATTATAGAGACCTAATTCAAAATATTCAAGTTATTCAATTGTGTACCTTATTTTTTATGTGGTAGATATTTAAATACAATCACTCAAAATTTTGATTTAGGTCTATAATTTTAAGGGTGCGACATGAGTTAACAATCATTAACTAGTAGAATCGGCGGTCTTATCGGTAACAGCGATTTCTTCCAGACAACCTTCGGAGATAATTTCATATTTATAATAGTGGGTCGGTATTCAGTGCGCATAGTTTAAAATATATACATATATTAATAGTAAATAAACACAAAGTAACTAAACAGCAATAAAAATAAATATAACTACATCTTGAACTCATAACATAAAATATCTGTATATTGCTTTGTTGTTGTTTTTTCTGTTTTACTTGGCAACGACTTCAAATTGTTGTAGATATATCTATTTTTTGATTTTTAGTTACTTTTCAAGTCTGTTTCTTTTCTGCGAGTAAATTTTAAGTATCCTAAGTGTTGATCCGGTATATAAGCTAGCCCTGTGTTGATTTAAATTAGTAGTTTTTTCGTGTTGCTCTATAAGGCAGACAAAATTCAAAAATTGTATTTTAGGAATTCGCTGGTCCGAATTAGCCCCCATGAATATTTTTTTTTTTAAATATTAATTGTGCAAACTCGACTGTATAGATTTCTTACATATATTATAGATGATTTTATGACTAATTAAACCCAAAAAATATTTTTCCAATTTTAAACGTAAAATAAGCTTTATAGTCTAAGATCCCGCTATACAACGACCTTCGCCGAGTGTTTATTTGATGAAACTTATTTTATATTTAATTAAAGGTCTCAATTAATATATTGCATATGGGTTGCCTAAAAAAATTCAGTCCAGTATATTAATAATTAAAAAAAAATATCTTTTTTTTAACATTTCACCGGTTTATTTATTAAACAAATTATATACCAATCGAAAGTATGAAGCCCATAGAACATGCAAATGTTAGGTTGCCTATTCTTTTCCGGTCACAACTCACGGGTAGCCAGGTATAAACAGGTAAATCGATACTAGCATTTTGCACCGGTCTGATTATTGAATTGAAATTAAATGAAAATAAAGATTATTTCATTATGAATACGGTGGTATAGGGTTGCCTGCGAAAAATCAGTCCCGAATTCCAGTTGTCGAATTATGAAAAATCAAATATTGCTGCGAGAGAATATGTGTGGCTGACAGGTCCCAATCAACCATATCCCATGCGATAAAAGAGGACACAGTATAGCAGCTGTTTGAAGTCCGTTCATTTAAAGAAAGAGTGTGCGCATGCTATTTTTGTCTTGAACATGAAAAGGATTATACCTAGCTACCCAAGCGTTGTGACCAGAAAAGAATAGGCAACCTAACATTTGCATATTCTATGGGCTAATACTTTCGATTGGTATAGAATTTGTTTAATAAATAAACCGGTGAAATATTTTTTTTTTTAATTATTAATTAATCATATACTGGACTGAAATTTTTTAGGCAACTCATATGCAAATATTTATTGACACATTAAATTAAATATAAAATAGGTTTCATCAAATAAGCATTTCGGTGAAGGTCGTTGATTAGGGGGGCCCTATACTATTAGCATTCTTTTATCATATATGGGTTTTAGTTTCGTTTTTTACTAGGTAGTCATCCCATGTGTTCTTTTCCCATGATATTAGGTAGAGATCGTAGATGAGCAATGAGCATAGCATAGAAAACTTTTTATTCCCGAACATAAAAAAGTTCCTGTGGGATACAAATGTAATAGCTATCTGAAACATACGTAGTAGGTAACCTAATAGTATGCAGAGACATGGATAATACGTATCGTATGGTGAGATATAATTGTTTGTTATGGTAATGTTAACATGTTTTTTTCAGAATAAAATGACACTGCGAACATCGAAAACACCCGGTTTGTTTCCATGTTTACTATCGGCTACATTTATATTATTAGGTAGTTAAAATACATTTGTTGGCTTACCTTAAAAAGAACTCGATAGCGAACCAAACTACGACTACTGTCTCCATGTAAAACAATACGATTCCAGCTCTCGCCTCGTACTCTTCTATTGTAGAGAACACTGACAGCGATAAGCACATGAACACCATCAGAAACCTGTATGAGAAACTTTATTAGAGAGTCTTCTTTTGTTTACTTGCATTTATGTTTTTATTGACAGATCTGCCATAGGTAAGGATCTAGAGCGAATAATAATTCCGATTCAAAAAGTTGCCGGGATCTACTCATTCCTTTTCCTCCATTCTTTACGAGGAAAGCTAATGTGCTAATGTGTTCATCCTACACTTTTGTAAAAGCTCTAGTAAGAAGATATTTTCAAGACAGTGTACATTACGCTTTGCGCGCAAACATTCGATCTTTAGAAGTTTTTTTAATAGCCCGAAGGCATATGAATTTCCGGATCACATAATCGTAACGTTGCCCAGGGATATTTGCAACATCAGAAGACTGCCTCACTGATGTTGCAGACGTTTCCGACGTTTTTGTTGTTTACAGGTAAATGGCAAACCATGTGGAAATATATGGGTAGTTTCGTGTGATAATAAACAATAATTAGAAACAAATAATCGGTCTAATATGTTCGACCGGTATTACGTTTTACAGTTTTTATTGTAATATATTTTAAAATGTATCTAATGTATAAAGAAAAATTGTTTTAGCTGATGAGCTATAGATAATAAACTATTACGATGTAATTCATATTGAGTAAATTCTTTGAGTTTAGTATGAGTTGAGTAAAGTCGGTTTCTCTTAAAACCTAAAGAAGCCTACAAACTTACTCTAACTCGCTATGAATAATAGCGTTAAACCAGTTCTATTGCAGACAACTACACTAGGATCAGTATACCAGAGCAAGATTCAATGCAAATCGACAACTGAGATGGGAATCATTCTAAATTAAAAATAAATTTTCGAATGCTCATCGCGTTAAAAAGTTATCTGTTCTATATCTGAGTTCTAGTCAAACCTAATTTCCGGTTTTCAACACGTGTCTAAAAACATGATGTCATGAACAAAATGTATTTAAACATTTTCTCGCTCATACTTGTTCGTCTGCATATCGTATGCAGTAAATTAAATCAATTATAAGCTTATAATGGGAGTTTCTGCAATGAACGGCGAAACTGATAGCCCTACACGTCTGCATAAGAGGAGAATTCGATTTGCATGTCGATTTTCAATTTGCTGAATTATTCTACTATTAAAATTTAGGTACAGTAATGGAGTACGATATATTAATGTGATTTTTAATAATGGATAAGAATTATATATTTATAGCGTAGTCAGTGTTACTATGGCTAAATTAAGGCACAGAGCGTATTAAACAGTCATTAGATATTCGCCGCTTGATTAGAATCCCCCGGAAGTACTGATAACAAAACATAAATTAATAAAACGCTGGTGCTTGAACTCCAGGGATAATTCATATATTTTTTGACCAAAGAATAAGCGTTGTCATCCAACGCAACAGCGCTGCCAGCCTTCATATGCGTATATATGTTTACGCGGGTTCTTTGCTTTATTATATAATTTTCATTACACATTATTTTTGCTTTTTAGAAGATATTTTAGGTGTGTGTTACATGATTTTCCGAATAATTGCGCCATTAAATGATGTTTAAATGTCTTAGTCAATTTGAGGATATCAAGTTAGTTATTAAAATAGAACATATTTTAAATTCAAATTGTTAACACAACAAGTAACCTAACTAATCTCGTTAGATCAAGTTATATAATAAAAATGCTTATTACTATAAAGCAAATGACAATTTTACAATGATATAAGATTAGAATATCACGTAATTAACAGATATCAGTAGTCCATGATCCATCTTTAAACGATTTCACGTTGCGGTGCCAAAATGTTAATTAGACACATCATTACAACGGACGTTTCGGGTTTTTCTTCGAAACAGAATAATTTATAGTTTTACCGTGAAATAAAAACAATGCATTTAAACATATGACGTACTTATAATGAGTTTATGTAAAATAGTATTGTTGGCCACATTTCAATGTCTTGGAGATATGTAGGTAAATAGTAATTATTGTAGATACTTTTTTCTATGATTAGGTAACATTACAATTGAGGAAAATATGATAAAAATACTAAGTTTGTACTGTTTTAAGGGAAAAAATGGATTATTATGAATAATATATCAGCAGTTATGTTTAGATTACGTGCTATAGCAAAATCTGGTTACGCTTGTTAAGTTAAATTATATTCATAAACAACCCGCAGAAAGAAAAAGATTTTATTTGAAGAAATAGCGACTTGCTTGTATTAATTACAAATCATAGTAAAACAAAGAAATAAAATTTGACAACATGTACGCCGCATTTTTAGCAAATGAGGTTTGCACTCAGCTTATTGCTGTGCCGGAGTTTTATCCGACACAACGCTGATTTTCAGTGCAACCCTTCCTTCTAGCGATGACAAAAACGACCCAACGAGAAAATAGTTAAGTAAAATTTTACTATAACGACAGCATAATGTACAATAAATATTATGATAATTGGATAAATATAATAATTAATGTTTAGGTAAAACAATCATTCTTGTTTTTGTGCGGTTCACTAACACTAATTTTATCCACGTATTCGTAGAAATTATTTACGAAATTTAGTTTCCAAAGTATTTCTTGGAGCGCCCACGCCTCAACTACGCAACGGTTCTCAAGAACATTTATTCCGCATTTAACATATCATTATCATTATTGTACGCGGAGCTTCCCCCTCTGTGCTACGACATGGGGTGGTTTAAGAACGGCGTTATAAAATTTCTTAGAGGCCGGCAACGTGTTGGCAACACTCCTGGTGTTGCAAATGTCCATAGGTGACGCTAACCACCTTCCTGAGTCGTCCGCCTGTCTGCCTGCTTCAAGCAATAAAAAAGCAAAATAATAATATACTTAATGAATAATAAAATACAAATCATAATTATTATGTTCGTTCGTTAGTTCGTTTTTTTTCTGGCAGAATATTTGTTCTGTCCATCTAGACGTTTATCCTCCGATGAGGACTAAGCCGACAGCACAGAAGCTGGGGATGTCCGACCCGTAGACAGTGGGATTCGCAGATGGGTGCCTAGGTGCCGTCAAACCGTGCCACCTATGCACTCCCTTAGGATACCACTAACCCTGGTGTTGCCCTATCACTACGTGATGCGTTTCCAACTCGCTGTCACTGGCCCCATCCTTTAGACTACAGGACAATTCTTTGCATCGTTGTACCGAAGAAGATAGCGCGCCCTCGCCTTCATTAGATGTCTGATGAACCTTATGGATTGATTTCAATTGAATTAAAAAAGTTCCTGATTCATTATGAAAGTGATTAAGTAACCTGCTCGCTTTTGCTTTCTTCTGCAAGTAACTTTGAAAAGGCTATAACCCTTTGGCCAACGGTAATGAAATAATTCTTGTAATTATCTTTAATGGTAGTCTGTTATAAAGAAAGAACTTATTTGGCATAGAATGAGATTCATTAATAAAGCTTAGTTGCTGTGTGATTTATTACTTTAGGATTTCTACCGGAGTGATAATACATTCTAATATGAGAATAGTAATTTTTTAGCTGTAAGCTAAACGCGTTTCGTGTGACACGGATACAGGTACAATCTTCAAGATATTGTAAAATAATCTCTCTTTATTTATTCCACCCACTATGAAACAGTTTTCCACTTTCCGTAAGTGGAGTTTGATATGTTTAGTAGAGAATATTAATTTTCTTCTAAAAATACCTGCATGAAAGGACATTTTTGTCCGTGATGCAAATGTAAAAAAAATTATATTAACTTATCGTAACACTTTTCTGATTGTAAAATACAAGCCGTTTAGGTTTATTCATATTTAGGTTTTTACATAATTTTAAAATTCTTGCAATGAAACTTCTTTGGAATCGTTGTGTTTTGAAAATCGGTGACACGAAGAAGCGACACTAAAAATAAATAAACACATAAACCTATAGGACTAAGCCTGCAAGAGAATGAGATACGAGTTTTACATTGTGCAGCACAGATTAGAGTGTCAATAAGACCGATGATTAAACATACGTCCAATCCGAACTAAAATAAAACTGATGATAATAAGTATTATTTAGAGTTAAACAGTGACATATTCAAAGTGATACTATAGCAGTTCATTTTGTTACTATAGAAGTTAATATGATAATGGATGTAGACTCAGGAAATTATATTAATATTAATAACAGAAGAATAGAATATGAACAAGACGTATGAACTGCACACGCACACGCACACACACACGCACACACACACACACACACACACACACACACACACACACACACACCGCACACAATTATTATTTTTATAGCACCAGAGACCGAGAGATGGTTACCCTACACGTGTGTATTCTATGCAGATAATTAAAGAAAATCGAGATGAACCCTGTTTTTATACTAACTGTTGTAATGTAATCCGACAGACCGGAAAACATTGTTTGTCAGAAAATATCTTCAAATGAATTCCTGTAGATGTGTTATGATTACAATATTTTGTAATATAACGGGTGTCGGCTAACCGCCTGGTTAATCGTATAGACAATAAGCATATCTTAGTAATATTTTGTTGTTATTTTAACACTTTAGATATTATTGTATTGTATATTGATTGAAATAATCAAGAAAACTTTTAACAATACCAAATTTATTAAAACTAAAAATATGAGCAGTATGAGTAGGTGTGAAAGAAAGTTTTGCTACAATAAATGTAAAAATTTCCATCTTGTATTTTACAGTCTGAAGTTTTTTTATCAAGACATAAGGAGGCATTTATGCTAAAACAACGCGCAAGTGTGTGCAACACTTGAGATTATATTCCGTCCAAAGTAAAACTACTCTCATATACATGAGGTGTCTCTGGGCCGTATAAGTTTTAAATTTATAAAATCATCTTATGCTTCAGAATATAGTTGGCATTTCTTAGGGTTATATTGGTATGGGTTATATATCGCACACTTATGACTATGTACACATAAATTATACTAAAATCATTTTTTTCTTCAAAGTTATAATAAATTATTATTGGCGGTTTTTGTTTATCGATAGCATGTCTTCTGTTAGATGTAATTCTTAATAACAATTTTTTAGTCAACGGTTTCTGTCTATAGTAGCTTTGGCGTATTTACTAGGCCCACTAAAAGGTAAAGGTGGGAGAGGGTTCCATTCCTGGAAAGATAAATATCAGAAAAGACTTTTAGGTCTTTTCAGTGATCTGAGTGGAACTGGGATAAGCTCGAAAATGGTTGGTTATTCTTTATTCAGAAGTATAAATTGCTAACACAGATATGATATACGCATAGCGTATAATGTTTGTTTATATGTGTTTACCTACTGTTTATTAATTAATTCTATATGTAGTTAGATCATGTTTTTATTCAATGTTAACGATGTCGCGGCAAATTCTGGTTAATGGACTAGGTACATTTAAAAACATAAACTCTTAACACGAACGGAAGCACTTTGATGGCTCCTCCATTTCGTTTTAACAGAAAGTAGTCGAATATTACTTGCTTTGTCGATTTTCTGTTACCACTATTCTAAGCTACTACTTGTTCATTTCCTACTCCACTCATACTTAAATGTTAGAAAGTGTCACTGGCATAGAACATAGGGCACTTCTTTCGAAGCTTTACAGCGACGGACTCCTAGAGGGATTATGGGCCTGGTTGGCTAGTTTTTTATATGGGCTAAGCATCAAGGTTTTAATTGACGTTGTATGCTCGGAGACAAATCCCATAAATGCTGGCGTACCCTAAGATTCAATATTGTCACCCACAGTGCTCATTCTACATATCAACGACATGTTGCAGACCAGCAACCTTCATTATGTAGATGACAGCACGGGTGATGCTTTCTACACTGACTGCGCAAATATTCCTCGTGCAGAAATCGAGGAAAATAGAATCCGGCTAGTGTCTGAAATCGAGACCTCCCTAGAGCAGGTTTAAAGGTAAAATTATGTAATCCAAGCAACTATTACAATAACCAGAATTTTCTGTAAACACATACACACAAACACATGTGTATATATCTATCTATCTATCTATCTCTCTCTCTCATAATACACGCTAATATATTGTATAGAAAAAATAAAAAAAAATATCAATTACATCTAAAAATATAAATACATAGTACATAAAAATGATGTGTTAGATTATATATATAATCTGTAACACATATATCACTTCTGTGCCTTAAAATATAGGGGGCACGTGGATGTTTCCATTTCTTAGATACATGTTGTTGTTGTTGTAATTGTTTAGGTAAGTTTTATTTTTAAGTAATTACGATTTTATATTGGAACCCTTCAACCGAGAGTCCGACTCGCACGGCCACTTGTTTTTGTTAGAATGTTTGTTTGTTTCTCTTTGAAATTCGATTTATATAAAGCTTTCACATACTGGAGATCAACATGTTAACTTTTATCCCGGAAAATGCGAAGTTCTCAAGGAACATGGAACCGAAGTTTACTAGGGTAAAGTTGCAGGGGAACATGTTCCATTATCTGCTGTTAGTACTGAATATGTACTGAATACATTGATGATGATTGTCCCGACCGTTTTCGGCTATGGCGACCACTTTGACCCCTAGTCGGATAATTGGAGCTGGTGCGTGTGAAAATGGCTTATGTAGCCTATCTTGGCGACGAAACTCCGTGCACACTGAGGGCACGTGAGTACGCCGTTGTCATAATTGTATATAATGGCAGCAGGTGGGCGAGCCTTTAACTGGTCGCATTTAGTATCAAGTATATGATTACATTATGATCGGACGAAATAGGTAAAGCGGGAAATTCACTGGTCGTATGCGTACTAGCTTGCAGTCTGTAACAGCACTCCCAAAATGAAAAAAAAAACGCCTAAATTGACGTTTTACGAATACCGCTACAAAAAGTGTTTTTTCTTTAATGCTGATTTGAAATTCAAATTTACACGACATTCAAATCAGCATTAAATATGTTTTACAAAGGTAGGAGAAAAAAAATTACGTGAAGTGTAAAAATTGTGAAAAGGGTTCCCGTGCCATTAATGCTACGGCACATAAAATAAATAATATGTGTGTTTCTCTTTGAAGTGCACACCGGTGAAACAAGCGGCAGTTTTATTAGTAACGCCTTTGTGAGAAAAATATCGGCTCGTTCTTATTTATTTGCTAATTTCCTTTCGCTCCTATAGTTTATAAAAAAAGTAGAAAAACTTACACCATCATATGATATAGGACTGCTTTAAAACCTCTCGGCCGTTCAAGAAAGTTGTAGAACTTTGATTGGATGCGGCGGTATCGCGCGTCGCGTCGCGTGGCGCGGTAGCTGAGCGGTTTGCCGAGCAGCGACATCCGCGGCGTCGCCAGCCGGTCGCCGCCACTCTTACACTCACTGCAACCAACGACATCTTCATTGCGTTCAACCACTCTACTAACACTAAGACACAAGAAAGCGCCTAACCATTCAAACAAAACACTAAAAACTGAATTCTTAAATATTACCTAATACAATGATTGTAAATATAACTTAGCATTGACGTCCTATAAGAGGATACTGCGACCTCCCCGGGTATCATTGAGAGCGCTACTCACAGATCCCGTGGCGTTGCTTAGCACCATTCTTGATCTTTACTAGGTATGTATATGTATACACTAATGATCGGTTCCTATTTGTAGCTTACTATATATACATTCACCTGATTTACCATCGGTTGATTTTGACTTTACTTGTATGAAGTTCCATGTTAAATTTTAACCATAGATAGTAAGTCAAATGAAGGTCGGTGAGGTAGGTAGTAATTTATAATAGGAACAGTCCATAAGTTAAAAACACATACATACACATTTTATTATTATATTTTAGTCAGTAAATTTTAGATATTGTTCTAAGTTTTCACACTAATAACCTGCAAATAATTTAGATTTCTAAATTTTTTATAACTAATGATAATAATAAACTAGGTGATGAGATTAAACTATATAATTTTCATAAAATTATAATAATAATTGGTAGGTACCCCAGCTCCTTGCTTTAATACGCCTTCCTCCCTCTGCTAGGAGAGGGTTGCGGGGGTGTTATTTACGCAACTGATTCTTAGTCACAGCGCCATTGAAACTCAGTCGAGGATTTAACATTTACCCAACTTTCGCAAACAATACGGGTGGGTATAAATAATAATTATCTGGATGGTGGACTAATTGTGGCGTAGCGCAATATTTACCTAAATCTGATTTGTTCTACAGGTTTCTAGTGAATATATCTAATCATAAAATAACTTAATAGAGCTATTTCTATTCTTTAACTGTAGTTGAATTAAGGTATTAATTAAAATCCGAATTGTAGTGTATGGAATAAAAATAGTAATTTCTAGGACCGCAGTACGAACAATTAATAATAATACATATATATGTAATGTGGTAAAACCATTTAATAATTTTCAGGTAACTACAGAATGATTTTTGGATGTATGTACTACCTAATCAAAGATTTTATCATCGGTAAATCCTAAATTGATATATTAAATTACAACTTTCGTCCCGTGTGTAAAATGCCATCAGACACCGGAGTTAAAATTAGGCGCTCCGAGCCAGAAACGAAACAAATTGATATTCTATCCGTGCAGGAACGGAGAAAGAATACAATTTCCTGCGGCCCGGCGGCCTGTCGTAAGAGGCGACAAAACAACCCACAGCCAGGTGGTAGGGCATTTGCCCGACTGGATGGCTACCACCCCTGGTCTAGAGTATGTCGCCATAACAACCTTGAGTTGTATTCCGGCATTAGTGACCAGGTTCCAGGCTCCCTAAAGAGAGCAGCAGCGCATTCGTAGCACCTTTGGCGTTGCAAATGTCCATAGGCGATGGTAACCGCTGTCCATCAAGTGGGCCGTCTGCCTGTCTGCTGATCTCCTGCAATAAAAAAAAATTTAACCAAATTATGACAAGGTACGGAATAAGGCCTCATTCGGTGTATATGGCTTAAAGGCGTTTTCAAAAGTAAATTAAATAAAAAAAATAGAAATATTGATCAATTTTAATTAAAATGATAACGTATTGTAGAAAAACTGTTAGGGTACTTTGTAATGTAGGTAGATTACCTACCGTTTTTAGTAAGCAAAAAATTTGATTCATGTTAATGTATGCAATGTAGTTACATCTTACAAACTAGCAAATAAAGATGTTTTATAATGGTGTTGTGAGGCAGGTACTAATGGCAACAGCGTGACCTGTTTATGTCAAATTAGCCATCACGAAATTGTTGCTCGGAACAGGAGGCTGTTTCATGTTCATTATTTTATCGTTTGTGTTTACCGTGAGGAAAATAATTATCAATTTTTCGAATCTATTATTAAAACATAGGTACATTTTAATGATAAATCGTTCATGGCGTTATTAATCATTGTTTTCATGCTGTTGTTTACAATTAATTATTTTCCATTCTGTAGCGTTTTGACAGTTTCCTTTGTTATGCCATCTAAAAAAGAAGTCTGCTTTGTAAAGAACTGTTTATACAATAACTATCTAAAATTAGGCCAAATTATATAACAGTAAGGACTTAACAGATTCAAACCGTCGCTTCAAACTTCATACCAAAATGAAGATGTTCAATCTGACGTAATACTTAAGCAGGCAGCAATATTAAGTCTTAAGACAACATCAAAGTCCGTGTCAAACTTTTGCCCTTAATTATTCTCTTGCGATGAATTTAATATTATGTATCTCGTAGTTAATTACCTTTGCCGCGAAAATTAGCCCTGCTGGTGGGAGAGTTACACTGAATTTACTCATGCATGTTTTGTGATTCCACGTTATCACTTAATTTAACACCTTGGTATTTATGATGCCTCAATAACGAGATTTTTAACTTAACTTGCCTACTGTTTAAATATATTTATAAATGGATTCCGTAGAGGTGACAAACACCCTAAAATATAGTATTCTATATGTCAATATTTTTTTAATGACTGGTATTATTTATAGTTAAGTTTAACTACAAATATTATATTTTTAGGCCAATCTTGATTGTTTTCAGAACTTTCTTAGACATTTAAAATTTAGATGGGCACATTAACTTTTTGTGAGTTTAGAAGCGAAGTCCATCTAACATCTCAAAACTCCGCCAAACATACATGTGCACACTGAAAGAAATTTATACTTCCGTTACATAATATGGCGGCTAACTATACACCTAATTTTTTTCTCGATATTGAAAGATTTCAACTAATATTATTTTACCATTAGTCTAATGATAATAGTATACGGTTTAAAATAGTATTGATTAAATGATTACCAGCTGTGCTGTGCTCGCATCTTGGTGCGAGTGGGACTTGGTTTTTACATTAATATCTTTTGAAATCTGCAATTCGTGGAAATGGTCATAAACGAAAATTTAAGAACAGTTAATCCCTAAATAATTTCATTAAAATCCGACATCATTTTGATGCCTATTCGAGACAGGTCTCCAGAGGCCCAATTCTGGTATAGCGATATCATGGCGCTGCGAAGATATTCCGATTCCATTGTGATAGTGTCAACAATTCGTATTATACTAAATCTACTATTATTCGCGAATTCGAGAAGAAATAGTAATATGTTCTCGAATTCGGCACGGTGGAATAACAGAAGAAAATTTTTGTGTAACCTGGTTGTTTACTATTGTTCTACTAATATAGAAATGGCGTTAGCCGAAATGAGCAATAAAAAGCAACCAAAAACTTTAAATATTTCTTCCGCGAATTTTCGCCTACAAATATTTGTAAAGGTGGCGTGCCTGTGGCACGCTATTAGAATTGCGTAAGTACCGAAATCAGGCAAAACTACGATTGAGGCGATAGTGTCCGGCGATTTTGATGAGAAAGTAATAGCAGAATTGGGCCCCAGAGCGATAGATACTATAAAAAAATGTAGGAATGGCCATTGAAATTATTAGACATCATATAAATATAAAGACAAAGAAATTCTATTGTTATTCTAGGTCATATGACTTAGCCTTTTGACAAAAGTAAACGAATCCACGGAATGTCTAAAAACAATATCTATCTCATGTTTATAAAAATATGCATGTCAAATATTGAGTATTGACATCGCTTAATTAAAAATTTAGGTAATCATTTCAGATCTGTGTAATGATGTATTACGTCAGACCTGTCTAACGATGTATTACGTCAGACCCAAATTCAATTCACTTCATTTTGGGGATTACATAAGTAAATAGCAAAAAGTACCCCTTACAACTGTCAAGTCCGCTAGCCTGTTTATTAAATATGTACAATATATAGGTTAGGTTAGGTTTTATTATATTAAAACCCTTTCTCAGACTTGGCTTTATATAGATAAAACTTTGGGATAAAGATTATTTCTAGTATATGCCTCTATGTAATAAAATAACTAGTAAACTTAAAAATGAAGGGTGACCAGCATACATTATAACGTAGTTACAACAAAAAAATAGCGCACAAATGAAAGTGAACTTTACAGAAGAACCAAAAAATATATTTTTAAATGAATATCAGTATTGTAAAGGCTGGTCCAACCATAATGCACGAAGTTAACTTTAAATAAAACAAAAAGTTTTCAGAGAATTATGTCAATATTTTTTTATTATGATAGAAGGATCGATGACAATTACGTGTGGAACAAAATATCAGCCAAATGCTCGCCACGGCTTCGGTGGCATACCTCTATCCGATGGTCCATATTTTCAATGACTCTGAGACATAATTGACGTTCAATGTCGTTAATGTGCCCAATAATCTCGTCCTTTAGCTCTTGAATTGTTCTTGGCTTATTGACGTTCACTTTTTCTTTCAAATATCCCCAAAGGAAGAAGTCCAACGGTGTCAAATCAGATGATCGTGACGGCCAATTAACATCGCCGCGACGTGAGATAACACGGCCATTGAAATTCTCGCGCAAAAGAGCCATTGTTTCATTAGCTGTGTGGCGAGTGGCACCTTCCTGTTGTAACCACATATTGTCCAAGTTCATACCCTCAATTTCTAGCCCGATTGTGGACACATTTGGTCGATTATGTTGACCAAAAAAATCACGAAGTGCACGAAATGCATTTTGATTTGAACGCCCATTTTCGTAAAAGGTTTCAACAATCTTATAGTCTATTGAAATTTTACATGAGCTTTGCATTTCTTAGAGGACGCAATTTTATTTTTGAGACATGTGTCAATAGAAGCTTAACCTCAAGTTTGTGGGGTCGCCACCCTTGTCCCTCGGCCGCCATCTTGGAAAAAGGGGTGAAAACACTTTTTTCGTGATATCTCGGAAACTATGCGTCTTATAAAAAATTTGTATAGTCATAATTTGTAGCAAGTTGTTTTGCCTACAAATATTTTGATATAACTTTTTGCCCTAAATTAAAAATTAAAGAAGTTATAAGCAAGAAAGTGAGATGTTTTTATTCATTCCTAACTCTTTTCTTTACCATAGAACTTACCAAATTTAACTTATCGAATGTTAAGCAGGTAGAAAAGATCCCCCGTTTTCCCCGCCACCTATGAGGTAGAGTCTGTAGGCGCGTTTTTTTATGTATGTTCTGGCGAAACATGCAGCATCGTTATGGAGATATCAAAGTTAATTGAAGAAAATGAATTTGAAAATGAACTTCCAACTATGACTCCAATTTTAACTCCTGTCATTCCTCAAACTTTCACATTTGACGTTGATTTAGATTCTGAGGCACAGCCTGGACCATAGAAGAAAAGTCGATTAGAGTAGCTAGCTAATAAGTGATTAGAAATATTATGATGTCGAGGATTACCTTATAAGATGTCCGTGGAGTAGGCCTACTGGGGATACCACGTAAAAAAAAACGCGCCAACGGATTCTACCTCATAGGTGGCGGGGAAAATGGGGGACTAATTTTTTGCTTATAACTTCTTCTTTAATTTTTAATTTGGGGCAAAAAGTTGTGTAAACATATTTGTAGGCAAAACAATTTGCTACAAATTATGACCTTAATTATTTTTTTGTAAGACGCATAGTTTTCGAGATATCGCGAAAAAAGTCAGAGCCTAAGTCATCGACGTAAAGTCGCTAGTTTGTCGGGGAGTGTGCCTCGGAACTTCATGAGTTGGTTCCTCCCTCACCATTCTATCACCGGACAAGCAGACGTACGCACTTACGCCACCGATATATGGTGGAAATACCAACGAAGCGGACAAAACGCTATGCTTCCACATTCATCATACGCACCGCTGAAGAATGAAACTCTTTACCGTCGTCTGTTTTTCCCGAAAAATACAATCTAGGTGTCTTTAAGTCTCGCGTGAACAGGTACCTTCTAGGTAAGCGTGCTCCACCTTAGACTGCATTTCCGCCTGACATCAGGCGCAATGTCGGTCAAACGCGAACCTATTCATTATAAAAAAAAGTGTTATCACCACTTTTTCCAAGATGGCGGCCGGGGGACAAGGGTGGCGACCTTATTGGGCAAATTATTACAAATACAAATTATATTACCAAATTTATTGGGCAAAAAACTTGACGTTAAGGTGTGAGACTCAGAATTAACTTCGTGCATTATGGTTGGACCACCCTGCGTTATTACATTCCTTCTTCTGTTACTTTTAAACCAGTATTAGCGATCTTACACGTTTTTCCATGTCTTACGATAGATGGAATTAAAAAGTCGATGTGGTAAAATTTTGGATAGTGGCAAAGCTTGCGATGGGGTTAGGCCATGAGAAAAGGTATCCTAGATAAATATTTATATTATGTGAGCCAATAGATGGTGGAACATGCGTTTCCAACCTCAAAAGAAGTGTGCTCCCTAACTTTTGGAGAATGACGGGGTTTCAGTTTTACAAAAAATACTAGAGTTTACCCCGCGGCTGCGCCGCGGGTTAACCTCTAGTGCGTGTCTCTTGTTTGTAGAGCAAGTGCTAAAGGTTATATTATATTACATTTTTTATGTATTTGCCCACGGAAGATTCACTTCATTTTATATCGCTAATTATACCATCCCCCGTCTATCTGTCAACAAAATAAATTACAAAACTTGACCAAAAAGGCCAAAATGGTCTAAATGACCACAGTGACCGACATGGCCAAAATGACGGAATAAGCAAAAACGACCAAAATGGCCAAAATAATCAAAATGACCAAAGAGGCCAAACTGACCGACATTGCCAAAATGACCGAAAAGGCAACAGTGACCAAAAAGGCCAAAAGGACCAAATAGGCCAAAATGACCAAATAGGCCAAAATGACCAAATAGGCCAAAATGACCAAATAGGCCAAAATGACCAAAAAGGCCAAAAACGCCAAAATGGCCAAAATTACCAAAAAGGCCAAAATGACCAAATAGGCCAAAATTACCAAAAAGGCCAAAATGAAAATTATCCCTTGTGCATCCTCAGTATTTAATTTACATACGTACCGAATTTCAGCCAAATCGGTCTAGTAGTTTTTCCGTAAAAGCATAACAAACAAATATCATTTTATCCCAGAAACTATCCCATTTTTCGGGATAAAAAGTATCCTATGTTCATCCTCGGTATCGAAAATATATATATATATACTGAGTTTCAGCCAAATCGGTCCAGTGGTTTTTACGTGAAAACGGAACAGACAGACAGACAGACAGACAGACAGAGTTACTTTCGCATTTATAATATTAATAATAGGGATAGGGATGTAACTGTAAAATTTTGACAGGAATTTCTACGAAAATTGGCTTCAGTAAACCTACAGTATAACAGCGCGTAGGCTGAAACAGACTTGTTTTTTTTCATACGACAAATCTAAAATGAATACTTATATTTTCTAAAACTTATTTACTATTAAGGTGGATTCGCTCACATTCATTTCAAATCCAAATACCATATTCCAGAATAAAGTTCCTTTGTTCATCCCAAAAAAAAAACACTTACAAGTATATACCCATTAGTAGTTATCGTGCACGAGTTCTTCGTATAATATCGTAATCATTGTTGTATTGTGAATACGTATTTTAATTTTTAATTCCTTTTGCATTGGTTGGTAAGAAGCATAATTTTTTTTGTAGGGGATGGTGTATTCTAAAGGCAGTATTGTGAACTTAAAATGTATGTACCTTCTTGACTTATTTTTTTTTATTAAGAATTATAACGGCATTCAGCCATAATTGGAAGATATTATGGTAGTATCGGTACCTACTGGAACCGGGTTTCTGTATGTTAGCATCGGTAAAAAAAATTAACCATTATAAAGTAAATGAGTTGATATTATGATATAGAATTTCGGCGTAAGAATTACAGAATTTATATATAAAATTAACCATAACCATTACGTATAGGTACGGTATAACTGGATTTTGCCAATACTTACAAACATACCTATATAAATTATGTTTTGAAAATAGTGTTAAATTGTATTTGTATGCGAGAACAGTCATAAAAAGAAGGTTTATAATTGCTTTCGGATTTAATATATTATAATAATTAATTCGCTATTTACATGTGTAATAAGCTGTAAGAAAGAACTTTTCTAATCTACACTAAATATTGTTCTATTGTTATGAGTAGATTCGAATAGATGTAGAATCAAATATAGAGGACGTACAATACGACATGACTCATTGTTATTTACAGACACAAATATTAAGCAAACAAACCTTTTGCTCTCTTATAAAATTGTAGTTCGAAAAAACATCGCGGAAAAATATATTTTTGAATAATTATCCGTAATATAAACCAGTTAAAATAAAGTAACAGTTTCACTGTATTTGGGTTTAGAGTATCTCGTGAATAAATCAAGAACTCTTTATGAAAATACATTTAACCGCATTCAATTTAGGCACCTAAGTATAGGTCACCTTATTAAGTGCAAATTAAGGTGAAGCATGGTCCATTTATTGGATCTATGAAAATACCTCTACGACCGAGGATATATGATTTATGTCTGGTTTTTACTTTTCAAATTTAATGAATGAAAATATTATTTAGTAAAGTATCAATGTCAAGTAGCATCATACGTATGGTTAGAAACATTTATACACGTGTGTTATGGCAATAATTGTCTAGTTGAAAAACTTTTTATATTCTAGCTACAAATCATAGCAAATAAAGGTTTTGTTAATAAAAACAAGTTTCACGAAAGAGTTTTGGAAATGAAGAAATGAAATTAAAACAAAGAAGAATATTCTACGAATGGGCTACGTTAATTAGAAAAGAAATAAAATAACAGCAGTAAAAGTATTACCTATGCCGAATAGCATCTTCATGTACCCGAACACGCCTTGTCGGTTTCATTTTCACCTAAACATTTTATGCCAATAAATATTATATTTTGAGTATGGTTTTAAAGTGATTTGCCTTCTGATGTCTGATAAATATGTGAAAATAATTAAGGAATGTATATGTTATCGAAACAAAAAGTTTTAAGTTAATGGCTTTGTGATATGGCCAAGTACGCGTGTAAGTATAAATTGTGAAATGTATGTGTCTGAACGATGACTTTATTTCATATTACGGTCAATTACTTGTAATATAGTTCTTGAGGTTGAATGTGGAAGGTCAAGCGGGGCCAGAAATCGACCTAATTGATACCAGCTTAATGATCGGTTCTGTTGCAGACTGGTCATTAGTAAAAGCTCCTCCCTCCTCAAATCTATGTTTCAGTGAGTGTTCACTGACTTTACATGCATCAAACTAGTGGCGTTATTTTTATTGTGAACACTGGTTTGGCATGTCCGCGGCGGCGCACTGTAGTTACCCTCGCCGTCATATTTTAATCACGTAATGTAATGCGAATAAAATTTGTTCGATCCAAGTTACCTACATTAAATAGTAAACTATCGATCCAAATATGAAAGGGTACTTCGAGCGCCATTAACCGAAGTCATCGGTAGCAATTATGTACAGGCACAAAGAACAATACGATGTCGAACAAGCATGCTATTTATTTAACCTCGTATTCTGATCATAAACTCTTCGACTGAATTAAATGATATTGTACGAGCTGTATTGGTTTTCAAATGACGTCGTGCAAAATTCGGAACACCAGACATTACTTACGTACCTTAAAATTTACTGCCAATCTAAACAACTGAAAACTGACATCCATAAATATTTACATTCCGGTAGGTGTGAGACGTCGAATCGCGTGCTTTATGTTGTACGAGCGACGGAGGATTGTACTTTTGAAGGGTCGCGGCGCATCGGCAGCGTCGGCGGCGACGGCCGACGGGATCGCGGCACGTGGGGAGCGACTCCGGTGCGCCGACATAATAACCGCCACCCATCGGCTCCGTGGAGTACGGTGTGCGGCTGTGCGGCGGCCGTCGCGACTGCCGTGAGCCGGGGGCCGTGACGGCGATGGGACGCGCGGGAAGCGACCGCCGACTGACGCGTCCGCCGCTCTACCGCCCGCCCATCGCGCCGCCGCCCAACGGCCACCCGCTCTCTTCTAATTCTAATTGTTGGCCAACTCTGACGATTCAGGTCATCCTACCTGCATTCAAATTCTTCCTTAAGCGGAAAATCAAAGTGGAATATACATATTTAACAAATTGATTCAATTCATGCTCAGATTACGTGCCCATCTTTTGTAACATAAAAAGTTATTAGCATATAACTTACTTGTAGCGGAGAATATCTTTTTTAATAAGCAATTTTTCGTACATGTAATGTGCCGGCCGAGAATTACTTTAGTAGAAGATCTCGATATGGCCTTGGAACGAGTCCTCATGGACGCGTTTGTTGAATGTCGTGAAGCAAGAGATATCAACCAACACATGGACTGATATATAGTTAAAAGAGAATGATGAAGATTGTGCAACGTGAAGTTGCATATTGGTAGGTAAATCCTAGCAACCGCCAGAATTTAAATTGCTAAGGAGGTAAAAACAATATAAAAGGAGTTAATTGATTCTGTTAATTATTTTTAAATACTCTAATGCAACTTAGTCATAGAAGCGAAACAGTAAAACGGTGGTAAAGAAAGATACACTCTGGATTGATTGTCTGACTTCTAAGCTACCTCATTTCGATTAGTAGTAGGTACGACCTTGTAGAAATTCCACGTGAAGTGTATCCTTGGGTATGTTTTTAATGTGTAAACAAGGTAACGCATGAAGTTTTGCGATTGACTTTCCTAGATCTTTCATCTACGATAGTCGGTTGGCGGTCATCGAGTCATATGTGCTACTGCGTAGAACATTAAACCTCAATAACCTCATTTTTGAGGGTTGCTTTATAATTTTACTCAAAACTGTTTTGTGTTATTTAGGTGTTATGAATGTTAAGCGTTACAACATTAGTCAGGGTCTTTAATGCCGATTAATTAAAGAATGTATTGTATGTAATATTGGAAACTTTTATAGTAACTGAAGTGAAGTACAAACCAAAATAAAATAGTAAAACAACTAAAACGAGTCATGTTAAAAACCGCCTTTTGCCAGGGCTACGGAAAAGTAAAAGCTCGACCAACTCCGCGTGGGCACGGAGGGCTAGCAGTTGAGTCAGAACGCCACATTGCCGGGGCAAGCTAACCCCAGGCATCGCGCTTATATGTCTGGCGTGGGACAGAGAAGCGAGGAGAGATGAGCGCGCACGAGACACGCCGCGCTCTCTTCTCTGCAACATTATAGTCGGGTGGGAAACCCTTTCCCGTGGTCACGCTAACCGAAACCAACTTTTTCACTTAGCCAAAGTGTGAGTTAAGAAAAATTGTTTCAAATTACGTGTTCTAGGCCGTGCGCTCACCACGAATAGTTTGCTGAGGTTGTTTCCTCAAAATTTATAACTAATGAAACTTCAAAGAACGCGCACCACGTTATTCATTCTTCACCGGAAGATTGCTGCTGAATTTAATACATGCCAGATATTTATACTCTTATAATCACTGGTCCAAACTACCACATATATTTTATTATTTATTGCCCAGCATTAAGAAAAGTACTTTATTTGTCCCATTTTACACAACTTGTCATCACTCGTTATCTGAGTTGGATCCGGTTTGCTTATTCAAGTCTATATAGAAGTCAGTCTATTTCTACTGCCTGGTGCTAAAAGGACCAAAGCATGTTTTCAATAAAGACTGAAGTACACACCATGCTTAAATAGTAAGCAAAAGTCAGCTAAAAAGTAGATGAAATAAAGTTGTGCTGGAATTATTGCAAGTGGAAAGCTTTCGTCTCTGCCTAACCTTGCTGGAAACAGGCTTGATAATGTAGGTATGTATCTTTTGAAAGATTTTCGATAAAGATATGCCTTTTAACACAAACGAATAGCATATATTTTTAACACATGATAATGACATTTTTAATACATGTATGATACCAGAGTTAAACTCTAGTATCGCCTTCTAATAGATAATTCTAGAGCAGGTGTTAATACGAGTTACATTGTATTAAACTGGTTGAAATAGAGAATGAAAGCTTATGTGGGCGACCAATCATTTTTCAAATTTATAGATATTTATCATGTTCGAAAAAAATGCAGCAGTAACTGTATCTGCCTGTCTGTTAAATTTTCAAGGCAAAAGTATTACGAGTAATGGATAGGTTTTGCTATAATTATGTTTATATGTAGTTTTAATACCAAAAATGAACATAAATACTTTTTATGCCGGGAGATGGGATAGTTTGTGATATATAATTAAGTAAATCTTCCGAGGGCGAATAGCGCCTACATAGAAATTAATGTACAGTAATCTGTGTGAAAGTATGGCTTTAAATAAGGCTTACGTACTAAGTTTGGAACCGTCACGAAGCCGCTGGGTAAACTCTAGTTTCTCTATAACATGCACAGGATTTCAGGCACAGTTAGTGCCTTGACAACATGTTGGTGTCGTTTGTTGCAGGAGGTTTATATAGGTCTGTCGTAAAATATTAACGAGCGTCCTCGGATTTCCTTTAAATCTAAGGTCGATATTTCAAGAGCTCGGTTGGTAATAGTAAATATTAGGTACAACACATAATGTGTGAAGAAGCGGGACATTCCCTAGTGATCTATCCCTTTCCTGTATCCTTAGCGGTATAATAAAATTAGTATGGTCTTATTTATTTCAATGTAACAACGTGCGTAATACTAGGTTTTTACACGAGAGGTAAAAGTGACCTATTTAATGATGAGATGATTTGGCGTACGAGCGCAGCGAGGGCGCTAATAGTTTGAGTTCCTAAAAAGCCTTTCATCTGAGTATAACACTATTATTTCATTTTGAATTCATATTCATTTCCTCATGGAAAGTTAATAAAAACTGATTAGTTAAACAAACAATTACTTCTCCCATGCAATCAAGTGTTAAAGCAATATCTACTCGTAGATCTGATGAACTCAATCATTTAATACTTACGTCCCATATGCGTTTCATATCTTGTAAATTTCGCTAGTATTTTTTGTTACTGACTATAGTAAATATTTATCTCAAAATATAAATTAAATAATAATTTAGTGAAAAGTTATTTATAAGTATAAAATGATACTACAAAGTTGTGGATAGTTTTTATTACAATTAATGCCGCGATTTAACAGTGGCTGTAAATTTGGGACATAAGTCGACTGTATTGTCTATAGTTTTATATTTTATTGACAGCCGGGAAAATCGTTTCCCAGGGACGAAAAAGTACTGTTTTCAACTGCACAGCGAAACGGAGGCGCGTCGCAGTCGCAGCTAAACTTCATCCGCGATAGTGTTATAGATGCCATTTCACGCAGATAGCGATGAGTTTATTGCATTATTTGAGATGCGACATTGTTAATGACGTTAAATATTAACAGATAACATGTATATATGTTATAGTCAACAAAACCCGAAATAAATTCCAATTTCAGGCTTTTGGCTAAAGTATTTTTAGTCAAACCTAGAAGTAACAAATTTTTTAGTCAAATGTCGGGTTTTGCCAAGTCCATCCTTGAAGTGACTAAGGCAGACTCGGTTAAACGTCGATCCGTACAGCACTTGTTACATGTTTATTGACTGTATAAATTAGTCTCTCCTAGGTAAGACAAAAATTCGTTAATCAAAGACAGAAAAACGTCATTTATTTGCAGACCTAAGGTTTGACTAGTCAAACCTAGGATCGCCAGAGCATCGATGTTTGACAATAAGATATATACTAAAAAATCATCAAAATCAGACCCACCGTTTAGGAATATCGCGGCGCCACCTGCTGGGTCCAATCGTTAATTTAAACCATTCCGGGACAAATTTGAACACATACAACAACAAAAAAAACACAAATTTCAATCTAAATGATTCCAGTAGAAAATTATTAAATTACTAATATCGCTATTTAAAAAAATGGTTAGTGGTAGAAGGGTGAAAATTTGAGTTGTATGTATTTTTTAATGCCGAATCTTAAAAAAACAATTTTTTTTATCGCAGGAGTTCAGCAGACAGACAGACGGCCCACTTGATGGATAGCGGTTACCATCGCCTATGGACATTTGTAACACCAAAGGTACTACTAATGCGCTGCTACTCTCTTGAAGGAGACTGGAGCCTGGTCACTAATGCCGGAACACAACTAAGGGTTGTTATGGCGACATACTTTAGACCAGGGGTGGTAGCCATCCAGTCGGGCAAATGCCCTACCACCTGGCTGTGGGTTGTTTTGTCGCCTCTTACGACAGCAGGAAATTGTATTCTTTCTCCGTTCCTGCACGGATACAATATACAAAAATATTGAAAAAGAATATTTAGAGTTGGGTCACCCTTATCATTTAGGGGTAGGAAAAATAGATGTTGGCCGATTCTCAGAATTACCCGATATGCACACAAAATTTCATACAAATCAGTTCAGCCGTTTCGGAGGAGTTTGGTAAGAAACACCGCGACACAGAATTTTATATATTAGATTACTTATTACGATTATGGGCCATCCATAAATTACATCACACGTTCGGCGAAGTGTGTATTGTGTGACAAGGGGTAGGGGTCCCAAATTTCGTGACGTCATATTTCAAAACCTTATATAAGTACTTATACTTACTTATTATATAATTTTACTTTATATAAACTTTAAAACACTTTTGAACTATTAAGGAAGCACTTTAAAATATTTCCAACTATCTGTATGAACAGTGTTTCAATTATTAAAAAAAATGGAAATAAAACTAATTACGGAACTGCCGTTTCTTGATGTAGAATTGCAAAGTATGTGATCTCACAAGTTCGTAAGACTCTTCCCTCCCAAGTGGGAGGGAAGAGTCTTACGAATGTGACTAGCTGCGGAGGGGTCAAAAAATCATGAAATTCGTGTAATAAGTATAACTTGTGGATGGCCCCTTATACCGGGTTACTGGTAACTCGACGTATTCCCGTCGGGACGAGCTCAAGTGCAACAAATTTGACCCCCTATATGTATGGCCGAAAGTTTATGATTTTCAAGTTATTCTGAATTCTGTGATTTGAAAAAATATCATTTTACTGCTTTACCATATAAAAAAAGTGGCTCGTTGAATATCATTCAACCTATTTTTCATTTATAGAGGATTTGATAATAAAACATAATAACCCATAAAATACCAACGAATACTTCATATGTAATAGCTATGACTAAAAATGTTTTTAATGTATTTGAAAAATTTAACGTTACCCGAGTAAAATGCTATGCAGTTTAAAATAACACTGACTCTAAGCTTACAAATTACTAATAAACTCCCTCGTCTAGTAAGCTAACCAAAAACGTATAAGTCGATATTTTACCTGATAAGAATATTTTTTTAACTTAACAAAGTTAAGGCGAATATTTCAAAGTGTAGATTTATTTTGGATAGTAAAATGAAACAAATGAATTCAGTATTAAAATTTTATTGTTTTTTTTGCTTTGATACGTTTACGCACTTCGGTTTTAGTCATTCGTGAAGAAAACGTGTTTCTAATTTGATCAGCTGCGTTAAGTGAAAATCTGAGTAGTGATGCAGTTTCATTAAATATTTTGGGATTTCCTTCCACTTTCGGGGCCCAGTAGTGCAAATTATGATAATGTGTTATTCCATCTTTATCAAATATTAACTCGTCTGTCCATAAAATGTTTAAAAAAAATATGTCTTCAGCGACAGAGTTTAACATGTACCGACAGAATTCAGTTGGTAGTGGTAAGGATGTCGGGCCGATAAATGCATAACAGACCAAACTTTCCATTGTGACATGCCTAGCTGCCGAGCAACTGAGCAACTATAATCGTTGACGTGTTAGGATCGTTAATGAAACGTGGAATAATTTCCCCTTCGTCACTTGCGGTATATCGCCGAGGTCTCCCGGTATCAATTTGTCGTCGTTGAACAGTGCCAATTTCAGATAACTGTCGATAGCTTGATTAGAACACCGTAACGTGTGCAGTTCTCCGATTAGGCAAACAGCGTTCATATGCTCTGAGCTTTAGCAGCGTTGCCGTCATAAAATCCGTAACAGTACATTATGTCCACGTATTTGCTATTGGAGTACGTACTCATAGTCGTACTATAGCACTAAGCAATGCACTGCAATTATATCTTTTGTTTGTTACCATTCTGTCATTATAGTATCATGTCATTATTAGATTTTTTTATTTTTGTAGGATGAATGATGAAGACACGAAATTACGGTTATGTTAGTTAAATATTTACTTCCTACTATACATTAGGCATCATCTAATCGAAGGAGGCTGATATCACCACGTCTGGTAGTTTTTAAATCACTCAATTATCGGAAACGATCCTATATATTGTCTGGTAATAACTGTAAATAACGGTAGTAGTAACTGTTTAAGTGGTAGTAATTTACGTTTTATATTTGTAAACATTGGAGCGCACATGACTGATTTGCTTATACTGCCGCCTACGCATTTCTCGTAACAAATTGTTGATATCAGATGGATTCAGATGTTATTAGTGGCAACCCACAAGCAAACGTTGAATGAAGCAATAAAATTTGAGACAATCTAACTTTAGTTTAACGGAGGTAGTTTATCCATTGAAAATAAATAAAACTTCATAAACAAATTGGAAAAGCAACGAGATATTTCGGTCAAATTACGTAATAGCATAAGCGTGATTTCATTAACGTAAATATTTAGGCAGTTACGTTAAAACAAATCAACAAAAGTTAAATGACGGCCAGAAGCAAAACAATTTTTAAGGTTCCGTAGGCGCTACATCTAATATATAAAATTCTCGTGTCACAGTTTTCGTTGCCATACTCCTCCGAAACGACTGGACCGATTCTCATGAAATTTTGTGTGCACATTGGGTAGGTCTGAGAATCGGCCAACAACTATTTTTCATCCCCCTAAATGTTAGGGGTAGTCCACCCCTAAATTTTTTTTTTTTACCGGGCAGGACGTCGTCTGCCGGGACAGCTAGTAATGATATAATAAAACAAAACAACTAAAAATCTGCAATTGATTGTTGAAAACACTTTTTCAGTGAAGTAGTCGTGTAGGTTAGTTAGATATTTAGAAATTATAACCAAATTCCTTAAATGTCCGTATTTCGTTTCTGAATGTTATTTGTTTATCGAATAGAGGAAGCTCGTTCGGGTTGAAAACGATACCAAACGGAAAAAAACTGATGGCAAATTTGGGAATGGTACTACATGTCGGTTACCCATGTAATATAACCCTTTTTTATCGAGGGGATATCCGCTCGAGGACAAACTACCGTGGAGCGTGTACTTTGCCACTTCGGGGTGGCACTAGCACCCCCTCAGGAATGTTATTGGCATCTGGGTCAGGGATGCCCACTTAAATCTTTAACCGTTCCTACGTCTCGGGTTCAGGCTCTGGTCTGGATCCTGTATTCACCTCCAGCCTGGACGGCAGATAGCCAGCCCCAACCCGTGTGTGCACCTACATGTTATGCCGGAGATGTATACTTACTTCTTCGGATTCCTCGGGTGTCAGTGTCCTTACGTGCAATCGTCTATTACTAGAAACAGTTTTAATTTCATCATGCACTATAGGGTTTATATTAAAAATAGATTCTTAAAATTAAAATTATTTAATATTAGGTATTATTATCAGTCTAAAATGTAGGCAATAAAAATATTGCGCAAACACTATCCACCCTTCTTCCATTTTTCTCCAGGAGTATAATCCGTCATTGGTTTTCCAGATATGCCGCAGGTGCCGATGCCAACTCTTCCGGTTAAGTTATCAGGCGAAGCAAATATACTCTTTGTCCTGACACCCGGTTTTTTAGCTGCTTTTGAGTGAAATGAGAGCCATTTATTCTTTTCTGATTCTCTTTCTTCTTCGATTTGTTTATACCTTTGCTGTTTCTTCTGTTTTTTCTTTTTTAGGTATTCGCGATTGTATCCTTTCCCATGTCTGAAAATAAATTTAGAATCACATAAATTACTTTTTACATTTTATGATTTCTGGCAATACTACTTGTAAGTATGTTCACTATTATTAGAAGGTAATCCACAAAACTTACTTGCTTTCGTCTCCACTTAGTGTCCTCTTGATACCTCCACTCAAGGACTTTACATCATTAATTGCAACAACTTCCAATGTTGTGTATCCATCGAATTTAACCTTCAAATTATCTTCTGATACATCCTCAATGAGAGCTTCATAGAACCTAAAATTATGAAGTGTTAGTATATACATATAAATAGTACACACACTATTATCACCCTATTAATTATATATATTATTTATGATAAATAACATAATAAATGCGAAAGTAACTCTGTCTGTTACGCTTTCACAAAAAAAATACTGGATCAATTTGGCTGAAACTCACGACTTATTTTCCTCAGCTCCATCAAAAGATGCCCATATTGTTTACTTTACATTCATCAGTTCATTATTAGAAATTAGTATAAACAAATCTTTGATTTGAACAAGGAAATTATTTTAAGAACATAATTATGTTTCCCTATCCTGTGTGGTATTACATGAGAATTTTAAGAAACCATCAAGCCGACAAGTTAAGGATTTCAAGAACCAGTGGGCGGCATGGTGCTAGGAGGCCATGTCTAATTTAAAAATGGATGAGAGTCGCTAAATCGGGAAATGCTCCTGTCGTACTCTGACTGCAAACGAAGCGTTATCCAAAGTACATGTACTTTTGGGGCGATTATCTTATAACAACGGATTTCTTTTTGGGACAAACGGATGATTTATTTACGATTTTCTGCTTCAAGGTTTGAAACTGTTGTATTCGGTTATACTTGTAATAATTTTGAATTACGTGTGTGTACTTCTAATACATTTTATGATAATTCCAACGGCATTTTCGAATATATATCCCATAAACTCGTAACAACAGTAATAAGGCTGTTTGACTGAAATCATTTCTGATACACTGCCTGTTGCTTTTCTGTGTTCCATAATATATGAATCTGAATTTTACAAAGACTAATATATTCTGAGGGTAACATCGCTAGAACTTGCATGCTCTTTTATGACTGATTCTATCAAACAGATCTGTTATACATTTATACAAATATACAGATTACTCATTGAGAAGTCTGTTACACTACACATTTAATAAGTTCATTGTTTTAAGCTGATTTTTTTTATAGCAGGAGTTCATGTTGTAAAACCTTATTTAATGTCATAGACAAAATGTAACTGATGTGTAATAGAATATAATTTTTCATTCAAATTTACTTCAATAAAAAATGTCGAACTGTTAACACAATCTTTTACTAAAAGATTTTTTCCAACATTCGTTATCAGCACGAAGGCTCTGTAAAATGAGCTAATTGTTCCATTTTTTCATTTCGAAGTCGTTGTGGCATTGCTTTTTGCGTATAGTAAATAAATACGTCTGACAAAGAAAAAACAAAAGTTCAATATGTCAGGGGATCACGAGAAAACAGGGTCAAGCCTGCATTCATTGGCAGGAATATATTTAAAGGGAAGAGACGACTATGCTTCATGGAAATTTAAAATGCGCATGTATCTTCTACATGAAAATTTGTGGAATTGCATAGTCGGGTACCCTGCGGGTGATGCCACTCCCGTTGACGTCAAGGTAAGAAATGACGAAATTACCTTAGCGAAAATTTGCTTAACCTTGTATGGTCCAGCAATTACGCATGTCAGAAGCAGTAAGACTGCGAAGGAAGCGTGGAACGCTTTAGCAGCTTCCTACGAAGATAAGTCCATGGGTCGTAGATTGGCTTTGGAGAGAAAGCTATATAGATACCATTTAAGTGACTTTCAAAGCATGGAGCTGTATATAGATGCTGTAATGTCAACAGTGCAAGATCTGGCAGACATAGGGAAAGTTACCGAAGACAGTTCAGTAGCTGCAATCTTATTAGGAGGATTGACATCCCGTTTTGATCCGTTGATCATGGCGTTAGAAAGCTCTACAGAAGGGATCTCAACTGAATTTTTAAAGAGTAAACTATTAACAGAGTTTGCGAGGTCAGCTGAATCTGAATCATCTACGTCTGATGCAGCGTTAAAAGCAAAGCACAAACCAAGTAAAAAACCAAAGGTTCGAAAAATAATTTGCTACACCTGTAAAAAGCCCGGTCATAAAGTACCAGACTGTCCCTTGAATAAAAAGAACAAGGAAAGGTGTGAGCAAGGTAACATTTCAAACTTATTCGGTGCTTTGAATACTGCTGGAGAAATAAAATCTGACAAATGGTACGTAGATTCTGGAGCTAGTGCACATATGTCTGGTAGATCTGATTGGATGGAAAATATTAGAGATTTTCCAGTTACCAAAGTGACAATTGCAAATGGTGATACCTTATTTAGTGCTGGAATAGGCAATGTTCCTATTGTAAATAATTTTGAGACTCTAAGTAGTAAAAATGTAAAGAATATTTCGGATGTTGTATTTGTGCCAGGTTTAAATACAAATTTAATTTCTGTAGAGAAAGCCACACAAAATGGTTTTTCTGTTCTTTTTGATACAAAAGGTAGTACATTTTTTGACGCTTCTACTTTTTCTTATACAGGTGATGCTGTTTGTCACGGGTCTTGTTGTGGTGGATTGTACACTTTAGATTGTACTGTAAGTTCACCCAAATCCTTATCAGCGTTCGAAGTACAAAGTGACGTTTCAAGTTATCGCTTATGGCACAAGCGACTTGGTCACTTATGTCGTATAGGTTTAGACGCTCTTAACAAAGCAAATCCAGACATTTCGTACAAAGACATAGATAAGGAACCCTGTATAGCATGTATAGAAGGTAAGCAAGCTAGGAAACCTTTTAAGAAAGTTCGTTATCACAAATCGTCTTCTAAGTTAGAACTGATTCATTCGGATCTTTGTGGACCAATGTCTGATTGCTCTTTCCAAGGCAATAAATATTTTCTAATTTTTGTAGACGATTATACTCGTATGATTTATATATATTTTATTAATTCTAAAGACCAAGTCAAAAGTAAGTTTAGTATGTTTAAAGCCATGGTGGAAAGGGAGTCCGGTTTAAAAATTAAAACACTGCGGTCAGATAATGGTACTGAGTACGTAAACAGCGAGTTTTCTGACTACCTAAAAGGAGAAGGCATAAAGCATGAAACAACTGTTCCATATAGTCCTCAACAAAACGGCCTATCTGAAAGAACGAATAGGTCGATTGTAGAAAAGGCACGTTGTATGCTTTCCGATAGTTCTCTCCCTAAAGGATACTGGCAGGATGCAGTCGAGACTGCTGTTTACTTAAAAAATAGATGTCCTCACAGGAGCCTCAATGGTCAGACACCTTTTGAAAAATGGCATGGTGAGAAACCAAACTTGTCTCATTTAAAAGTCTTTGGTTGTCGTGCAATGGTCAAAATTCCAGATGCTCGAAGAAATAAGTTGGATCCCAAAGCTAAAGAGTATATTTTCGTTGGATACTCAGAAGATCCTCGAAGTTACTATTTTCGGGAACCAAATTATCCAAGAAGATTGACCAAAGCGAGAGACGTAGTTTTCTTCGAAGGAGTATTCTGCGATTTGAAAGCTGAAGACAAAGAAATTGGTAATTCTTCAAATATTTTTGATATAACTCATTTAAACTCAGATAATAATCCAAGGTGCAGTCATCAATTGACGGAGGAAGCTGAAGTGGCGCCGCTCCTTGTGGAGCAGGTACAAAATAATTCAGATTTTCCTAGGATAAGTGATGAAATTCCTACTGACGATATCAATACAGTGACGCAGACTGGCGATTTATCTGACGAACGATATCCACTTAGGAATAGGCTACGTCAACGTTTTGATGCAAACCTTATTAGCCAAGCTGACTACACAGACGATCCCCAAAGCTATAAAGAAGCCGTGGAAGGAGGCGATAGCTATCAGTGGACATTGGCAATGCAAGATGAGTATAATTCACTAATAAAGAAACATACTTGGGACCTAGTGGATAGACCAAATAAAAGGGTGATACCATGTACTCGGCCTCCTTACCAAAACTTAATGGGATGTTTAATGTATATAGCTGTAAATACTAGGCCTGATATAGCTTACGCTGTAAGTTATTTGAGCCAATTCAATAACTGTTATGACAAGAGTCATTGGTTGGCAGCCAAGCGTGTTTTACAGTATTTAAAAGGAACTGTAGACTATTGTATTACTTACAGGAAGACGGGTAAACTATTATGTGGGTATACAGATGCGGATTGGGCAAATTGTGAAATTGACAGACGCTCCTACACCGGTTATTGCTTCAAGCTAGCAGATGGCCCTATAAGTTGGGAATGTAAGAAGCAACCAACGGTAGCTTTATCCTCAACGGAGGCCGAGTACATGGCGTTAACTAGTGCCGCTAAGGAGGCAATTTTTCTTAGGAGGTTAGTATTTGACATTACTGGTAACACTGATAAGGTTACGTTATTTAGTGATAGTCAAAGTGCGCAAAAAATTGCCTTAAATCCAATCCACCACAATAGGACAAAACACATTGATACAAAGTATCATTTTATAAGAGAAAAAATTGCTAAAGGCGTAATAAATATACAATTCTTGCAAACTAATAAAATGCCAGCAGATATTCTGACTAAGCCTCTAAATTGTATAGCACACCTTAGGTGTACTTCGGAATTAGGTTTAGTTTAAATCTGTAAATGTTTTCTTTTTTAAGGTTATTAGTTTGTAGTGTATTGTATTATTTTCTATTACTTTGTTTTTGCCTTGTTTTCATATTTTCTCTTATTTTGTCTATTTCCATTAAGGGGGGTATGTTGTAAAACCTTATTTAATGTCATAGACAAAATGTAACTGATGTGTAATAGAATATAATTTTTCATTCAAATTTACTTCAATAAAAAATGTCGAACTGTTAACACAATCTTTTACTAAAAGATTTTTTCCAACAGTTCAGCACACAGGCAGACGGCCCACTTGATGCGGTTACCATCGCCTATGGACATTTGCAACACCAAAAGTGCTACAAATACGCTGCTGCTCGCTTAAGGGAGACTGGAACCTGGTTACCAATGCCGGAACACAACTCAAGGTTGTTATGGTGACATAACTTAGATTAGGTGTGGTAGCCATCCAGTCGAGCAAAGGCCCTACCACCTAGCGATTTTGAAGATATTTGAAGACGAGCAATGCTATGCTGATTTTTTATTCTTATATCTATCAAATGGCTGCTTTTTACACACATTTTTTTCTTCACTTATCTACAATCAGCCACACAGACAGATCCAAACCGTCTGATTTACAAACTGTAGCAAGTGAGTTTCAAAATATCTGTCTGCAAAGTCAGTACAAGATTAGTGAAGTATTTGTGGGTTAAACTTTAGCTTTGTCGTCACTGAATTTTAAGTAGTGGGGGTGGAAGGGATTGTGTACTTCTCCTTTCTGCAACCCTTATCTTTGGAAAATAATATGTAGTTCTTGAGTTATATTTTTGTTATAAATACAATCTTTTTTTCCACTAATATTGTATTTATATCATACATACAAAGATGAGAAATCCAGAAGAAAGCTAGTACTCAATGTAAAAAAGATTCGAAACAGTCTAAAAACATAGACTAAATCAAGTGAAGCGAGTGTGCCATTGCAACGTTCAGTGACAACCTAATTGTAGCCACTGTTTAAATAGTTAATAATAAATACATAAATGGTGACAGTCAGTTCTGGCACTCGCTGGCCGCTGCCTACTTTCTTCGCTCGCTTGACTTTGGGCTTTGGTCTCGTGTAACCTAAGTCATTGGTTTAATCACTGGTCGTGACTTTCCACCGCCCTGACGACTTTAGTGAGGATAATTAAATCTTATTTATTACTTCTCATTTATCTATATCATACTAAAAAAATTGACAAAAAAAATACACAGTACATTCACATAACTAAAAGAGAAATGGAATAAAAAAAACATCGTAATGGTGGACAATAGAGATGAAAATTATACTTTATATGATTTAAACATGCAATATACAAGTAAAAAAACGATTTCTTTTTCATATTTGAAAATCAATATTATTGACATATTGATTAATTAATATTTATTATAATACATACCTACATATTATCACATCTGTTTCCCATGGGAGTAGGCAGAGACTACAGATCTCCACTTGTGACATTTCTGACAAACAGCATTTGCTTCACCACCTTTCATTAACCTTTTCATACATGCACATTTAATTGAAATGCTTTGTACCTGACCTCTTTTTTACTTTTCTGTTATTTGATATGTATGTCCTAGTCTATTGATACCAACTCTACCATTCACAATACTGTCATAGAGTAGTTTTGTGGTTCTATTTTTTCATCTATCCTCTACATGCCCAAACTAGCTTAACATTCCTTATTCAACTTTTGTTATTACATCTTCTTTTAATCCACAATGTTCCCATATTAAACTATTCTGTATCATATCATTTATGCTTAACTCAGATAAAATACTTCTCAAAACTTTCATTATTACTGTGCTTATTCTACTTTCACTGCTATACATTAGTGTTGGCAGCAACACACTTTGATGGACAGCCAAGCATGTCTTTACAGACACTTTTTGGCTTTTCATAAGAGTTTAGCGCTCCAATCACCTTATTACCAGCACTACTACTACTCTTTGTTCAATATCACTTTCATGCTTTCTTTCCCTGGTAAATATACACCCGATTTTATTATTTGACTTGCTATAACTTTTGGCTACCTATGTGTAAATATTACAAATTGTCATACTTTCATCTCTTTCAAACACTATCATTTCGTCTTGTTTACATTAATTTTCATACTCTAACTCTCAAAGATTTGCCCATAACTGTTAGCATCTCCTGTAACTCTACTTCCAATGATGCAAGTATGACCTGATAAGTTACCCATTATGGCATCAATAGGCATTTTACTTTATAATATCAATCAAACAAGGTCTATACTTTAAAATAGTGACAGATATGTGTTGTAGTGGGTAAAGTGAAATACAATGGTTTTTTACTTATTCTTTATAAAGCTTCTAGACACAATAATGGATAATTAACCCATGTATTTCTGTCAATCAAAAACTAGTTCTACATAAAAAGTAAAAATCATATTTTCATAATGGTCTATATAAATATAGTTTTCAAAGTAATGGACTGCAACAATTATTCATTTTTATGAACTGTAAAGTTATAACAACTAATTCAAAACTTAGTTTCTTAAACTCATGAACACTATCTATTTATAAATAAATCACAAGTGTAGTGTATAAGTATTCCTAAACACAAATCACACTTTGTTATTAACATCTGACATAACCTTGTTTATGTAACATATTGTTTTTCCCATTATCCATTCAAAATTTGTTTGTGAACACTAAAATTTGTTTTCTAATCCAAATAACAGGTCTAGTAGCTATGTATAATAATGTATACTCCGCTGTTACTCAGATATCTGGTACACGAAAAGTAGTGGCGGACGGAGAAGTGGGGAGTGTATACTTACCCTTTCTGTAAACCCTATGATCCAGAGTTCTTGAAATTTTATTTCTTGTTAATCAAAACCTCACCAATTTTTTCACTAATATTATAGCGAGGGGTGATGAGTGTAATGGTAGCGACCAGTGATTAGAACAGTGATTTAAGTTAGCTTCAGACCACAAGAAGCAATACTAGAACCAACTGGTAACTATTTATTTTTTATTTTATATACACGACTTATAGTTTATATTCGCCAGGTGGTAGGGCATTTTCCCAACTGGATGGCTACCACCCCTAGTCTAGAGTATGTTGCCATAACAGCCTTGAGTTGTGTTCCAGCATCAGTAGCCAGGTTCCAGTTTCTCTGAGGTAAAATTTAATATTTCAAGATTTCCAGACCATAGTGATTGTAATGTGCCTACCTCCTCCCCATTCTACCACCTCACTACTCAAAATTTGTGTATCAAATATCTATAGATTTTCCATATAACTCAAATCACCCTTAATCTCATGCCACTCAGATTCTAAGCGCAGCTTACTTGTGTCATTAGCTATTGTTGATATATCATCTAAAATAATTATATATTTTATGGTTTGATTTATAAGGTTTAAAATAATTCATCTTTTCAGTGGAGTTGATGTAAAAACTTTGACTCACACTAGCTCGGTAAATTAACTACTTAAAACTGAAAAGACATACTATTACAAATACATTTTTTAACATATTGCAAATCAGTGAACATCATTTTTGCTGTCCAGTTGTCAATATACACTCTATGTGGCATAGAAATCGAAAGTAATGCTAAGCATTTTTTTATTTTTTTTAGATTATGGCTGCAATGCCATTTATGCATTGATCTTGCCAATGTCGTGTAAACAGAAAAGCTAGGTGATAAAAATATGATCTAAAACATTTGATACTTCTAATCCATTCAATGCAAATTTAAGTATATTAAGGGCTGATTCCTATAACTTGCCTACCGTTCACTTGCCTTATTATTGGTTAAAATTTGACATAGGTTCAGATGGTAGGGAAAGTGAATGAATAGTAACATAGGAACCAGCCATAAAACAACTTACTGGCCATCAGCTCTCCATTTTGCCAAGCATTTTTCACCAATGTGCCATTTAGAAGAATATTTTTCGGTAGATTCACCCTCTTCCGTCTCCAACAGGGACGCTGTAACATTACCATCATTACTAGAACCATGAATATTCGACAATTTTGAGTCACCTTCTTGGGTTTTTATAAGATCTTGTGTTAACTCAATTACTTCTTCTAAATCTGCTTTTAACTTCAGTAGTTCCTCGTTCTCAGCATCTGTTAATAAAGCAGCTTCTACCTGAAAAACAAATTACAGTACAAATCAAGACAGTGTCTAAATGAACAATGAAGTACGGTAAAAATTACAAATAAAGATACTTTATACCTGTTGTAATTGTAATTTATAATTTCTTAAATCCTCAGCCATTTTTTTAGGTTTTTAAAAACACTGGAATCATCAAAACTTATATACTGGAATTATTATTGCCTATGTATAAAATTATTGCAAAATTTTACAATCACGTCTCAGTCATAGTCATACAATAATTTTATTTTTTAATATTTTACGACAATTTACGTCAATGTCATAAAACAGATTAAGAATCGGTGTTGCCAGGGCTCTCGACTTGAAACTGGACGAGAGATCCACTCTGGGAACTCCAGGCGGACGTGCTTGCTAAAGTTCGACGCTTCCAACAGGATGCCAGAGCTATAGTAGAATTATTTTCTCCGTGCAGTTTGGGTTATAAATAATCGGAGCGGTGAAGTGAGTATATATTTAGCTCTCTCTTCCACTCACGGGCCTTATGGGCAGGCATAGTGATACGCATTATTGTTGTCGATTAAGCGTTATTGATAGTGTATTTAGTTTTGTCATTTTGTGGGTTAGTGATATAAATGAAAGAAAAAATAATAGATAAAACAACGTATTTATTAAAATAATAATGATTTAAAATAAATTATTAATTAGGTATCTATGTATTATAAAACTATAAGTAAAAAAGTTTAGAATGTAACAAGTTATATTAAAAATAAATATAAATACTTATATATCTAAGTTTAAAATTAACAGCAAAAAAGATAATAATGATTTTTATAAGAATGATAATCATTCTTTGATAAGAATGACTTTTTATCGATAATGGCGTTCCGCCCGCGCAACATGATCACCGCCCTAGCCGGGCTGAAGCCGAGTTTGATTTATGTCTCAAACTTCACGGAGAAAATAATTCTACTATAGTACCCTGTTTTACTGCCGGGCAGAGATTGCGGCGATCAGGAAGTGGGAACCGCGACCATGATCAAAACTTGGCAGAGAGATTTAGAATCTTCCGGCACTGTTACAATGGAGGCGGTTCGTCTCTACCTATTGCGTTAGGTCGCGCGGAAACGTGGGGTGACTCTGATTCCTACGCTAAAAGTTAAAATCGACCTAATATGTATTGAGCAACATACTATTTTGAAGGATCTCGCTTCACTTCAAACGTTTTTTTACGTGAAAAATACTGCATAATTTAAAGACATAACAGTTTTTGTTGAAATAAGGTTTTGCTGATGTGATTTGGAGTCTAACACTAAATGGTTTCAGGATTTTCTAGGAACAAATATGTGGAAGGCGTGAGTTCTAATAAAATACAGATTCAAATTATAAAGAAAACAAGGATAACTTAGTAAAACTGGCGTATTTATTTTAAATAAAACAGAATTATCAAGTTTTCTGGATTTACTTAACTCGTATAAAAATCTTGTCACCGATGTTCTCTATAGTATACATGGGCTACGTTCCACACAGTGTCATAACAGTCAGTACAATTATTTTTTCTTAGAGATTTTTTGCGTTTTATTAGTAGGTACGTATTGCAGTAGATGTCACTGTTCTCAAATTGAACACCAAATGAATGAAAATAATGTTTCGTTATACGCAGTTGTTTTAATACTTGTTTAAGAAATATTTTATGTTTTTGCAAGCCATGTCAGCTAATAAATATATTTTAAAGTGTGTAAATTCTATTCCTCACCTTTTTCAAATTATAAAGCTCTTATTAACTTTAATTACTGGATTTTTGATGAATTGTCAAAATTGTTTCAAAGATGTCAATATGTCAAAACCAAAAAGACATTCCGATCGATACGAGTTACACTCCTGAATGTATGTACTTTGTTTGTGTTTTGATTGTTTTTCGATAACTTTGTTTGATTCCTGGACTCCGAAGACTTCGCTTATCACGTTTACTAGTGTTCTGTGATCACGTTGGACTTACGCATGTACCCTGAACACCGATTTGCCTAACGATTTGTTCTCTGATGACTTGGGTTGTGGCTTCTTCTAAAAGAGGTTGTTGAGTGCCCAGATGCGGCAAAACTTGTAAGTAAATCATCGTAACGGCACCAGATTAGATGTGGATACAAATCATGTTATGAAAATGTATGCCTTTGAATATTTTAATAAAAGGAAACATAATAAATCACGCTACCGCTAAATTGTTGTTTTATTTACTAACAAATAAACATTTTTGGAAAGGTTTTTGGGAATTGTAGGAGTTAGTAGGAGGAGATAGGAGTCAGGAGGAGAGTAAGAATATAAAAATCAAAATAATAATTATGTACTAGACCCCCTGGACGGTTTTTGCCGTTGAATAGTGCCGTATACCGATAGAGAGCGTTAGTATATACATTATGACTGTTGACTCTATACCAGTATATATAAAGTTCACGACCGCGATTTTTCCCGTTCCACTTGCTTGCTGGCGTTACAATCATAAAATCTAATTGAACGATGATAATGGAGCGTTACGTCACTAACGACGAAATACATCGATATGACGAAAATCGCGCCTTTCCAAAATCAATCGATAGAGAGAAATATTGCTCTGTGGTCAACGCACACTTCGACCCACCTCTTGACATGAGTCGTTAGCGCTGTGTGATCGAAAATAATGACATAATTAGTGACAATTTGCCACGACCATGACGATCGTGGTCGCTATGTGGAACGACTCACGGACGGGCGTTGTGAGCTAGAAAACCGCGCGTATAATGTAGTAGTAGGTAGTAAGTAGTCACAAAGGCAGCCAAGGGAATTTTAGTCCATAGAGTTAACTCTTACGTATATAGGTCTTCGTATAGGTAGCGCAGTTGAATTGTAGGCTACAATTGACGCCATTCAGCGGAGTTCTTGTGAAAACTCAAAAGGCCACATTTGACTATACAGTTCATATTTCTCACAAAAACACATAATTACAACTCAAAAATCATGAATATCCTACAACTAGTGGTAATTTTAGAGTAATTTTACACATTTTTAGAAAATAAAACTGCACTGCACTGCATGCAGTTTCAGCTCCTGCCAAAAACTCGATAAATAATGTTGTTTTAATACGCTTTTGTCTTTTAACATTTTATCGCCGTGTTAACATTGAACTAACAAACAAACGAAGGAATTCATTTATTTTAATCTTGCGTCTGTGCGGTGAACGTTAGTTTCAGCAAGAGTAAAAATATAATATTGTTACAGATAAAAAAAACAATGTTTACTAATTATGTAACCATAATAATACACCAAAAGATAGCCACTATAAATATTGAGTTAAGTTAATTTTGTGCACTTAAATCGGTACAATATTAAAATTGAATCGAAAGTTATTCTAAATGATACAAGTCTATTTTAAATAGGACGGTTTGGCTGACACATCCATTAAACGTAACTTCAGCGTTATCGTAAACTTTCGTATGAAATAAAAGATAAATTTAATTAAACATATATTTAGTCTTTCAACTCTAAACCCGACTCAAGTGGTTAACCATCAATCTTCGCCGGAATATTCACATTTTCGTTCTTCTTTATAGTATACAAGAGTATACTAGAGTTTGCCAATAATCAAACTCTGGTGCGCACCACTTGTTTAAAGACCAAGCGTTAATAGGGGAGAGGGGGACAGCGGGGTCGCGGGGTAAAGCGGGGACCTGTTGTTATATACTTTACGATTGAACGGTCGTATCTCAATTCAAATATTGTTTTGCGATAGGTCCTTAGTCGGCGCATGCCTTGGCCGCTGTCGCGAGTCGTTATGTTGCTTTAACAATGATTTATAGTAAAATTGCTTCTTTATTTTTTTTTTGCCGTGAATTTTGGCATCCCCCTCCCCAGGGGGGGAGGGGGGATAGATAATAATACTAGAATGGGTTGAAATAGACGATAAAAGTTGGTATGGGAGACTAATCATTTCTCAAGTTTATAGATATAAAAAATCATCATCTATAAAAATTGCCATAGTAACTCGACCTGTCTGTTTAGCTTTAACGGAAAAACTACTAGGAGTACTAGATCGGTTTATAATTTGGCTTGAATGTAGTTTTAATACCGAAAACGGACATACATACTTTCATCCCGGGAGATGGGATAGTTTGCGATATGAAATGAAGTGTATCTTCCGGGGCCAAATTCATAAAAAAAAAAAATGTAACCTGTACCGCCTGTTCTTTAAACAAAAATAAGCACTAGAGGTTGACCAAGCGGCGTAGCCACGGGGTAAGCTCTAGTTCTTCATAATTTTACAATAAATTATTAAATTACTCGTTAACTAAACAGTTTTAAAGGGTAGATTTTATTGCTTATTTTCAAACGTTATTAAATTATCATCTACAAACTTTAAAAACATGTAATCTAATGATTCTTATGACTAAATTATGCTCCTATTTAAAAAAGCTCACAAAATGAATGCCTGTCGTATTCTAGAACAATACTCGGTAAACTGAAACGTCACAACCTCTTGGAATTTATATGAGAATTGTTTCAAGTTTATGACGTCATCATTCTAAATGGTCATTATATTTTTCGTTATGATTGTTCTCTAACATGGTCGGAAGGCATGTAGTCTTTTGAAGGTTTTATTATATTTTTAGAAGTTTTATTACCTTTAATTGTGAGGTTACGTGACTCTGATATTAAAATGTGAATAAATGACATAGAAGTATAATATTCTCACTAACTACCCGTGTGCAGAAGGATTGCCGATAGCCCCATGATATCACGCATCGATGGTCAGTAGGGTTGATAAAAAAGGTTACATAAATAGTTGTTGCGATAAATTTATTTTTTATTGTTTTATTGTATATACCTTACATAAGTATATAAAATATTAGTAAGTAGTCATCGATCGGCAAACCATCTGCGAGGGTTTTAAAATACATATTCAATGCTACAGTAGTTCTAAACTAAATATTTTGAATGAAATCAGCTTCGAGAAAATGAAAATATTCTGTTTTGGATTTTGTTGGCTTGGTATCCATTAAAGACTTGTAAACTAAGTTTTAATTGCAGACTTGAAAAAAATCTAATATTTATTAAAATACAGCACTGACACACATTGCTGGACTGCACAACAATTTGACTAAATCAAATTGTTATACCGTCCTTGACTGATATCAAACTACGTATTTTAAGAAGTCCTATTTTACTTCAAATCCACTTTTGCCAGGAACATGCAAAATAAGAAATATATAACAAAACAAAATTTATCTTTAACTAGTTAAACGTGATAGATACCAATAACTATAACATCTGACTAGGCTGTGTGAACTTAGTGCTTATGTCCACCATTGTGTAAACTGTAAACTATAATATATATAACAGTCAAAATTTTCCGAAAATTTCATGTTAAAAAAGAATTACTAATTTATAAATATTGTTCGTTATCAATAAAATTTACATATTTTTCAATAGATAGTAAATGTGCACAAAAACAAATAATAAAAATCACTGGAATGTTCCTTGGAGCCAGCGACCAAAAGAACACTTTTTAAATCTAGTCATTATGTACAACAGGATATTTAAATGTATGACACACTATAGAGACCTAAATAAAAAAATGAGTCATTGGGTTAAAATATGTAATGTAAAAATAATTATTAAATAGTGCTATAAAATTAAAAACTTGATATACTTATTTATGTCTCTAAGGGTGCGAATTATGAATTAGTCACTTACACAAAGTCATTGTCGTTATTATTAAATTCCTTGGTTATTTGTTAAAAAGTAATTTAGTTTATTTTTCATGAATATCTTAAGATTAACTGTCAACGTTAACTAGATGGCTTTGCAGCGCCGTGGACTGGTGATAGCGGCGGCGCGAAGCGAAATCCTCGTTGTCATCATTCAACCTCTCCTGCTCTAAACTTATATCTGCATGAACTGGGGTCACAACCAATTGCTCGTATTCTAAGGGACGTTTCCTGAAAAAAATTACCTTGTAAGATGTAACCGCAAACTTCTTTTATAGTGTTTGTTGCCAATCGGGCGACGTGAGTGATTATTCAATTCAAATTGATCCATCATGCAACGACGGGATGAGTTTATAAGAGTTTTGTATAAAATGAATGATAAAATACAATATTTATACCAACAAAAATCATATTTTTGTTTTGACACTGAGCAACATTTGCCGGTATATTGTACTTGTCAATAATTCCCAATAAAATTAACTGCTGCTCAACGACCGAAAATGCTCCGAAAAAAGAATATTCCACTTCTTGCTGTTCAGCATGGTTTTCTGCCTGTTATAGTCTTGTAGCTCGCGAAGATCACTCCCGCCTCCACTACGTCACTCCAGCAATACCTGGGCCGACGACCAATAAGATAATACTTTTGTGATATCATTCATGTCACAAAAGTTTCGGACATACTTTTCGTCGTCGGGTATTATAATTGCTGGATGTTGTTATTTTCACAGTCACATATATTATCTAAATATTTTTGTGTGAAACGAAAAACGCTTACAGGCTTTCTACCTAGGTGAATTAAAAAGTTCTTAGAAGTGCATTCACCATAAAACCTTTTTGGGACAAGTTCGATATTCAAATTAAGAGGGTTAATTTGAATATTTATGCCAACTGTTACTTGTTTTCGTCAGTTTGTTCGCATGTAAACTGTTTTGTGCAACGAGTTGCTAAAAACGCAAAATTATGGATAGAAGTGAGTTACGTGCGCTGATAAAATATCTTCAGCTCGAAAAAAATGTCTAATATATATTTTTTTCCGGACATTCAGCAGCTATTAAGGCAACCCCTAATCACTGCTGTATGTCCGGAAAAAATCTTAAAAAGCATAATGATGCTGTAGCCTATTTTACGGTTGCGTACTGGGTGGTTGAATTTAAAAGAGGTACATCAAGCTGTAAAGATGATCCACGTTCTAGGCGGCTTTCAACCTCCGTTACGAAAAAATGTCAAATATGTTGAGAATCTGGTTTTGGAAGACAGAAGAATAACTATAAAATATATAGCTGAGATCCTAAAGATATCTTTATATAACGTTCAATCCATTTTTATTGATTCACTGGGATTCAAAAAACTGTCGGCAAAATTGGTGCCACGAATTTTAACCGATGATAACAAAAAGCGACGTTTGGCAATTTCTAAACAGAAATCTCTAAATATTCCAGCGTGATTTGGATAGTAGGACGTTGCGCTTAATGAAATCCATTGTGCTGACTTCAATCTCCTTGATCACCCACCATATCCTCCGGACTTAGCCACAAGTGATTTTCACTTATTCCTAAAATTAAAAGAGGAAATTTGTGGGAATAAATTTCGCAATAATCACACGGTTATGGTTACCGTAGAGTTTTTTGAGAATTAGCAAAACATTTGTTTTCGCAAAGAGTAAGGAAGTTAGAAACGCTTTAGTCTAAATGCACAGCATTGGAGGGAGAGGGAGATCATGCAGAAAAATAAAATATTTTTGTTAAAAAAATTTTTTACTTAATATCAACAATTACAGTATGACAAAAAAGTACTACACTACCTGAAACATAGTGATGTATGATATTTATACGTATATTTATGTGTATATATATGTATCTACATATTTATGTATGTATATATTTATGTATGTAATATCAATAGGTGTATTTATATATGTCTATTCAATATAAAATATATCTAAGTAGCTGCATATCCTCTAATATATATGTAAACCACATTTGATCAATATAATATGTTTTTATTCCTCCCACGGGTTGTCTGGAAGGGATCGCTTCTTAGCGATAAGACCGCCCATTGTGCACATGTATAATATTTTTAGGCTATAACTTCTGTGTTTTCTGTAATGTTGTACAATAAAGTGTTATCTATCTATCTATCTATAACTTACCCAATAGCTTGGAGGAAGGCGATTTTGAGCCAGTGAAAGAACCGGAACTCTGAGGCGCGGCCCGGCTTGACGGCGGGGTTGGCCGCGCCGATGTACAGCCACACCAGCCACAGGATCGACAGGCAGCCGAGGGCGTACGCCCAGTGGACTAGGAACATCAGCAGCAACTTTATGGCAACCTGGTGAAGTCAATTAATAACTTAAGGGGCCACCTCTATTTATATTATTCTTGTTTTACTTTTTTGTGATGTTTATTTATCATTAATTTTATTTATTAACTGCATTGCTGTGTATATTACAAATTTATCAATCCTAAAGTGCCCCGGAGACAGTCGTTCGCATTTTTCAAATTTTACGTCATTGACCGTTTCAATTGAATGTGCGAATGATGGAGCTTCATACGATGCGTCAATTGCTCGCAACATTTGCTTTCTGTCCGCCATGTTTCTCAACTAGCGAGCGAATGACCGAAATCTATCAAACGCACAACGAAACGTTCAATTGATACCTCTTTCGCGATTGTCAATGGGCTTCAATCAAAATCGCTTCAATTGCTTCTATAGACGATGAATTGGTACTTCAATGACGTAAACATTGACAATTGCGAATTACCGTCTCCGGGGCACTTTACCAAGAGTTGCTGGAAGAGACGATAAGGCCGCCCGTTGTACCCTCTTTTTTAAATTATTTTTGTTTATACTTTGGTGTACAATAAAGAATTATCAATCCATGTATATATCATTATACATTATTATTAAAAAAAATACAATACAAGGAATATTTTCTTTATTGTCCGTTCCTTTAAAAATAGGGACGCCCGAGCTTAGTAGTTATGGTTGTAAGTCAAGAGTATCTCATGGTTCTTCTACATACCCCAGCCAACGAGAGCCATCTATTGCACAAGTGGGAGTACCAGTTCTTGTTCTTGGAGTGCACGCTGACGGTGGGCCGGTTTACGTCGCCGTTCGCCACACGCCCGTTCATTATCGCCGGATCCGTTGGAGATGGGGTGAAATCCTGAACGTGTTTAAGAAGGGCGTTATTACTTAAGAGGACGGCAACGCGATGGCAACGAACCAGGTGTTGCAACCCTTCATAGGCGGCAGGACCGGTTCTAGGGGGAGGGGGGCAATTCAGAGGGCGGCAAATTCAAACTTCGGAGACAGATAAAAACCTCAACATTAAGACAACTTAAACCACTGACACGTAAATTTAAGCACATAAGTTATTTTTGACGGGGCAAGTAGGCATGGTTTAAAAAGCAAAAATGCGTGGTCGTCAGGGGGCGACTGACGGCTGAAATGATGACGATGATTAAGTTAAAAGTATAGGCGAACGGGGGCGGAATTTGTCATTTTCCCTCCATTCTCCCTCATTGTAAAAATCCAAGATTCTGGCTGGTGGACTCAGCTGTGCAATTTAAAAAACCTAGCAAGTACATTCTAAGAAATTTTACACCACACAGCACAAACAAATTAAGATTTTATACCATAGATTGTTTCAAAAGTATTTATAAAGCTTATTGTGAGCGATATCATATTTTAGTACAGTATTTACATGTTTTTGATTCTCAATACATCAGCAAATGCTTAGTAAATAAATACACAAGTTGTCAGTCAGTTGCTAGGTATTGAAATTACATAGCTCGGCAATAAAATTAGTAGTTAAATTATACAAACACACATGACTTCTGCTTCAACATGATTTAAACTGTCAATAAACTATAAGACCAATCCATATTGCAGTTATTCTAGTAGAAAAAAAATAGTGCACACTGATCCAACAGTTTTGTCTGGTATCAAATCGGGTTGAAACATATTGTATAGACTTATAAAAAAAATGCTCACTCACATTTTTATTATAAGCATTATGACATACATTATACAACGTATGTCATACTGTTACATTGACAAGCATTCGCATTGTTTCTGTTCGTACGATTTTTACGGTCTTATCGTAGCGTAAGCACGTTACACAGTGGTGTCATGAAGCATCAAGTGTATGAATGAAATTTTGATTAATCTATTGCAACAAATGTTCTTCTTCAAAAACTAACTTGATCAAAAACTTGAATCTGAATATTCAAATTCAAGTTTGTGTTCACAGTATACTCACGCCAACATTTTTATGTCTAATCCTTTCTGGGAATAGTAAATCAAGATCACTGCCTGTCGCCCCATAAACTTGGGTATCGCGTTGTGAATGGCCTTGGAATCTAAAAAAATCACATATTTTCTCAAGTTTTCGCGACTAGTAAACACGTTATACGTTTATTATTAACGGTTTTTGCGCCGTTTCTTCTTTTCAAGCCACAATATGTTGCAAAGCGGTGGTATATTAGATGAGGCTCCTATACATTAAATAATAGGCATAAACAGAATAATAAAAATGAACAAGTTGCTGGTAGGCTAAATAAAACTTTATCAATACTCATTGACACCTGATATCTATGTTTGCCATGATCACCGCTACTGAAAAGTGGCCGAAACGTCGGAATAATAATAATCAACTAAATTACCGCGCTTAAAACCTTTAAAACATTGTTTTGATATATAATTACCTCTGTGTATTTCATAAACATTATTCTACAATACTGGGCTCTATACCGACTGAAGAGTTTTATATACGCCGCTATGTAATGGTGTAGTGAAATCGCGTAGAATCGAAAAGTTGTGAGTAAGCCGCTACACGTGTCAATGTGGATAAAATAATAATAAATAAAAAACAGCAAATATAGGCATATGAGGTTCGTCAAGTCTTGAAAGCTTTAGCTTTCAAGGATTCTTATTTACTTTACCATAGTAAGTACGCTAATAACAGATGACTTTGTGTCACAAAGTGTACCCGTACCCCTATACCATCCGCTATATTTTGAATTATATAAAAAATAAAATGAAATGAAGGAAAATTTTGACCAAAATTAACTCTCACTATCGCATGTGGTATTGAATGAAGAAGAATCCTGTGTAAGTATGCACACGGATACTAATACTGAAGCACAATGAATATATTAAAATGGGCTTATGAATGTGATGATATAAGCATTATCTAAAGTATAATTAGAGAAATAAAAATGAATAATGATCATACCTCATTTCGCGCCTGTGTTGTAAATCAAAAGTCTGAGCAAGAGCAAAGTAAGAATAATCGATACTAGCGTACGTGATGAGGAAAGGCATGGTGACGATGGGTGCTAATTTGTTTATGTCGCCGATGATTATGAACGTGACCGTCACTATTGCTACGACAACCATCGAGTATATCGGCACTTTGTTGGGACCCCTCTGAAAGTAACCAGTGTTTATGAAATAATACAAAAATTTCTCACGTACATATTAAGTCAAACCATATAATAATACTAGCAGATACCCGGCCGCTTCGCGTGTCGTAAAATCCGTAAGTCAAGTTTATAGGTATTATTATAGTAAGTACCTGAGATATCGTGATGAGTCTCTATATACGTGGATTTCAATTATACATAGATTACGTACCGTACCTTTAAAATATTTGTGATATTTAGGATTCTTTTCTCTCTTTATATTGCTGTACAATTTACATAACGAATGTGTGCGTGTACTAGTGTACACACGTAAGAAGTGAAACTTCTTTATGACCTTATTTTTCTTTTTTTACTAAATAAATGATATATAAATCATCAAACTCGAATATTAATTAAAACACAATAAAGTAAAGAAATATTAAAATATAATAATATAGTAACCGAAAAATGTGACAGTAATTTTTTTTCCAACGCCGATAAATAAGTTTCAGTTCAATAATATAATTTTTAATTGTATAACTTCTTATTGAGACAAAAATGACTATTTTATCGATCTAATAGTAAAAAAACTTTTTTATAATGTACCTAATTATGCCAGTCTAAAATAAATTGCATGTATCTCATTTAGGATTACTCTAATGATAAATTATTAAAGCAAGACACTAGTTTACCTGTTTTTTACATTTGTGGGAATATGCATGTAATTCATGTACAAGTCAATTTTTTATATGATATTTCTATTGCTGTAGAATTACCTGTGTAATGTTATTCTATTATTTAATTCCTTTTTTATAGGTTTTAATTAATAAAAGTGTTAAATATTTAAAACGCAACACTATTGATCACATGCAAACGTGACGATTTTTCATTTTAACATTTTCAGATTGTCAACAAAGTAGCGTTCTTCTTGTCGCTCACAACGCTCAAAAATTCAACTGGAACGGATTATGCAGCATTGATGTCATTAAAAACGAAACAACACACAAATGTCTTTGGTTGCTGCATAGTATTGTTGTGTTCTCAGCACCCACTTCGACCTACCTCAAGTCATGGGTCGTTGTGAGCGCTGTGTGATCGAAAATTATGACGCCATTAGTGACAATTTCATGGCGACCATATCGACCGTGGTCGGTATGTGGAACGGCTGAAGGAGTATTTTGAGCGTTGTAAGCCACTTGAGGAACGCGCCCTGAGAATAAACTATGACGTCATCAAAAACTCGCGAAAATAGTGGCGTTTATCATCATCTTCAGCCAAATTCAGTCCACTGCTGGACGTAGGCCTCCCCAAGTGGCGTTTATAGTTAAAATGTATTTGAGATTTTAAATAATAAAAAATAATTATTTGGACATAACAGTATTTCTATTTTTTACTATGATACAAGGATGTAAACAATGAGTTAAAATACAATAAAAAATGCATATTCCCTATTGCATAAATTTCATTACGAATCAATAGGCGGGTAAACTATAAAAAAGTTACAATAATTTAAATTTGCTTATAAATTGACCACTTACCCCATGACCAAGAGCTTCTAATCCCGGTATAACTTTTTCATTGGCTATACTTTGTAAGACTCTTGGCGTTCCATACATGGCACCTAGACACGAGCTCATGGAACTAACATATAATCCAGCTAACAGAAGCACCTTTACGGCGGATATGTCTGCAGTTACTGAAGAGTTCGTTAACAAGGCCTCTCTTGTCACTGTCGATGCTAATATTATGATAAACATCAAGTACAAAAAAGTTCTGAAATTAATAATAATTAGAAATTATGATGGTTAATATTCAAATGAAAAAAAATAGAATTATTATTAACATTTGATTGAAGTATCACTTGTAACAAATAAAATTACTCACTCCACCAAATAGTAATTATTTTTTATAATCCATGACAACTAATGTTACTTAAAAATTATTAAAAGATATTTTTAGTAAAGTTAGTTTTGTTTTTGTTCCTAATTTTGACTTAAATATTTCTTAAACATTTTTTTAATAATGTTAAAATATTATTTAACTAAACTAAAACTCTAATATATTTATCTATATCTTGGTGTAGTTCTGTGTTTACTAATTGATATATTCAACATAATATTCACTCATAATAAATAATCTATACATATAATAAAGCTGTAGAGGTTGAATTTCTGTACAATGAAAAAAATGCTAAAAACAGAATTAGGGGGATGCAAGAAGTGAAATAGAACTAATTAATTTTTTGTTTCTCTATTTGTCTGTCTGTTTGTACCGGCTAATCTCCGAAACGACTGGACCGATTTAAATGGAATTTTGTATGGTGATAGCTTATATCCCTGGTCAACGTATTGGATACTTTTGATTCCGAAAAATTAAAGAGTTCCTGTGGGAAAGTTAAAAAACCGCACCACGCGGTCGAAGACGCGGGCAGAAGCTAGTAATAAATATATTTAATATCTTTCAATGAGTATTAGACATTCTTAATTATATGCATATCCCTATATATGAATTTTTTATATTGATACATACCCGGTCCCAATAGCAGCCAAAGATCCATTAGGGATATTCATAGATGGGTTCTTCAAATCTCCGCTCATGTTAATACCAGCCAAGATTCCGGTAATTGTTGGGAAAAATACACCAAAACATTTAAACCAGGTATAGTCATCTTTATAGTTGGACCAAGTGTTATTCGCTGCTGTGCCATTAAACCAGCCAGTGAAGTTGGGACCTGTAGAGTAAAGATATTATTTTATACTGTAAGGAGCTATGCTTTTCTTTGTAGTCTGTTTAGGATTCATAGACAAATTTTAACAAAATCATTTCATCTGTTATGTCACAACCATTTTATCTGAAACTAATGGGTTGGCAACTAAATTTATAGATTTCGTCTTTATGTTTACTTTTATGTTTTGTTAATACATGCAAAGTACCAAACCTATATTTTATTCTTATTGTTTATACTTTTATATACTTTATTTTTCATTTAATAAAAAAAAATTGATTAGTTTTGTTTTTGTTTTAATTTAAAACTGGATATATATTATTACATTATTTTCAAAAAGGCAAGTACACAAGAAGTTATGTGCCAGTTTATGGGAGTGAAGCCTTGAAAGAAAGGTAATGTCAATATTGGTTTGCCAGATTGTATTCTGGCGATGTTTCATTGCAAAATACTCAATGATCTGGCCATCCAGGTGGAACTGATGAGACTCGTATCAAGGCCATTATTCAGATTCAGATTGTAATAGTACATAGAGATATTGCAGAGAAGTTAACTATAATCACATAAATGTATTATTTTGTGTGGGTGTTAGTTAATTCAAATTCAAATGTTTTTATTCAAAATATTATAAATAAAGCTATATTTACAAAATAACATAAATCTATAAATAAAAAATAGACTCTAAATCGCTGTCGGCGGGGAGCGTGCCCGAAATGCTGGCCGCATTTCCGCGTTGGATGGCAATAAATGTATTAAAAAAGATATATATTTTTTAATTCTACTCTAAAAAAAAAATGAAAATAAATATTCTTATTCGAAATTCACAACCACTTAGTTAAGTATTGTGTTAGCATCTTTGCAATATACAGGTGTTTGAATAGGAAATGTCCTTTTCTTTATGAGGTGCTTTACAATGGTTTTATGACATTACAACACATTTACAAATTTGGGTAGTGTAAATTGGGGATGAAATATATTGAAAAATTATAATGATGTCCCTAGCTGGTGATTTACACCATTTCAAAACTTGTAAAGTGTGTCCTAATAAGTTTTTACTTATAGTAAGTTTAAGAAAAAAATTGGGAATCCCATGGGATTTTTTTTGGGAATTATTTAAAATGGACTTATAAAAAAATGAAATTCGAATGTGGTTTTTTCATCAACCAAATGTTATGTCATAACTTTTATCCTGGGTGCAGATTGAAGTTGTTCCGTAGTATAAAAATTAGCTTATTCCAACAAAGTTTTTACTAAACAATAGCATTTGTTCTTTTATAAATTCTGAGTTTTTTGTGTCTCAGGAATTTCAAGTCAATAGTGGAGAAAGTCACGGGCATAGAGTAGTATTTTTTATACAATTCAATTGTATTAATTACCAAACAGATAAGAAAAGATACTTTCTCAACCTAGATATAGTATTTATTAAAATATATTTATTTTACAATTTATATCAGGATTGTGTCATTCAAATATGTGACAAAATTAAATGCTGTCTGAAAATTTATATGTAAACAAAAACAGAAGTACTAAAGAAAAACTATTCATATGAATGTGATCTTAATATTTTTAATCCTTGTACGCTTTATCTAATCTATTATCAGCAAGCAATATAATTTATTACTAGACTTGTGAAATGAATAATGCCATTTTATATGTTATAATAAGAATTATAACATTTATATGCTATAATAAGAATTTTTTAATTTACGAATCAGTGTAATGATTTGTCACCATATCTCCTTGGTGGAAGTGAAATCTTACTGAATTCAAATAAATATTACATTAGACACTAAAAAGACTACTCACATGTTTCTGGAGTACAAGTTATTGAACCAACAAAGAAATCTAGAGCAGCAAGAAGTATTATGACCAGGAGCAAAAACTGCAGTTTGATCACCCATTTCACACCAGCAACATTGATTGTGCCAAGCAATAGGACTGCGGCTACTGCAAACCCTCTGGCAGCCCATGCATTGTCCGCACCAACTAAGTTTGTTACACTGTCTGTGCTTATTAAATTTGCCATTGATTCACCAAAACCAAATACATTCAGGGCACAACCAACAGCCTGAAAAATATTCAATTATCTATAAATACAAATTTTAAGTAAATTATGCAAGCTTGATTTTAGTTTTAGTTTGACCACTTAACTATAACCATAGTTATTTACTAATAACTCAGCTCTAAAGGATCAATGGTAATGGTAAAGTATATACTTAAATGAATAAAATAAAAATAGCCTTTATTGCTGAAAAAAAAACAAATAAAAAACCTAATCCACTAATTGGTATCTAGTTTTGCCTCCTTCTCAGCTTGTCTGCGACAAAGGCCTCCCTCAAGCTGTTTGCTGCCCATTTTTCACTGTATTTGCAGATTCTGGACCACAATGTTCCTGCTGTTTGTTTAAAGTATATACTTAGGTAGTATTTTTTAATTGATTTTCAACTTGTACTTGTACTTTTTAAATAAGAGTCTATGACTGTTAGATGCAATACATAGTGTTTTTTAAGTCTGACCCAATATTGAAATGTCATTATGCCATTTGTATTTATTTATAAGTTCTGATAATAAAATAACCTACCTGTCCAAAACAGTAGATAATGCCTAAAGCTCCACCCATTCTTGATCCAAGAGTGTGGGCTAACAAAAAGTAGACTCCTCCACTTTCTATTCTGCATCTTTCACAAATTCCCACAGCTGATAAAACTGAGATCAAAGCTACAAACACTGCAAAAAGAAGTGTTTATGTGAAGTAATTAATACAATCATAAATAGAAGAGATTGCCTATGTCTTTGACAACTTATTGTACATGTAGCTTTAAATCACACACTTACCTTTGTAGCTGTAATATGCCCCTAATTTACACATAAAAATATATTAGTCTATGTTCCATAGACACAATTTAAAATAATTGTATTTAGGGCAATGAAAAATTATACTACTAGGGAAAATAAACATAAATGTAACTTATGGAATATACAAATGGTGACTCAATGAGATATTGCTGTTACAACATAAGCCTGTCTGTCCATCAGTGTATCCATTATTCAGAGAATTATGACCTGATTTTCACAAAATTTAAAATATGATTTAATCATCAATATCCATTTTAATATTTTGAGGGTACAAAGTTAATATTATTTTTGCCCAAGCAACTCACTGCCTTCAAAATTGCCACACCAAAACCAAGAGAATTATATTGTCTCTTTTACTCAAATACACATTATATGTAGTTAAAGGTAGAAAACATTAGTTCAATACTCATTTCAATTATTCATATTTGACCACAGATTTGTGGTGCTTCCCAATTAGCTGTGTGTGACACTCGAGAACAACTTGGTGGTGGTCTGTCTTAAAGGTATTTCATCATCCACTTAACTGACTGACTATTAACTAATAATTGTGCACAAAGTGATTTCACTGAAAATTCCCATATAATGCAAAAAAAATACTATCTGAACAGTATGAAACAAATTTTTAATGGTGCTTACAACTTTGATGAGATGTATATGTATTATTAATATGTATTATTATATTAAGAATATGTATTATTTTTGCCTGTATGAAAATGGCAGAAGTAAAGTTGTACACCTAATAATTATATAAACATTCTAAAACCTGACATCATCTGTCTATGACATAATTTATTTATATACACCACATATTTGCAACAACTATAACATAATTAAGAATTGATTTAAATGAAACTTACCTGTAAAAATTACTATAAAAATAGCATAAACTAAACCAGCTTGTCCCACAATCCATCCAGACCTCAAGAATACAATAACACCAAATATGTTTATAAGACATGATGTAAAAACTCCATCCCATGTTCCAAATAGCACAGGCTGAGATATAAAGAAGTTTGACTTCCACCATGGGACATCACCCTGGAAATAAGACACAAAACCAATATTAAGAAATTAAATCAATTATCACTATGGAATTTCTGAATAACACACATCAATGGAATGTTAATAAACTTTGAATGAATATTCAGAAAATATAAACTTAGTTTCCAATGAAACAAATTTAGCCTGACAAACAAGACACCTACTTTCACAATTGTGGCAAATAAATCTATATATTTATAGACCATATGGAAAACAAAGCATGGTTACTAGGCTACTTGTATATGATGAGGTCATACGATTTGCATTTGTGAGTTCAACAGTACCTTTCAAATGCCATTTACCTGAATATCAGCAAAAATCTCGTTAGCTCCTGAAGCTTGGTGTCCACCAGTGCCATATTGTGACTCATTTCCCAAATCCACAAAACCGCCAGACTGCCTTCTCATGCGAGCTCTATCGAAACCGGGCTCATCACTACGAAAACTGTCTATATCTAAGTCACTTCTTCTTACACGAGTATTTTGATCCATTTTTATATTTTATTTTAGTAAACACTACAAGTCCATTATTAGATATTTTTATTACAAACTATGTTTATCATTCAGTTCGAAAGAAAAACAAAGATTAAAATAGCATAAAGTTAATTTATAAGTAATAATTGTGTTTAAGTAAGCATATTTAATAACAAATTAAACGATTGTCAGTAATTAACATTCTGTTGTAAATTACAAATAAAGTAATTAAGCCACGTACAAAAATTACATTAAACGAAAATCTGAAACTACGACAAGAAAACCAAACTGTAAACATGACACAGTGACAGCAGATTCAGCAGAATGACATTCATAGTTATGTTAAATTTGCCACAAAGGCAGGCAAGGAACTTGGGTCTAACTACAGCCTAGTCCGTTGTTATACGAAAATGACATTGATCAATGACATTCAATTTAAACCGTATTCGCATTTCAATGTAAACTTTTTATTAACATTAGCTCATAGTGATCTTGTTTATGTCCTGTGTAACTTTATGTTTGCGGTGTCCACAGATTTGCAAAAACTCGTACAAATCACCGACCAAAACCTTTTTTGCGGATTGCATAGAATAAAGCACCTGTCTTTTCTACTTTGAAATTGGCAAAATCAATGTCAAAGACGTTGCAGCCATAGCATTAAAAAAAAAGTATTCGCATTGGGCAAAGAGTATATTGAATATATGGAGAGCATTGGCCAACAAAAGGGACTTTCGATGAATCAATGTATACATTTGGTCTAACGAGCCAATGTATAATTTAATGTTACTGTACTTCGAGCAAACGTTCGGTGGCTTTTGCTATCCCAAAGCGTATCGATGTTTCAAGATGTGTGTGAGTTAAATCAAAGTATATTTAAGGCCGAAACATATTACAAACACGCCACCCGCTAGGATGTTTTGGCACACGTCGCGTACAGTGCATATCAATAACACCCGACGTCACCTCACCACCAGTTAGACAGCTAGGATGTCGCTTGAAAATGTAAATGAATTGTAGAACTGTCCGTTTGTGTGAAAAAAAATGAAAACGTCAAGAAAGTACACGTACTAGAACAGTTTTCGTAAACTTTTAGGGTTCAGTAGCCATGTTGACAAAAACGGAACCCTTCTGTTTTCATTATAGCCGTCAGTATAATCACAATTATTTTTCTTGTAAATTACGGGATACCGGGTAGTATAATTGCGAAACCATTAAATATTAGAGGTGGCCGTCACCCCCGTATGTATAAGTATCTAAGTAAGTGTTTTTGTTTGTATAGGTAGCTATCGGTAGTCAGATTTTAAAAAATCATTAAAATTAATTTGAGTGAAGAGGCATTAGCTTCTAAAGTGGTAACAATTGGTTTGAACAATGTCAGTTGAGCAGTTTTTGAGATTTGGGTTAGTTTCGATTAGATTGCTTTTTCAAGTTTCTGTCGCCAAGCAACTTACGCGTTGGAGTTTTATACTTTGTCACTTCTACGGAACCGAAGTTAGTGGTTTAACTGGATTTTTTACATTATTTAACCAGTTTTTAATATAATTACTATTTATTTATTAACTAAGTATCGCATTTTTAAAAATAAACATTTTCTTCCTTTCTTCTTTCAGTTGATTAATTACTATAAATATAAGATCGTAATTATTTTGAAGAATATACAAATGTATTTTTTTAGATATAAGAATTTTAGAATAAATGCTTAACTTCTTTTATGTTATGGCTATAACGCAATTAGCATTGATTGTTAGAATGCTATTTTAACGTTTGTTAATTCTACGGAACTCTTTACTTTGCGTGGACAGTCAGGCATTTGGCCGGTTTTAAATATATTTTTTGTAGTTACTATTAATATTTAAATGTTTTTTATCCGTTCAGGAACGGAGAAAGAATACAATTTCCTGCGGCCGGGCGGCCTGTCGTAAGAGGCGACAAAACAACCACAGCCAGGTGGTAGGGCATTTGCTCGACTGGATGGCTACCACCCTGGTCTTAACTATGTCGCCATAACAACCTTGTGTTGTTTTCCGGCATTAGTGGCCAGGTTCCAATATCCCTTAAGAGAGCAGCAGCGCATTTTGTAGCGCCTTTAGTGTTGCAAATGTCCATAGGCGATGGTAACCGCTATCACCAAGTGGGCCATCTGCCTGTCTGCTGAACTCAAACAATAAAAAAAATGTACTTACTGTACTTTTTGGTGGAATTAGGCATCGCCTTAAGCCTCGGCCTCATCTGATTTAACACCGACATATTTTGGATAGATAGATCACCTTTACGGTATAACGTAAAACTTAGACAGGTATCTTTAATCTTTAATTTTTACATCAATTAAGCATTTAAATAATAATTTTAACTACGTGTGCTTATTCTAGTCTAGATTAATATTGCAATGACCTGAGCAATTATAACAATTGACCACGTTTTAGTAGGTACACTGATTCGGTGAATCCAATATAACAATACTGTAAGTATACAAATGCCAAAATTTCTGATTTCAACTTACATACCACGCTTTGTGTACACCATCACAAAAACACTTAGAGACTAGTACTACGTACGAGTATGTATTTATTCTATTTGTGCACAAATGAGATCTTATCGCTAAAAAGCGATTTCTTCTACACAACTTATGCCAGGAATAAATCAGATTGGAATGTAATAGTAAAACTAGGAAATGACCGTGACTTCGTCCACGCTTGACTTGGAGTTCCTACGGGATTCCCAGACACAAAGTACCGCAGTATTTAAAAAATAATGTAAACTATCGTTTTCTGTGAAAACTCTATCGGGATAAGCTAATTTTTATGCACCCGAACAACTACAGACACCTCCGGGGAAATTCCTGGGATGAAATTCACACATGTCATGACATGTTATTTGCTATAGATCAGTGAAAAAATCACATTGGAATTCAATTTTTTTTAAATGGCCATACCATTTTAAATAATTCCGGGATTCCCAGGATAATAGCATCACAGATTTTAAGTCTTAAGAATTTGCTGTCGATTAGTGAAAACCGCATCAAAATCAGCCCAGTAGTTTTTACTTCCATGCCGAACAAACAAGACAAACAAACAGACAATAAATCTAAAAAAAGCATCGTGTCCTCTGTCGTATATTGTTTATTTAAATAAACGTACAGACATGCTATGTTTAGAATTTTATAATATTACTAGGATATTCTCACGACTTCGTCCACGTTTGACTTGAAATTCCCGAGGGATTCCGGGGCACAAAGTACCGTAAGTACCGTTTTAAAAGAATGCATTCATCGTTTTAGTGAATACTGTGTCGGAATAAGCTCATTTTTATGCACCTGAACAACTTTAAACTGTTTCCGGGAAAATTCCTACGGGATTCCCGGGATAAAAAATATCACGCATTTTGTTACATAAAATTCGATATCGATTTCTTTTTAATTCTCGGCAATCTAAAGCATTCCCAGAAACATTCCCGGGATAAAAGATTTTAAGTCTAAGAATTAGCTATCGATCAGTGAGTTTTCCACTGCTGGATGTACTCGTGAGCCTCTTCAATTTTGCGTTACTTATCCCGGTACACCGTCCTTCTTATCCAGCTTTCACCGGCGTAGGTGGTCACTCCACCGGGTTGGAGGAGGTCCTTACGCTATGTTTATCTATGTTATGAAAGCACTACATTTTCAAAGAACTAACCGTGGGATTTGGTATTATAACTATTCTTATTTTGTATATGGAAAAAGGTTCTTCCATGGTAATTACATACATACATACTTATTATCACGCCTTTTTCCCATGGGGGTAGGCAGAGACTATAGATCTCCACTTGCGACGATCCTGACAAACAACTTTCGCTTCATCTACTTTCATTAACCTCTTCATATATGCACGTTTATTTGATATGCTTTTTACCTGACCTCGTTTAAACACTTCTGTTATTTGATCATGGTGTGTACGTCTGGTCTACCGGTACCAATTCTACCATGTGAATGGTAGAATTGGTACCGGTAAATACCGGTAAATATACTGCCATACACTTGTTTTGTGATTCTATTTTCATCCATCCTCTCTACATGGCCAAACCACCTTAACATTCCTTTTTTAACTCTTGTTATTACATCTTCTTTCAACCCACAACGTTCCCTTATAACATTATTCCGTATCATATCATTCATGCTTACCTCACATTTACTTCTCAAAGCTCTTATTTGAACTGCATTATTCTACTTTCATGCTTCTTCTGCCACACCCAACTTTCACTGCCGTACATTAGTGTTGGCACCAACACCCCTTGATGGTCAGCCAAACGTGCCTTTACAGACACTTTTTACACTAATTACCTACGTTAAAAAATGAAAACTTTTATCGGAGAATATTTCGGGGCTTCCATAATTTTTAGGAGTTTTCTAGACTTCAATTTTAAATACCAGATTTTTTTTTTAAAAAAAAATTATTCATTTATTCGGTTTAAGAACATGGTACACATCACACATGAAATATGTCACGATATACGTAGACATGTTTTATGCTTAATGGATGCAGCTAGCTGATTTTTTTTTCATAAATATAAATTGAAGAGGCGTACTTCTAGCAGTACGAGTACTTCTAGCAGTGGACAACAGTGGCTGACGACGATAAGCATAATAAAATGTCTTTATTTATTAGTTAATTAATTATTTGAGTTTCGAGTCAGGCACTAATTGCAAGTTATAAGATTCGCTAAATTTATAATAATAAATTACAAAGTTAGTACCTAATGGATTTGTAATATTATTTTTTATTAATTAAATGTTTTTTTTTACAAATAATTGTTATGTCTACGGTATCCCTAGTATGGTAGCTTCTCGTATGCGAAAATGATTGCTTGATGAAATAGAACTCATTAGTCAGTTTAAACGTTCGTGCTGTGTGCCGTTAAAGAGTTCTGTTGTACGACTTCCTAGTATTTAGTAGTTCTATCCAGTACAGCACGTACTTGATCATAATTACTTAATTAGATAGGTACAGGGTCTCCAGATTGATATTAAAAATAATCCCCATTCCGCCAAAAATCCCCAAAAATTTCGGCACTTTTATTAATAATCTTATTGGATGAAAAATTGGACAAATGTGTGTGTATGTGGACACGTACATTGAATGGTTTCGTAGAAGCGACGCATTTTAACCGCCTTCAAAAAGGAGGAGATTCTCAGTTAGTCTGTAAGTTCGTTACTCGACTTTTCCGTTAATTGTGAACCGATTCTCAAAAATTTTCTTTTAATCGAAAGGGAATATTGCCGAATTTTTTCCATTGTCAACATGACAGGATCTAATGAGTGGATCCCAAGGAAATCGAGTAAACCCACGAAAATTGTTAACAGACTTCTTTGTTACTCGATATTCGTCAATTGTAGAGCGATTTTCATTTTTTTTTTATTCGTAAGTCTATATTGCCCAGGTGTTGCCATGGTACTAAGTCTGGATCTGGTGAGTGAATTCCAGGGAAATCCAAAGAAACACTTATTAAAGAACGCCAAACGCAGACATTCTTCGGAAAAAAAGCTGGTATACGTGTGCCAGTACTACGTTTTCTGCAGGCGCTTAATTTTTTTATACGCTTACGCGAATTCTCCGTGGATTGTGGCCAATTTTCAATTTCTTTATTCGATAGTCTATACTCCTGATGTGGTCCCATGGTCAACAATTCAGGATCTGGTTAATGGATTCCAGGGGAATCGAGAGCAACCCTTGTTGACGAGCGTCTATACCGAAGTGTCAGTACCATAATTTCTATAGGCGCTTAATATATTATTTCTAAAGCTATTATCAAGTATTTGCACAACTAAAAAGTATTTTTTTAACAAAAACGAAACCGACTTCAAACTAAAAAGCAAACAATATTGTAATAGACTTCTTACAACAGCATCTGAGTACTTGGCCTGCAACACACAGATCCCGCATCCGTGCGCATACGCGAAGATACAGTCGAGCGCACGGATCAGTTTAAGTACTTGGGATCTGTACTTAGCGTGTCCGGAGATATCGACCACAACGTCAAGGCTCGTATCTCAGCAGCTTGGGCTAAGTGGCGTGAGGTGACAGGCGTCAATGTGACCCCAAAATGCCGGTTAAATTAAAAAGGCAGGTCTATAAATCCATGATTAGACCTGTCCTTTTCTATGCCAGTGAAGCGTGGCCTATACTTGAGCGACACAACCAAGCAAGATGGAATGAATATGCTGCGATGGATGTGTGGAGTGACGCGGCAAGACTGTGTCTCGAACTACCGCATCTGCGGCAGTCTTCATGCCCGTAATATAGCAGACAAACTGCAAAAGCGTCGTTTGCGATGTACGGCTATGTTTTACGGAGTTCGGCTAATTATGTGGAAAACAAACGTCTAGCCTGGGAAGGCCCAAAGGTACTACAAATGCGCTGCTGATCTCTTAAAGGGGACTGGAACCTGGACATTAATGCCGGAACACAACCTAATGTTGTTATGGCGGCATACTCTAGACCAGGGGTGGTCGCCATCCAGTCGAGCAAATACCCTGCCACCTGCGAGGCGATATGGGGTATTTTTGCTGTTTCTCCATTAAATTTGATTTATTCATTATATGTAATACGAAGTTATCTAAATGTATTATGTAATAATTATGCTATCATAAAAAAAATCCAATCACTTTATGTAACAAAAATAATCATTACATCATAAAACTATACCTATATAGTATAAATACTATTACAGTTCTCTTGCCAAATGACGAGAACTGAACATACCGAACGTTCATCCCCTGTATGGTACCTTTTATAATGTGTAGAAAATCACGCACTTGGCACCCTTGTTATTTTAATATTATGCCAATGATTTGAGGCTCACCATAAGTAAATATTTCGGGGACTTCATTCGAGAAAAGTGAGTAATGTCAAATTATGCTCTTCAAGCAAGCTTTATTGTTGAAGAAAAATTTCAGCACGTTCAAGGTTACGTTGTAAAAACGTAGCGACAGAGTGAGAGCAACATAGTTCCCAGCGGCAGGGCGAAGTTGCTCGACCTATTTCTTACTTTACACTTTATGCCCTGCCACATTTTTTAAGTTGTTGTTTACCTGAGGCAAAGTCAGTAAGTATTTCCTGCTGTGATATTTTAAAAATAACTAAGGTTTTCTACTGTAAGTTTTCAAATTTTAGTAGCTAATAATAACCGTAGTTTGAAAATAAGAAAAGTATGCAAATTGTCTAATTTGAATAAAAATTGTATATCAAGAGTTTTCTCGAAAACATGAACACTGTTATAAGGTTACAGAGAAAGTAAACCGTTAAAGGGCATACGTAGCTCGGGGCAGGGTCCATAGTTCGACACGGTCTCGGGCGCTATCTTAATCGTCCAGCGTTTAAGCATATTTATGTAGCAATAAGTTATCAGAAGCCTAATTACGGCCGCGAAACCACCTGTCCGCTATCATCTGTACATAGGCCTTCGCATATACTTCCGTGCGTCTTAAGCGCGGCCCGGCCCCCGCGGTGTGATTGGCCCGTGGCGAGGGTGCGCGCGCAGCGGCCCTCCTCGCTGTCTGCTGCGAGACGCCGCGACTTCGGAGGAGCCGGTCGCCACGATGTGGACCCGCAGCCGCGGAGACCGGCAGTGCCACCGCGACTACGCTAACGTACTGCTGTCACGCCGCCGACGTTCCGCACACCAGACGCGATCATTCCACTGCGCGGAACCAAACAGACGCAATAAAGATAATAACCGCTGACTGTTATGAAAGTATAAAACAGTAGTAATAAATTAAGGCTTTTCTTTTACCCTCATTTAAATTATAATAAAAAAAAAATAATATTGGCAGGTAAACTTTAAGCGAAGTTACCAGTGGTTTAGATTATAGAACAGAAGTAAATGGTGATGTGATATGGCAAAACGGCAGCAGAAGGGTTGCTTGTTGCAATGGTCGCGGTTGGTGATGACAGGTTGCGCGTGGGCATGCGCACTGTTGGCGCCGGTCGTCGCTGAGGCACATGCTGATGTGGACACCTCCACGGGCCTCGGCGACAACACGCTCACAAACACAGGTAGGTAGAAAATATAATAAAAATTTCACACAACACGTTACATTCGCATCCTAGGCTCTAAATAAATTTATAACGTAAATATTTAATTTATAAATTGGTCTAAAGGTGATAATAAGTATTATATAAGTTAACTTGCCAATTTGATCAAATATCGACGGATAAAAAAGAAAGAATTAAGTATTTAGCTTTTCTCATATTTGATAAGTGAAAGTATAAGTAGGAGAGAAGCAGACTGAATGCTAAAGTGAAAATTTAGAAAAATGTTGGGGTAGTTACCTATCAATTAAAAAATTATTCGCCTATAGGAAGATATTATACTTATGTAATATTAAATAAACTAACACATTACTTAAGATCGGAAAGATAGAAAGATATGAAAATCACAGTAACACTATTGAAATGCAGATAAAGAAAGATCCATGAAATAGTTGTAAAATAGGATCTACCGTTTTTCCTTAGTGCTTTTATTTTATTATTAATCAAGGAATTTAAGGCGTATTATTAGACAGTTTCTTTTCTTCAGCGGGCTAAGCCTTTGCCAGCCGAGATCACTGGAACGCAGAAGTTCCGGGTTCGATTCTTGGCATGGTAAATTTCATAAACAGACTTTCCGTTATTTATTATAGTCTGAGTGTCTGGGACGGCCCCAGAGTGGTTTGTTGTATATTATTCATGGCACAAGCGTAAGTTGCTTAGCTTCGGAATACACAAAATGCGAGTTGTCTGCTAATTAAAAAGAACTCCCGGTGTGATTGAGATGTAGCTTTTACACTTTACTATAATGAAAAGGGTGAAGGTAAACGTCAAGTTTATAGAACGCTATAACATAGGCTAGTGTGTATATATATATCGTCTATATGTTGTTTAGGTAGTGGTCATTCACTCGCGTCCCGCGTCTCGTTCAGTGAATAAGTTAGGATACGGTTTAGTTAATTGACATATTATTATAAATACTAAACGCTGACGTTGAAAGATAAGTACTGATGAAACTACGAGTACCCATCGAGATAATAGATTTGTGAAATCTGTTAATCCGCCTGCCAAGCTGTCGGGTGTAGAATGTCCTTTTCCCGGAAATGCCTTAGATCGGCAGTGAGACATTATTATTAATTTAATTATTATTATTTTAATTTCATTTTTTTATTATTATAATATAAATATATCATGATAGATTTAAAACCCGGTTGCGATCGGAGTGCTCGTATCGAAGCTAATATGTATAATCAAATACTGTTATTATAGCTTTGTTTTTATACCTTGTTAGTTAGCTTTGTTTGTTATTATACCTTGCCAGCATACGAAAAGAAATTAAAATTTAAGCATTTCAAATAACTAAAAAATTGTTTTCTGTAGAAAATTTAATGTTTTCTATAAAAACCCAAATTAACAAAATTTACTTATACGTTATATATAGTATTTATTTTAAACATCTGATGACACAATAGCTAGGAATTTTTAATAGATATATTTTTATAAATCAATAATAATATAAAGAAATATGATATTGAATCGACACGATTTACTACAAAATAAGATTGTGAGATTTAAGTTTTTTACTGGTTCAAGTTTGTTCGAGTTGAAATTATGAGTCCTTCATTTTGTAAGGCCTGGTTTAGGTGGGCGGCGACAAAACAGAACACCACCTCCTTATTACGTAAGTTGTCATCAAATTGAAGCTGGATAAAACAAGGTTGGTACTATCATTGAGATAAAGAAACGTTTTCAAGAATATAATGAATTTTAATTCATTTAATGTATCTATTCGTGTGGTTCTAATACTCGCCGATATTATAAATTCTCCTGTGTGAACAACGTTACAGAATAATTGATTATTAAAAAAAACTGTGATTTTCTCTGTAGATTGGCCGTAAATAACGTAATGTATATAAATAAGAGAGAAACTATTATTGAGGTATTTGGCGAGAACTTGTGAGAATTTCTTGCTGTCTCATTGTAATTCAAAATTTCAACCAAATATATATTAGTCCAACCACAGTGACTGTTAGAAGTGACAGACTCCACTCATTTTGTAATTTCTCCACGGAACCGTAAAATTTATCATTTTAGCATTTAGTCAAATATATCTCAAATCTCATCACCTCAAATAACAAAAAATAATCATCAGATCATAGTAGTAATATGTTTATCAAGCTCTATAACTTGATTTTTTTAATACTTTCTACCGGTTAATTGAAAAGCTTACAGCTTATATGTCTCCACATACTCACTTACTGAAAATAAATGGGGCAAAAGCTTGACCATCAGCGTACAATGAATACAATGGGTTCTGTAGTGGCGAAAAATGTCCACATAATGTGGTAATTGGCTAGGTGCTGTTAAAAAAGAATGAGTTAATGAAGAATCTTCATTTGTAATAGTTATAAACAGGACAGAACTTTGTTACAAAGTCAAATGTTTTGACTGTATTTAACCTACACATGGTCATATAAATATTTGAGTGCAAGTCAATCTAAAAACCAAAAATGAAAACAATTCTAATATTATATATAACTTAAACCAATTGATTCGTTATATTAAAATACAGAAATTAAACAATGTCAAGAAAACAAAATAAATTAATGTCAAAAGCCAAAAATATAAATAAAATGTAAAATAGTATTAATTTTATCTTAAGATAGCATCTTTTTGTCATATTTAAGGAAATTGAGTATATCATTTTCCCGTAACCATATTTTTAGGTTTTTCTTACATTGTTCCGGAATTTAATCCGAGAAAAATTACGACGATGTACAAATAAAAATCTTTATGAATAAAACATATGTATTTAATGTTTGCACAAAATTTATACGGAACTCTAAAGATCGTTAAGAAAAATCATTATAATTATTAATATATAACTTTAGACACATTGTAGTGTAGGTAGCTATATTGAGATTTAAAAAAAAGTTAAAGCGGTTTCTCTTTCTTGGCTTGCGTCGTACGTAAATAAAATTTAATTTTTATATCTAAACTACTTGACATGAACTTTTTAGCACGAGGACAAAAAACTGAGATGGTGGTTTAGCCAATTTTACACACAGACTATAATTAAGGTCCTTTCCAATTTGTTGGAAATTTGACTATTTACTTCGGGTTGGATTAAACTTACTACAACATTTAGAAACATTGATAAGAAAATTAAGATTAATTTTGTAACCTGTTAAGTAATGTTTTTTTTTTAAGTCAGGTGAAAACACATTATACAATCCCAAGCTAAGCAAGACTATTTGTAAGTTACATATAATATTTATTTTTAAAATTCGGCTAACCTTTCGATGAGTGTAGACGTTCTTCAACAAGGGATCTAATCATCAGATCGTGACTTGGTGACAATAGGAAAACAGCGTAACAAATATAAAAAAAACTTGACGGAGAACTCGCGTAACAAATATAAAAACACACAGTCGAATTGAGAACCTCCTTTTTTGAAGTCGGTCGTCGTCGTCGGTTATAAAAGGGGATAGTCCATTGAAATTTTACACGAGCTTTGCATTTCTTAGAGGACGCAATTTTATTTTTCGGACATGTCTGGGCGCAGAAGCTTAACCTCAAGTTTGTGGGGTCGCCACCTTTGTCCCCCGGCCGCCATCTTGGAAAAAGGGGTGAAAGCACTTTTTTCGCGATATCTCGGAAACTATGCGTCTTACAAATTTGTAGTCATAATTTGTAGCAAATTGTTTTGTCTACAAATATGTTTACTTAACTTTTTGGCCTAAATTAAAAATTAAAGAAGTTATAAGCAAAAATGTGAGATTTTTTTTATTTATTCCTAACTCTTTTCTTTACTATAGAACTTACCAAATTTAACTTATCGAATATTAAGCAGGTAGAAAAGGTCCCCCGTTTTCCCCGCCACCTATGAGGTAGAGTCTGTAGGCGCGTTTCTACTTCCTCACTTCGCGTTCCTACTTCACTTTATTCAATATCGAAATAGCGAAAATAATTATACTATTTTTAATAGCCATCCATAAATTAATATTCGAAACGCACATTATTTACCCCAATAAGTCAAATCAGTCAATGGGTAAACATTGATTGCGTACAAATGGGTGTGGTCATATGACCAGTGCAATTTGGTGTTTAATTAATGTATGGAAAATAGCAACATCTCAAAAAACAACTCTTTGCCGTGGTTTGCCGTTTGACATCCTTCACAGAAATTAATCCTTATAAGCTACACTATGATTTAGTATAAAGGTTGTGTTTATTTTTCAAAAATCTAATGATATGTTTAGTTTTCGTCAAAATCGGACTTGAGTCGCCTTGTTTTTCGCTATCTAGCATAGTGTAGGATTTGACCCTGAAGGCCCACTTGAAAAATTCACAATGTATATTTTATTACAATCTATCCAATAACTTAGATAACTTTGTCATATTTTAATTGATTGAATGGTGCTACATTCATGGGATAACGATTATTATTCTCTCAAACAATGAAAATAGCAAATGTTACATTAAATTGCATTAATATTGAGGTCCGTGCATCAGATAGCCAGACACAGTGATGCCAGTAATTTGGCTAGTCATAAATTACTCGTTTAACTGAATTACGCGAGTTGAAAGCATTCCAGTACTGTCGAATGTGGACTGTTTGCATCACCATGCAACGCTCACATAACCGCCGTTATGTAGGCAGACGCATATTCCGCACACGAGCATTGATTCAATAAAATTAATTTTGGGATTATTTCGCTTTAGTTTGAGAAGGTATGTCATATATTCTAATTAAATTAGAACTGAATACGTGGTGTTACTTACGTAATTTTTTAATCTGACACCTAAAAGTATTCCTTTTTCAGGATACCAAGTGTTGATACTGACTGTAAACTATTTTTTAGCAAGGTTTAATAATAAATCAGTGGATCCTTCGCTACAAGTCCGGAAAGCCACGACACACCTTCCATGATCAAATTGATCGTGTGTTAGCAGAAGGTGATGTCAGGAGCCTTAAGAACAGACGAGCGGGCATGACAAGAGCTATGAATGTCAAAGAAGCAAGTGAGGTGTGTAAGAATAAGCCTGAATGGCGCTCTGTTGTTCGTGCCTACCCCGTAAGGGACCTGGCGTGAAGTTCTGTATGTATGGATCCTACACTGATCGTGCCTTGTCCTATGTGGACGTTTATATTTTTCATACAGGGGTATTTCATCAGTGTCACGCTACATCTACTTGTACTAATGTAACATATATCACTGTTCTTTTGGTATTCTCACGCTTATGCCAGATAATCACAATTGAGGAGGTCACTGTTGACGGATACGTCAGAAAGATCATTACTCTGATGATAATTTTATGATATTTAGTTAGTTGTGTTTAAGTAGATATTTCCCATGGTCCTACACAAGTCTTTGAAAAGTCCGGATTATTCCTATGGGTTTTTGTCTAAAGCGAACATTCTCTACTGGTCTAGCAAAAAAATCTAGTTTAAGGCGTAAATGGAATAGAGTTGTAGGATATTGATGAATTATACATGAATAGTTTATATACAGAAAACTGCTTCGTGAATTGTGACTTTTTTTATTGCCACAAGCATTCTGTTTCGCAAATTTTATCGATATCTAGATTCCCTATTTTCCAGAATTTCTAGAGAGCCGTAAAACAAGCAATTTTTCATCAAAAAACTTAGTAAGCATGTTGCCGCCTTTACAATGTTGATGTAGACTTGCCATGTGTTATGTGCAAGGCAACGTGAAAATGCAATTATTCTAAACCAGCGAGCTTCCATTCATTTAAGTTTCTCGTATAGAACTACTCGATAACCGAGAACATTGTAACGAATTAATCAAAATTTCACCTCGGGGCCTAATATGACGCATGATTCCTGGCGATGAACAATAGAGCCGGAGGAGTGTTCGGCTCGAAGTTGAATCAGTTCGTACATTTGGCGAGTTCCATTGTTACAAAGGCAAGTAATGAAAGCGCGAGCTGATAATAATTTACGAATAGCAGAAGTGTCGCTGTTTAATGGCGAAAATGGAAGTCCAAGGAGCATTCCGGCGGGCAGGCAGTGTCGGCTATGTCGCCGTCGACAGACAAGCGTGCCGACAGCGAACTAAAATAATTATCATCATTGTCCCGGCCACGGCGGGCGCTTTAATTGTTCATTTACATTTGCAACGATGATACCAGTTCGGAACTATTTCGCCCGGCGTTTATTTTACTCTCGCCCGTTTCGCTGCCGCGGCGTTATTGTTCAGGGTTAATGGGGTGAAAAATAGAAATGAATAGCATTTCGTGTCACGATACGTTTCAAACCATATAACCTATATTGACATACTTAACTCACTTGCTTACTTAGTCTCTTGTAAATCTTCAATTTCGGTTACTATGGATGAGTAGTTTTTAGGATCAAATTATCCTCTGTTCAGAGCCACTATTGAAAGTATAATTTCACGACGATCATTTCATCCTCTAGGCTGTGAAGATTGAATATACAGATAAAGTTATATTTAGTAACAAATCATTTAAGCGCTTCAAGGATGAATTATGCTAGACCGTGGGGAGCGCGAGCCGTGCCGCGTGCAAGGCATGGATTCAAATTTCACAAAGATTATGTATGATGCAGTTCATGTTATACCGTGCAGCGTCCGCGTCCCGGACGAGGCCCGACTCGTCCCAACATGAGCGGTCTTCCGTGGCATGTCCGAGCAGTGAGCAACGAAAGTTAGGGAAGAACTACGTATTTTTGAGTTATGAAGGATGGTGAAAAATTAAATTCTTTTCTTACCTGAGACATATTGCTAAACTTTCTTCAGTAGTAAATGGTTACTCAAAATTTGTCTTCTGTCTTTTAAGAGCAGGCGTTAACTTATGTAGTAAAATTTGAAAGTTATCTTTAGACATTCTAAAATATCCAAAGAATTTGTCTTTATCATCTGATAAATCTCTACATAGAGTAAAAAATTCTTCTTCATAACGGTGCTTTTTCCAAATCGGGTTCACGCCCCGTTTCCCTACGTATCTTCTTGCTATTGATTCCTCTTCTTCATCAATGGCAATGCCAATAGTTGCTATCTCCGATAGCGAGAAATCTATCTATTATTAATACTTGTGTTTAATCAATAAGAAGCCACAATACTACGTCCGTTACCGAGTCACCGCGGCGGTGTGTCACTCAGTATAATATGAACATGTAGCCCTACGGGGCTCGGACACGGCTCGCGCTCGTCACGGTCTAGCATAATTCATCCTTTATACGTACATATTAGGGTTTCATAAAATGAAGATGAATGTCCGCTGTTTTTGTCATTCGAAAATGACTCAATGAATCTTATAGAAACTAATTTTCAATGAGAGTATTTTTAAGAGCGATTCTAAATTTTCAGAAATAAATAAAAATAGTACTTTTGTTGCTCCAATCATCACGGTAATCCGGCCTTGCATCTATGGGTTTGATTACTGCTCGGAACAAAATTTGTTCCCAGGCCGGATGTATTCATATTCATCATTCATGGAGACACTGAGGGTGTGCAAGGAATTGTTGGAATTACTAATGACGCTATACTACACTATAATTGGAACTCTTTTTCAAATCAACAAGTAATTAGTGTATCAAAAAAAGGATGATATGTATAATAAATAAAAGGTGTGGTGAGTTGAGAATTGATTAAATACTTTCATATTGAAGCTATGGTATATATTGAAAGTATTAAAAAAAACACCTGGAATAGACTATATAAACACGATGATTTTTTTTAGATTCTTGTCTGCTTGTCTGTTTATTCGGGACTCACGTAAAACTACTGGTCCAATTTCGATGCGGTTTGTCAGTAAATTATTAGACTTAAAACCTGCGTGAATTTTTCCTGGGAATCCCGAAATATTTCTTGGTTTTTTTAAATAACTAGATTTTTTTAATCCAATGTGATTTTTCATTGATCGATAACAAATTTTATGTAATAAAATGTGTGATATGTTTTATTCCGTGAATCACACTGGAATTTATCACGGAGCGGTGTGTAGTTTTTCGGGTGCATAAAAATTAGCTTATTCTGACACAATTGCAGTAAAACGATAGCTTACGTTTTTTTTTAAATGCTATATTGAAATATCAAGTCATTATGGACGAAGTCGCGGGCATATCCTAGTGTATTTATAAATTACAAGACACTGGAGATTTGTGTTAATAAAATGCCATCGCTTAATTAAAGTTACGCCTGTAAACAGGATTAAGTTGCTTAGAAATGTAACATGTAATTGGGAGCAAAACAAAGCCATAATAGTTTGTATTAGAGTGAAGGGTGATTGTCACGTAGGTACACGGTGGCATTGTGTAATGCTTTCCCTCGATCGTAGGGGTTCAGTGGTATTACGAAATGAAATTACCAGAGACGTTCGCGGAGTCCTCCCACGGCATTAATTTGTATCAAGAATTTGTAGAGATTTAGCTAGAGCCGGGCCGGAGTGTTCATCGCAGCCGGCGAGCGTTAACACTTATTAAGGGGGTGCATCCCTGCGACAGATGTAGGGGAGGGCCCGCCATTTGCGTAATGTCAGGAATGGTTACACTCGATTTAATAAAACTCCGACAACATTTCATTCTGAAGAATTTAAGAGTCAATTCGTTTTAAACGCCACAGCAGCATAGCGAGAAAAAACCGTAAGCCGAAACGTGCTTGGAATACATTGCCGGGGCTTGGATTTCTTATCGGTAGCAATTGAGATGAGTACTTATGGCTTTTCGAGTGGCTCGGCTTCGTTTAATTTGTTGTTTCAGCGTGGAATTTTTATTAACGTCTCCCCTCGCTTTGCATTTTTAAGGGACGTGGTCCTTATTGGCAAGTCAAGGTGAAGAGAAAGTTTTTCTTCGTCTCCTTGTTGCCTTTGAAGTGCGAAACGTACCTTCTGAATGGCAAATAGATCGATAGCTGTGGTAGCAATGTTTTAACATTGCGGTTAACCTGTTGAATGGACCTGCTACATGTTGAAAGTACCAATAACCATTGCCATTAGTTATTCCAGTTGCCAATCGGACTTCATGAATGCCGTGATTGTGTCACTCACAACAATCGCCGTCAATATTTTAATAGAAGTCACTAGTGAAATAGTAATTCAGTCAAAAGTAAGGAATGTAAGACAGAGAAATAATTTTAGAAATGTTGAAAAATATATTAAGAAAGTTAATTGATTTCTTTAATTGTTATAAAACTACGTTTCAACGGTTTTAAGCACGGTAATTTATTTGATTTTGGTTTATCCGACGTTTCGGCCGCTTTTCAGTGGCCGTGGTCACGGAAGACAAAGATGACATTTGTCTAACGTGTATTGTCAAATTTTTATTCAGCCTACCGCCAACTTGTTCATTTTAATTATTTAGTTTTAAATTTGTTTATGGATATTATTTACTCTATGGGAGCCTAATCTAATTTACCACCGCTTCACAACATGTTGTGGCTTGAAGAGAAGAAGCGGCGCAAAACTCTTCAGCAAACATGCCTAGTTCTAAAAAAAATATATAATATTAAAATGGGTGGAAGGAAAATCAAATAAATTAGATAGATAGATAGATAACACTTTATTGCTCACCAAAAAAAACAAGTACAAAAACAAAATGCATAATTACAATACTTCTTGGCAAAACAACAGGCGGCCTTATCGCTAAAAGCGATCTCTTCCAGGCAACCTAGCTTAAAAGAAATTCTTAACTAATCTGGCGATGTAGGTGGAGCAGAAAAATATAGGACTGTACAATTTAAATGTATATTTACTTACAATATTTTATAAATTTAATACATATATAAATAAAATAGTAATATATATACGTATATACAAAACAATCTAGATAAATATATTTGTTAACGTTATATGTGACAAGCATTTTATATTAATTAACAATATTACAATAGATAAATAAGTAAATGTATTACCTATATATTAGACATATTTATTTAAAGATAGATAGTGCTTTCGAAGGGAGTTCCGAAAAGTAGATAATGTTTTGGCCTCTCTGACAGTAAGAGGCAACGCATTCCAGAGTTTGACAGCCTGCACTGTAAAAGAGTTACCGTAAAAGGATGAAGTGTGTGCAGTTGTCAGGAGTCTACGATATGTGTCGGAGCGCAAATTGTGAGAAGTGGAGAGGCGAAGGAAATCAAAATGTTCCGTAAGGTATGGAGGACTATTAGGATTAAATAGTATATTATAAAGGAGAGTTAGAATGTGAGTATTCCGGCGAAAACGAATAGGAAGCCACTTGAGCTTCATACGAAATTCAGAAACATGGTCATATTTTCGCAAACCAAATATGAACCTGATACAGAAATTCTGAAGTCACTCAAGTTTATTTAGCTGTTCTAAGGTTATGTCTAGATAGCAGGCGTCAGCATAATCAAATATGGGGTAGTAGGTAAAGTAGGAGGGACTCTGCAAGCATAATTTTGGTGGTAGTGGGCAAGAAGTTACTATTTATTATGTGTACAAGTCGCGAAAACTTAAGAAAATATTCTTTGTTTATTAAATAAATAAAACTTTTAAGTCATTTTTAGCTTCGAACACATTTTATACGTAGGCGATAAGGGTACAGTATTTCAGGTAAATCTTTTTTTTATTGCAGACAGGATTTTATTGGAGTTCAGCAGACAGGCAGGTGACCCACTTGATGGATAGCGGTTACAATCGCCTATGGACATTTGCAACACCAAAGGTGTTACAAATGCGCTGCTGCTCTCTTAATGGAGATTGGAACCTGGTCACTAATGCATGTATGATGTATTCCGACATCTCAAGGTTGTTATGGCGACATGCTTTAGACCAGGGGTTGTAGTTATCCAGTCGGGCAAATGCCCTACCACCTGGCTATGAGTTGTTTTGTCGCCTCTTACGACAGGCCGCCCGGCCGCAGGAAATTGTATTCTTTCTCCGTTCCTGCACGGATAAAAGTCTAACATTTTCAGACATAAATAAATATTGTGTATATGAAATAATTATTTTCTATTTATTATATCCGCAAGGGCTCATTTGTTTCTAAGATATTTGTATACTAGCTTCTGCCCGCGACTTCGTCTGCGTGGAAAGTTATTTTAACTATCCCACCGGAGCTCTTTAATTTTTCCGGATCAAAGGTATCCTATGTTACTTCTAATACCTCCAAGAATATGTGTACAAAGTTTTAGGATGATTGGTTGAGTAGTTTTCGCTTGAAAGCGTAACAAACAAAGTTTATAATATTAAACACATTTATAATATTAGTAGGGATAAAGAGTTTATATACATACATATTATATTTCCTCAACCACTAGGATATTTTATTTAGATAACATTAGTGACACAGATCTATCAATTATCTATTACGCATTTTGTCAATTGGAGTTCTGTGATACACGCCTGCGTAGAATTAAGGTGCTTTATGAATTTGACTTGCTAATATTATGTCCAAGTTTTGGTATAGGGTACAGAAATTAATAGCAACGCAAAGCGTGTGTGTCTATCGGAAAACACAAGGGGACCACTCAGCAGATGCTTATCCGCACACACCACGCTGTGCTACCGACATTTCTGTTTCTACGTACGAATGGAAATTGCTACTTATTGCCTTGCTTATGTTTCACATAACCTATAACTAACGATACAACACTACGAAAGCCAGGAATTCTTTATTCTGCTTCTGCGTTTGAGTATGTTGTTGTATTTAACTATTCAGTGGTATATAGTTATATGTATCTAAGGAGAAAGATATAATAATAGACAGTTTTTCGTTTGTAATTTAGACAAGCCGTATGTGTTGAATGATTTACAATATATTCATTTGGGCGACATTTATTTGAAATTATATAAGGTAATTTATTTTAATTAATACAAAGATGTTACCTGCTCTTTTTGTTTCCTCGAGTTCTAAATAACTATTATAATACAAAAAAATAACAAAAACAAAACTGACTTCAAATTAGAAACTAACAAATAAACATTTTGCCGACTAACGTAAACCTAACGTTATTTTTTACTTTTTAGTTGCGCAAATACTACAATAGCTTAAGAAATAATATATTAAGCACTCGTAGAAATTGTATAACTGGCACGCGTATACAAATTTGCCATCTCACTCTTCGGTATATGCTCTTTAACAAGGGGTGCTCTCGATTTCCTTGCGATCCACAAATCAGATCTTGACTTGGTTACTATGGGAACATCTCGGGAGTTAAAAAAGACAATTTGAAAATCGGCCCACAATTGATGAAGAAATCGCGTATCATACCTACAAAAAAATTAAGCATGGTAATGCACGTGTAGAAAGTGTAATACTGACACCCGTATACATAAAAGCTTTTTTTTGGGAAAAATGAAGGCTATCTGCGTTTTTAGTAAGGGTTTCTCTCGATCTCTGGGATCCACGCATCAGTACCAAGTCAGGACTTGGTGACCATAGAACCACCTCGGGAATATATACTTACGAATAAAGAATAAAAAAACAAAATTGTTCCTCCAATTGACGGACTTAACATGGTTATAAAAAATAAAGCACCTGTAAAAAAAATGTAAAAGCTACACGTGTATACAATTGGTTTCCAAGAATTTAGGCGCATGGGGTTTTTTTTTATTAAAAAATGGTTAGAGAGTAACCATTTTTTGATTCCCCTGGAATCCCTAATCAAATACTGACTTGTGGTGTGGTGACTTACAAGTAAAGAAAAAAATGTAAATCGATGTAGAATTGATGGGGATATCGTGTTACGAAGAAGTCTGTCATTAATTTTCGTGATTCTTATTCCTTGGAATCAGATCATGATATGGTGACAATGGGGTCAATTTAGGTTTGAACGGTGTAAAACCTTTCTGCTAAAAGAAAAAAAATTGAAAATTGGTTTACAATTGACGGAGAAATTGAGTAACGAACATTCCAAAAAAGAGACAGACAAATTAAGTAGCTCTTTCTTTTTGAAGTCGTTAAAAACACAATATTTCGTACTGGAGATTAATTTATAATATAATAATTATTTTTGTTATTATTATATGATACATTATACTAAATGTAAATTTTGTGTCTAAATTAGCGATCATGTTATGTTTGGGAAATTGTAATAAATAATAATAAACAAAATCATATTGCAATTCTCGCAAGTATTCGAGAGATTTGCAAAGACAAACAAAGTATTGCTTGCTATTCGACCACCGGAGCATAGACTAACATGGCCATTGCACATACTTATGTGAACATGTGGCGCGTAAATGTGACTAAACATAATTAATGATCTATTGTAGCTTGTCGACCATGGAGAATTGTCCGCGGAACCCTCCGCAAATCCTCACCGCTTCGAAATGAAAGACCCCTGGGACCACCGCGCCTTTTAATTTGCAAGCTGAAGGGGTGTAACCCGTCGTCTAACATTGTAGGATATTTTTAGAACGGCTCAAATATTTTTCAATCAGAGTGCAGGAAAAAGTCATAAATAGGTAACTACAGGTTGTTGACAAACTGTAGCTTGGTACTTAAAAATGGTAACATTATATAATATTAAATTATGCAAAAACGAGATATATGGCATAAAGATTTCACTATAGGGATAGAGCTTCCTTTTTAACCTAATTTCACCAGGCCATGGCTTGGTAATAACCAGGACGGATTGGCGTGGTTCACGATTGGTAATCTTGATATGCAGGTTTGTTCACTATGCGTTCTTTCATTGTTGGCACATTAAATACTAACATCAACTCAGTAAACTGCTTAAGCTATGCATGCAGTATTCGAACCGAATTCAAGGCCACGTCATTGAATAGAAACGCAGATGTAATTAGTTACTTATTTACTACGATAACGATACTTGCTATGCACTAGGACTTGCAGCTAACACCGCCACCGCACGATTTACCAAAGGAAGGTTTACACACCGGTCAAGCTTGGCATGAAATCAGTACGTTCGCGCCGGTGTTTATACGCAATATCCAAATTGCCTTTGACAATCGCTCTTTTGTCTACGGCCAACCGCCAAGTTTAAAAAAATTGACTACCTACGAGGCGGACGGAGATGAACGATTGTATGGGGAACAAAAAAATATTGTTAAATCGCATATTTAAAATTAAATATTTTTTTAAAATAAAAATATTGTTAAAATACACACATTTCTCGTGCAAAGTGCTTAATTGAAGACTTCTTACGCTTGACTTAGCTAAGTAATACTAATATTTAGGTTTCCATACGAATCGTTCAATAAATATACTGAAAAACCGTATACAACATCAATATAAATATTTTTCATTTATGTATGTTATACCGGTCATACATATTATGTCGAACTAATAAATGCATTACGACAGCACATAAGTAGTAATATATCATCTCTCCTAAATGTACTTTATAAATCCTAGAACGCATTAATAATATTTTTTTAGGGGCAATCTCAATGCAGATGTGGGGCATGAAATGCTAGTGCTTTGATAACATAGGGCTTGTACGACCCCTTTCGAATTTTTAATCGTGCACCGTCGATTTCGTCTGCACGATAGTATAGTGCTTTAGGCTATTTATTCTCTTGCGTCTATGCGATGTCATCGTAGGTACGAGTACAACTCAGAAGTATATCAATGAAAGATCAAATATAGATAGATAATTCTTTAATATAATATTTGATTCTCTTTTTTTGCAAAAATACTTATTACCTTTCAATGTAAATCTATCATCTCTACAATTATCAGCAATTGATATTACATAGTGGTTAAAAACTACCTAACTCTACATATTTGATTTTTTTAAATCATGGACACAATAAGTGAAAAATAAAAAGAGTACTGTTAACTACTCTAGATATATGTACTCCAACTTTAGGTAAATTAAACCGTACTACTATTTCGATCATTACTAATAAAGTGTTCAGTCAATAAATGGCAGATATCGTTCCGTATCCTGGGCAAAGCATACAATTATTCGAAATAAAAATAATCCTATGTACATTCTCGTTATTGAAAATATATAATTATGTAGTATGTATACCAAATTTCGTTTAAACCGGTTTACTACTAAAGTCGTGAAGACGGAATACAAATATACGGCCACTTTTATAAAGTTCCAAAAGTTACTTTCACTTTCATAAATTAATGTAAATGTGCGTAAATAAATGTATTCAGAAGACATGTAGAAGATAAATAATTAAAACAAATCAACATTCGTAATACTCTAATTCATAAACGTTATGGTATGGATTTTATGCTCACAAGTTAATTGATGGAATATATTTTTACAATACCAATTTCCACATAGACCAGAACAAATCCAAACGTAAATCTATTCCATAATGAAATAAAGGATATCGTTATTGTTAAAACCACATATTATCCCCTCAGTATAATATGTGGCGGCAAGTCCGGCCGTAATGTTTATTTGATACATGTAATCGGCACATGATGTATGGAAGCGATCGGCGGCCGCGCCCGGCTCCCTGGCCCACCGCACCGGCAGTGCCCGACTCGCCACTCACTCACCCAACGACGTAAGGTTTATGATGATTATTCGATCTAAATGATGATTTATTACAAGATTAGCCAGGCCCAGGCACGCGGTCCATTTTGCGGGGAGATTGGCTTTATTTATATTATAATACCATCCTCGCATTAAACCACAAAGAAATCGGCTTTGCAGAATACATTAATCATCTGTTTATTTATTGAAACGTGCACAGATTGGTAGAGACAATGTGATGACAAAATTTAGGATGACGAATAATAAATGTTCAGGAAATTCAATACATGTGTTGGTTATATCCCTAATTATGTTTTTAAAGTAGCTGTTGTTCTTAAAAATGAGCAATTTAATATACCTTCCCCCATGATTTAAGAATTTAATATTGGCAGCAGCTTGTTTAAATGGACGGATACTTTTTTCGTTATCATAATTTTAAGCCCGAGACAATCAAATTGTAATTTGACAAAAATGCGGTCAGAGATAAATCTTCAAGATTGTTCATATAAGCTGCCTTTTAGCTTCATATTTTTATTATTAAACGAGACTTTCTTCCACTTTCCCTCAAGACAAAGCTAATCAAATTATAATTTCAAATTACTTACGGCTGCAGGCGACTTTATGACACAACAATATAAATTAGAACAATACTCTCAAGGAGTGTAATGTTAAGGCGAGGTGGTTTGTCTCTTGGTTTAGAATATTAAACACCATCATCATAATGAGTAAAACTGTTAAATTGTGAACTATCAAATTGTGATACTGCTGTCTCCGTATTATGAAAAAAAATTAAATACTTTATTAGATGTTCTAAAGACTATTGTACTTTTAGAGTTCTGTAGCCATTTTGGTACAAACGGAACGTTTGTCTATATTTTTTATTGCGTCACAGTATTTTTTAAGAACTATTAGGTCTAGATGACTGAAAATCACGAAGGTGAAGGTATTTGATAATATATACATACACCTTTTAAATAATGATGTAGTGGATGATATGGAATATTTTTTGTGCTTTTGTAATTAAATATGACGGTAGTGGTGGTCGTTTCTCGCCTTTACTGTAATTAAAGATAATATGTGAATTCAATTGAATTGAATCCATTTCTCATTTTTTAAAGTTTTACTAGGATTTTCCCACGACTTCGTGCATGTTGGATGGGTAGCGAAAATCACAATTTTTTTTAACTTAGAAAATTTGAATCAGTGAAAATATTGCATTAGTATCAGATTTTTTGACCTGGCCGCTTTAAACCGCGCCCAAAAAAATCCCACGGGATAGTCGGGATCAAAAGTATCTACAGCAGATTTTAAATCCGAGAATTTGTTCTCGGTCAACAAAAACCGCAACAAATCAATCTAGTAGTTTTTGCGTTATTTCCGAAATAACCGACAAACACAAAAAATACAAAAAACTTCATTTTTATAATATTACTAGCTGTCCCGGCAGACGTCGTCCTGCCCGGTAAAAAATAGGGGTTGATCGTAGAGGGTTGAAAATCTAGGGTTGTATGTATTTTTGTATGTTGTATCATAAAAAAACAGAAATTAAAAATTTTGTCTAAAAAATAAAAAAATATATTTAGGGGTGGACTACCCCTAACATTTAGGGGGATAAAAAATAGATGTTGGCCGATTCTCATAGATACCGGATAAGCACAAAAAATTTCATCGAAATCGGTCAAGCCGTTTCGGAGGAGTATGGCAACGAAAACTGTGACACGAGAATTTTATATATTAGATAGATTAACTAGGATATGCCCGCGACATCTTCTACGCTTGAATTGGAATTCCTAGGACATAAAATACCGCGGTAACTGAAAAACTATGCAAGCTATCGTTTTAGTGAAGACTGGGTCAGAATAAGCAAACTTTTACGCACCCGAACAACTCATGGGAAAATTCCCGTGGGATTCCCGGTATAAAAATGTCACACATTTTACTACATTAAATTTGCTATCGATCAGGAAAAAAATCTCATTGGAATACGTTTTTTTTTTAAATCTGGTCCTTTTAAATTATTCTCACAAAAATGAGTGCGGGATTCCCAGGACAAAAAGTAGCGTAAAGTTTCAGTCTAAGAGTTAGCGGTCGATCAACAAAAACCGTATCGAAATCGGCCTAGTAGTTTTTGCGTGAATCCCGAGCAAACAGACAAAATGACAAACAGACAAGAAATTTAAAAAATTGCATTGTTTATATAATCTATCCAAGTTGTTTTATTTAAGTATATGAAAGTCGATTGACTTGATTTTGGTTTTCTTTGCTATAAAATGTTATTATAGTAAAACTTTTACGATACGAACAAAAATGTCTGAAAATCGAATTTGTTATGCAGTTTAATGATTAAATCTAATTGAATCAATTTCATATTTTGTCCAATTGCAATGGTTTATCATTTCAAATAGATATAATATGAACTACATTGTATGTAATTTTTAACAACACGAATTACGTAACTTTTAAACTTGGGCCAAAGAATAACAAAGACGCCATTTAAATTACTTTAATATAAGTTTGTTTCTTTGAATCGCAAAGCTGAGGGGAAATTTTCGGAATTTATTTTAAAGCATTTTCTTGCAAAGAGCAAGCTTCCGACGTTGCCCGGAGTTGGACATGACCCACAACCATTGTAAAAAGATAAGTTCTCAAATAATAGTACTAAAAGGAAATTCCATCTATGACCACTTTCTGTTGACATTGTTGTTATCTGTACATATAACTGGTTATTTTATCCCCTTTATAGGAATTGCGTAAAAATATAACAGGTAGAGTTTTTGAATTAAGTTGATAGTCAAATTGAACTGAGACATATTTTATGATCTTACAAAAAATCGCAGCTTCCTAGATTTTGTACGAGCATTATGATGTCAGGACTTTAAGTCAAATAGCGTACCTATTAGTTGTTTAATTAATTATAATTGCAATTATTTTTCTCGTTATATTTTAAAAGTAAGATGTTAGCAGGGTTTTTTATCTCCCACTTTTTTATATGAACTTCGTTTTAGAATTTATTGAAATAATATGTCAACTACCCAATTGCTGTAAAATAACTTTCGTGCCTTATATTAGACCATATCGTAGATTACCTTCAAGTTAAAAGAAATTACGTGTTTTGTTTTTAGCAACTAATTGAGCACTAGTTTAAATATTTAAGCGATTGTGCATATTCAAATTAAATTTATGTTTTACATTCCAAAAGTTTTCGATTAGACAAAACATTATGCAGAAAGGATCAAGAAAAGTAAGTGCAGTCCTCGATAATATAGATAAACCGTTCCGCAGACATTGATTTGAAAGAAAGACAAGGAGAAAGTATTCCACCAAAGAGATGAAATCATAGAACGATTTCTTTTACGACTTCGGTTTCAACTTCATAGCGATGAATTATGCAGAAAGGCGAGAGATTTCCTTCGATAAAAGTCGTAACACCCCAGAGTGTTCTGAAAAGAACCCTTACGATATTATTGTTAGATGCCTCCCTCTAATTTATGGTAAATGAATTTTCGTTTTGAACTATTTGTCATACTAACTTTAGTACTTACTTTCATACTTTGACGGCCTCTGCACTTGAGTGGGCTGAGCTTTTACCGGCTAACCTCACTACAACGCAGAGGCTCCAGATTCGATTCCTGGCATGATACATTTCGTACACGAATTTTCCTTGATTTACTATGGACCGGATGTCTTAGATCAGCTCCAGAGTGGTCCGTTGTTAATTACTCATAATACAAGCGTAACTTGTTTAGTTTGGGGATATACAACGTGTGCGTTTGTCTGCCGATTTCATTTTCATTAAAGTGAGCAAATTTGTACAAAACTATAACTAAATGTTTTAATGTGTGCTGAGTAAGTACATAAAATCAATAATTTTGTGCTTTCATAACCTAAAGATAACTTAAAGTAAATTAAAGTATGTACTCAGGTAAAGGAACGAAGGTGACATTAAAAACATTAAAATTGAAGTGAACATTTTTACATAATAGAGAACAGCCGTCAAAATAACATTTTATCCTCTAACTTTTATACTAACATGATATAAATAATTTTAATTACTTTTCAGCTAATAATTAGTGCGCTGTTTGTCTCATTTTATTTGTACTTGGTTATAACGTCATAATCTGTAAAGCTGCCAGTAAGCTACTGTAAAAACTTCATGAAAGTGGAAGGATGAAAAAATAAAAAATGTGTGCATGTACTGGTGTACACACGTAAGAAGTGAAATTTCTTTATGACCTTATTTTTCTAAAAATGATCTACTATATGCAACTTTACAGAAATTGGTTAAATAAACAAAGCCTCTACCACGGTCGCATCGACTGTCGACCGTGGTAGGGGCAAGAAAAAGATGGCGCGTAACCGAAAAAAGTGACAGTAAATTTTTTTCCAACGCCGATAAAGAGGTTTCGCTTCAAAAATAAGTGTATATGAGGCATCGATAGACAAATCTTGAAACATCATAGCATGTTTAATATTCATTTTTCTATGCATAATAATAGTCAGTTCGATATGCGCTACTAAAGTCCGCATCCCCCTCTAACTTTTCAAGATATCAAACTTAGTTTTAACATCTTGAGTTCAGTATTTTTTTAGATACGTACTATTGTCATTTACACCCTTTTTTATGGTTTCGCAGTAAAATGATACAAACAGTGTAGACGTTTTTTACCACTATATAAAAAAAGGCACATTATTGAAGAGCGGTATTATTGATATTCTGCAGAATGCATGTTGTAAGCACTATATTTCATGTCCGTAGACTTTTAGTGAATTTCTTTTTAATAATTGGCATTGCAGTGCGGAATAGATGTGAAAGCAGCCCCGAGCCGCAGTCGGTAGACGCAGTCAGCGGGGTGCGCAGAGCGCGCCCTGAATACTTAATTGACTAATATTAGTTGCTGTGAGGGGAACTTCCTCAGAGGTGAGCGTGGAACTTAGGACAAAGAACACATACGATCTTATATGGCTACTTTTTAACTTTTAATATGTGAACTTGTTTGATCCAGGCTATGTTGGTACAATTCAAGGATTAAACACGGCTAACATTGTTATTAAAACATGATTAGCAAAATATTATAATTTTTCTCATTCAAAGGAGATAGGGGACTTTTGGGCCAAGGAAATATAATGAGGTATATAAGATAATAATAAGAAAATACGAAAGAAAATATGATGAGTTCAGATATGGCTAAAAAGCGTTATTTGAAGTATTATGAAATGGAAAACATCAGTCTTAAATTGCATCTGAAAGAGACGATCAATCTTAAAAATAAGGTCACAAATTAGTTATTGATTACCACAATTGATTTATCTTTGTCAAATTTCAACAATGAATAGAAAAACTTCCACTATCCTATTAATTCATTCAAAATAACTAAACTCTACAATTATAAAAATATCAACATATTAAAAAGAAATCTTAAAATCGCTCTCATTTTATTACAATCTGGCTCCAAGAATATATGAAAGCTCACATTTGTCCATCACCGAGCCTGCTTCAAATTTGTTATCAGATTGAACATCGGTGAGGTTGAGCGGCGCCCAGTGTGAAACCATCTTCCTCGCGCGAAGAAGCATGTGCAGAATCTCCGCTCGGTCTGCTCGATCCAGTCGGTCCAATCGGACCAGTCGGTCCACTTGATCCATTTCGTCCATGTATTTAATTTGGTCTTATTTGTCTTTTTGTCATTTATATAGTTAGTACTAGTATGTAGCTAGTAGTTAGTAGTAAAATGAAGTGAATCTTTCGAGGGCAAATACAAAAACAATTAATACAATATAACAAAATTTGCTCGTCAGCAAGGCTACTACTACCTCTGGTATAAAGTAAAGTAAAGGCGAAAGTGCTAAGGCGGTATCCTTAGCACTTTCGCCTCGGCACTTTGTAGCACCTTTGATGTTGCACATGTTCATATGAGATGGCAACTGCTTTCCATCAAGTGCTTGTTTGCTGAACGCCTGCAATAAAAAAATATACATCTTCTCAAGGACACAGACAAACATTCATTTTTATATATAAGAATGTATAAAAATGAATGTTTGTCTGTGTCCTTTATAGAATCGTAAAGTATTCATTTGAGCATATGATGATATTTAGCAAAGTTGTTGTGCATGAGCCAGAGAAGGTATCCGAGTTGGTACACAATTGGACCCGGTAGGTGATGCTGCTGTCGGCATATCGATTGAAGATTTTCCGGGCATGACGACGTCTACCGGGACAGCTAGTAATTATATATAGTTCATATCAATATATAAAATTTCATGGTAATCGGTTAATACTAATTAACAACGACGATAAAGGTAGAATACATATTCCAATAGGATATTTTCCTTGACTAGAGAAATTATAGTAATTTGTTACTTCAAAACTTGGTATCAGACAAGCACTTGTGACGTCATTTCTGCTGTATTTAAGTGAATAAAAGTACTTTGAGGACAGGAAAAGAAGCCAAAGGAAAAGATTTTCTCGTAAGAAAGCATAGGTTTGAAATGAAATAAATTCCATTAACGTAATAGTCAACATAGACGAATGACTCTGGAACGGTTCCTAGTGTTGCAAACGTTATAATGCTTCTCTTGTACATACGATATTAAATATTTCTATTAATAAAGTAAGCATTCCTAAAATATCTAGCCTAAAATAACATATAAATATACAGAGGCTTGAGAATCATAAGCTGCAAAATGCGACGCATTCCCCAAATACGGTCTCTGCTTACTTTGTTATGCTAATCTTCATAATTCTTCAGGCGGAGGAAGTTTCGTGCAAGTTACTTTTTTGAAAATAACTTGTAATTCAGTCGTAATTTGTACTGCCGTTGAATACTTATGTATTAGAATTAAGCACAATTTTCTCTTTTTTCTTTGTAACCTGTATCTTGTAAATTAATGTTATATAGGTACATATCATTATGTAAGATTTTTCTCAATACATCAATTGCAAATTAAGCTTTACTAGTGTACCTGTATATAATGTGAAACTGTACATTCAAATGGTGATAAGTTTATCTTTATCAATACTAATGTATAAATGCGACAGTAATTCTGTTTATTATCTTTTTAAACTAAACAGCTAAACGTGCGTGGAGGATGTATGTAGATTACCTTTTATTTCAATAGAACAACAACAACAATAATCTTTATTGTACACTAACTTAAAACAATAACAAATTTACGTATCTGAAAAGTGAATGTAGTAGTACAATTGGCAGCCTTATTGCTTAAAGCAATCTCTTCCAGGCAACCTTTGGATGGACCAGGATGTTAATCACAATATGTAACATTTAGGTAGTTTTACATTCAAATAGATCGTATCTAGAACTTAAACCTATGTCATTACAGAAAATGTGGATACTGCATTTATTAAGCAACTACAATTTATAAATACGCTTTTCTATTCAGTTGCTGTATCACCATCCGTCCGCTGTTGCGAAACGGCCTTATCTTTAAGGTCAAAATCAATACAACAATAAAGTTAATCAATACGTCACGGATAGAATTCTGTATTTAAGAGCCTGGCAATCTAAAAACATTGTTCGTAAACTACTCTGACAGTTTTGTAAAGCTTCTGCCTTGTTCAAATTAACGAAGAAAACTTCTCGATCAAGTTCGTCTACCTGAAAACACAAAGTAAACTCAGTGCCTTCGCAACTTATCCATTAACTTAAGTAGAATCTGTAGACAGCAGCGGAGAGAATAGTTCCGTCGACATCGTATTAGAGATAGTGTGAGCGTTAAACACAATTTATTAGGTATATCTTGTTGATTGGCAAATGCTGATTTGTTTTTATACCATATTTGGATACAAAACAAGTCTTAAAAGCTTTGTAAAGTATGTATTATGCAATAAAAAGTAATATCATATTTTTCTCGATATAATTCAAGATTCTTCTTATTTTTGTCTTTTAAAAAGATTTTGTACGGTTGTGGATTTAGTTAATGCTGGAGTAGATAAAGTTTATGAATATTCCAGTTTCACAAAGATCTTCAAAGCAACTAGACTATTACAATTAGATAAAAACTAAACTCTTGTGGATTCAGTTTGTACGATAGTCCGCAAAGCTGATTGCTTTCGCAGCAAAATATTCCGCTATCAAAATAATGCCGCATTTTAATGCGCGTATTTGTTTCATCGTAAATTGGATAAGATTTTACCGTATTACATGGGATGTTATGAAAAATATGAACAATTAAACAACATCCGCCAAAATCGCTGTGAATGGACCCCAAAAATGAAAAATTATTTCTTAAATTTTTACTTCACTTAAAATCTGTTGTAGTCGACGACGACCGCTTTATTATTTATGACAAGGAACACGAAACTCATCTCGAGTTATAAACTTCTTGGAATTTCTCCTGAAGTAATACAGAGCTATTATTATGATGTCCCCGCAAAAAATATTCGTTGTGTAGCGGACTAGGGTCGGGCTTGTAGGGCGCAGTGCACACGCGAACAGTTCGTAGGGGAGAAACCTTTCGAGATACACGTTTGTATCAAAATTATCCTAAGTAATATTGCGTGTACCTTTAGATAGAGAAATACTGCTTCCGTATTTTTGTGTCCCTAAACTTTGAAAAGTAGTTGATAGTTTCGCTAGAAATTTTTACATGATGTCGCATTTTGATTATGCGTTTTAATTTTCTTTTTATTCTACATATATGAATATACAAATTCTGCTTCCGTATTTTTGTGATCCTAAAACTCGAAAAGTCGTCGATGGTTTCACTTGAAGTTTCCAATTAAGCCACAGTGAAACGTGACCGGGTTTAGTTTTCATTTATACAATCCAACGTTTGATATTCTTTTTTTCAAAGGAATGTAAATAATTAGAATTGTTTAAAAAGTTATATCTAAAATGATCACTGAATAATATGTAGGCATACATAATAGTCCAAAATTAAACTATGAGATCTCACATTTCTAAAGGGTGCATCAAACTCTTTTAGTGCTAGTGTTTCAACGTAGCAGTACACCATTAGATTTTCAATCAACTTTATATTATAACTAGGTTTTGCCCGCGACATTGCCCTCGCTGGATAGGTAACATAAATTACAGTTATTTTCCCAATATTTAAAATTATAGTTATTTGCAGTAGGGGAATGAATTTTCCAGTATTAAACACATAATTCCGGAAATTTCCATAAAAATTAGGATAAGAAACGTTACTACTAAAGAACTCTAATATCTATACATAGAAATCGTATCGGAAATAGCAAATTTGTATACAACTTAACTAATTATTGCATATCTGGAAACATTCCCGAAAGATTACAAGGACAAAAAGTATCGCTGCATTTGAAAAAGAACATAAAGTATGGTTTTAGCATAAGTCATATACAAATAGCAAATTTTATGAATGTAAAGCGCTTTAAAATTCTAATCAAAATTTCCGTGAGTTTACCACAATACAAGGTATCGTAGCATTTAAAAAAGAAGGTAAGCTATCGTTTTAGAAATAAAAATATCGGCGCAGGAACAGAGAAAGTTGACAGTTGACTTGTCGTAAAAGGCGACAAAACAACCTACAGCCAGGTGGTAGGGTATTTGCTCCATTGGTTTCTCATATTCTGAAAGTACGCTTGGCGTTGCCTCATCTCTGTGTTAGTAGTTTTCGTGTCTGGGAAACAATTTACCCAGCTGTCAAAAAATTAAAAAAAACTCATGACTGAACTTTTTTACAGCCAGTTTTAAATTGCGGTAATTTACATAAATTTAATCTAAATATTTACTATCATAGATGACCAAAGAGTATTGGCTGGTAGAATATCACAGAGAAAGAAGTTTATTTGACCTTTCATATGAGACGTTTAAACATTTTCATCAGTTTTAGATATGGATATAACATTAGAGAAGTAGTTGTTTGTTTTAGTTAAACAAACAACTCAAAAATAATTATTTATTTACTTTCCTCATATTCGAAATGAAAACCAGAATGTCAACTTCGGATGAGGACCGTCTAAACAGTCCTCATCCGAAGTTGACATTCTAGCGAGAGTGCTAATAGTTCGAATGCCTAAGCATTCGAACTATTAGCACTCTCGCTACGCTCGTGTGGCAAACCATCTCATGCCTAAATAGGTCACTTTCACCTCTCATATCACAATCAACTATTATTATTGCTGTCTATTATAATCTACTATTATTAATAAAAATCCTCTACACACGAGCCTTAAGAAGGTTTTTTTCACACTTTTTGTCTCCGTTCTTTTACCACTTATTTGAGTAGGCATCGTAAAGTTTTATGACTTTGTTTGATTTGAGATTCATGTCAGTCCAACCATGTTCTTTGACATAAATATATGAAAAACTATCTGTGCTTGCCGCTTAAATCGTACTGGTCAATGACTGTATTTATTATGTAAGTCGTGGTAGCGTAATGGTTAGCGCACCGCCCTAAGTCGAAGGCCGGGTTGATCTGACCGGAACGCATGATCTAGTAGTATGTTAGTAGTTGAAAATGGTGCATATTGTTACAATTACCACGTACTAACAACGGTGAAGAAAAACTGAAGAAAGGGTGTAGCTGTTTTAGAGCTCACTCGAGACAAACTTTCAGATAGATTCACAGATAAAAATTGTGAAAACGTATATTTATGACTATGTTAATATTTGGCAATGTTAACATTGCGATTTAACATGTATTTGAAAATCACAGACGTAAATATATAGACAGGTTTCTTGTTGTAAATTTAATATCAAGAAAAATCCTTTTTTTATTTGAAAAAGTGCTAAGTAACATGTTTAAAATTAGAAACCATCTTCTCATGACAATACTTATGGAAAAACTGAAAAAGAGATAAGACCATTAAAAAGTTTTTAGAATATGCGTCTCTGACAAACGTAGCAAAACGTGACAAAGTTAAGCTTGTTAAGTTGTTAAGCAATAAATATACAAACCATACTTACCTATACAAAAGAAATATGGCTTACGGTAATAAAAGAAGTTTTTGTGATGTTTTTCTTCCAAACCACTTAACAAGCTTGGCGCACGTAGACATGTTTGTGTCTTGCTTGCATTATGACACCGTGTTACTATAAGATTTAGAGGGGACAAAAGTGAGGAGACTCTGCGGCGCCAGAGACTGTCATAACTGCCGTACAGTGGAAGTGCCGTGTTACTACTCTAATGCGTACGATCAATTGTATTCATTCACCCATATAAACTGGCTGTTCACTACTTTCTCATTCGCGTTGGCACAGAATAATAAAGAGCAGTTCTATAAGTTTCTATCGTCACCGAATTACATTATTTTATATTATGGCTTTAAAGGTTTTAACGACATAGTTTGATGCACCACACAATTTGCAACTGAGAGGTGAATAAAATTAACCTAAGGGTGTGGGATATCATTAGATGGGTTTTTACTTATTTAAGTCAATAACAGTGACATACGTGATGTTGGTGACAAAAAATAACGTGGTAGAGCCATCCTTGTATCATGGTCTTGATTTCAGCTCTTAGCATGATTGGTGTGATACTACGCTCTCATAGAATATCGTCGTGGAACGGTTATTCTTGATCTAACCGTGTTTGCTGCGATTAGTGCGAGTTCCGATGGCCCATTTCCTTTTCATCCTATTCCATGCCACTATATCATCCCTGTTGGTTTCATATCTCATTTCTCTAGTCTGAACCTCCTATCTTATGCCCTCTGTCCCATTCCTTTATGCCATCCCTCCTATCCTAACTTCTCTGCCCCTCCGTAAAAGCTGGCAACTCGTTGGCTTCATGCCTGATGTTACAAACATTTGTACTTAGGCCGTCTGCCTGTTTGGCAGCTTCGCATTGAAAAAAGTCACCCCTCATCGCCCCAAAAGGCGAAAGAAAAAAGAAGTCGTCAAAAAGCCATCTAAGTAAGAAATTACATTAAGTAGTTTTTGAGGAATGACAATATTGGTTGTAATGCTAGATTTCGCCAGCTAATTACAGAAAATTATGTACATAATAATACTATTGTCGTCGTTTGTCGTGTTAAAGAAAAACTTACATTATTTTAATGTATGAGTTCAGCGGACGGACCACCTGATGGAAAGCGGTTACCGTCCCTTATGGACATTTGTACACACCAAAGGTGCTACAAATGCGCTGCCGCTCTCTAAAGGGAGACTAGAACCTGGTCACTAATTACTAAAACAACTTAAGGTTGTTACCACCTGGCTGTGGGTAGTTTGGTCTGCTCTTACGACAGGCCAACCCGCAGGAAATAGTATTCATTCTCCGTTCCTGCACGGATAAGTTATATGGTTAACTAACATTCAACTTTTACGGACTCTGTGGTTGTGCAAGCTAAGTCTTAGCCGGCTGAATTCGCTGGAATGCAAAAGCTCCGGATTCGATTCTAGGCAACATAAATTTCGTAAACGCTCTTTCCGTTATTTATTGTGGTCTGGGTGTCTGGGATAGGCGCCAGAGTGGTCCGTTGTATATTAACCATAATATGAGCCTATAATTTATATTAAATATATATACACATTTTCAATTTCGTCATATTATTGATTTTTTAGTCAATTTACTAAGACTTAATACATGTCTGTTTGTAAAGGGAGTATAGGCAAACAATTGTGTTAAGGTTATATAAAGTGGACCTTGATAACATATATATGGCGATTATGGAAACTTTCACTTTGCGTTTTCCAACGTTGTTAGCCGGTTTATATTTTATTAAAACATCACTGGATTTAAAATAAAATGCAGGAGGAAGTCTCTCAAAGTTTCTTTATTCACTTATCAGAGCGTCGACCTCTCGAAGCAGGTTGTTGTCATAAAGTTAACTACTACGTGATTCTCTTATTTCGAAGGCTAAACTTTTAATAAGCCCTGAGAAGCAACGTGTTTTGTTTAAGTTGCTTCAGAAGCTGTCAATATATTGAAAATTACCAAAGTCTTGTTTCAGGCCCGGCTTCCTTTGTTTAGTTTGTGAGGAACTACCGTACTTAAACATTAAAGTGATTTAAGTGTTCCTTCATCTTAAGCTTTTATTATGATTATATTTCGGAAAAATATTTAATTTCTGAAAATGCTAGTTTCCACGAAACATGGTATTGAAGTTTACCCAACAAAGCCACAGGAAAGCGTTATTGGTGTTCGTACGACGAGTGAGAGTTCCGATAGCCTATTTCCAAATCCCAATCCTTATCCCACCTTCTCTATCCCATCTTTTCTACCCCATCTTCTCTATCCTATCTTCTACCCTCATCTTCTCTATCCCATCTTCTCTACCCCATCTTCTCTATCCCACCTTTTCTATCCTATCTTCTCTACCCCATTTTCTTTATTCAATTTTCTCTATCCTATCTTCTCTACCCCATCTTTTCTATCCCACCTTCTCTCCCATCTTCTCTACCACATCTTTCCTATCCCACCTTTTCTATCCCACCTTTTCTATCCCACCTTCTCTATCCAATCTTCTTCTATACCATCTTCCTTTCTCCATTCCCCTATCCCATCTCATTTATTTCATTCCTCCAGACTTAATCTAACCGTTGGCTCCACCAGGGGTGTTGCAAATGTTTACAGGCGACCACCACCACTTTGTATTGTATTTGCATTAAGTGAACTGACTGTCTATTTGCCGGCTTCATCAGAAAAAAATGGACTTAAATTCAAACCAACATAGAAATTATCATCACGATAGAATTTAATACTGGCTCGTTGCGTCCATTTAGGTGCTCAGCTTTTCTACTTCATCTCTACTAGGTACGATCTTCGTCATCCCTTAATGTTGGCACGCATGTCAGCCTTCACGACACAATACAAACATATAGACAAATTTAGTTTAATATTTCAATCGATGTTTGTAATTGTATACGAGTATGATGTGCAGAGTTAAGTAGTTATTTCTTCCATTTAACTTTAACAATATTTCTCATATTCATTTTAGCCCTATTTTGTCACAGACAATTTCAAACCGAGTGAGATATAATTTTTAGTTAATGTCGAAAAACTTACCAGTCAAGCAAGGAAACTAAGTTAAGGGAGCACGCAGCGGGCGACGTCTCAGCCCGAGCTAATATACGTTAACGGTCCGGGACAAGACAAATGTGTTTTCTCTCGCTTGCTATTAGACGTTTTTCCGGGGACCCGCTCATGCACCCCCTGGATCTTGATTGAATACAATAACTTATTATTGGATTTAGAGACATAGTGTCAATCGAAAGACTTTGTTAAGAAATTACAATACAAGTTATTGTTTTTGTCATGGTAGATTAGCGACTACCGTATTCGCGGTTGATTCCAAGACCGTGGTTTTAATATTTAATATATTTATTACGTGCTAAACGTCGTGATGAAATGTGTTTGTCGTTTTATAATTAGTGATATGAAAACCCATAGCCTAGGAAAGGGATGTTTTTGTGCAAACAGATACAAATTCAGCATTTTAATCAATGCACTTGGCTAATGTAGTTAACGATAGCTAAATTGGCAAAGGTGGTGAAATGCCTAATAAATACACAGGATAAACATAAAGAAGTTATAAATTTCTTTACCTACGGGACCTTGGAATGTGAAACAGATTTCACTACAATAATTTGCCAATTCTTTAAGAACATCTTAAAGAGTATAGAAATATCAATCCATACAACGTATAAAGCACATCTCGAGGATATGTTCTAAAGACAAGATTGTCGGCTTTCACGTCGCAGCTAGTTAGTAGAGCAAACTGCCTCGTCGCCGACGTTCGTGTAAATTGAATTTGTCTCGAATTCTCTGTGAAAGTGGAACCAATGGTTAGTCCAGAAATAACTATAGAATTTCTATTAAAGTACTAGTATTTCAGAGTTATAAATTCAGTTTATACAATTATTAAATCACTATTTAACTTTAACTCCTTTGCCACATTTCTTAGATGTAGAAGAAAATAGTAATATAATTATTAAAATTACGTTTTAACAGTTTTTGAATTATATTTTTATGTGTCTTAAACTGTAGCTTTTTTCTATTACAATGAAAAACTAAATTAAAATTGCACTTAATGAAAGCACTTTTTTGAAATTGAATGAAAGCTTATTTCCAAATTATAACAATGAAAAGCTGTTTTAGCCGCCGGAGTGTTAGGAATAATAGATTTATTTTCACGGCTTGATTTGCTTTATCTGTCTAAAAACATTTATATCTTCATGTATAAAATTCTTCTGTTCGTATATATGTCACTGAACTGCTAAACGGCGGGACCGATTTTCATGTTTTTTATGTATATTTGTATGGGTCCCAGGATGGTTTAGACTTACAATCGGAATCGGTGTCGCTGGAATTGGGTTCTACTTTTTTAGAGCCGGAAAACGTCTACATAGCCCGCTAGTTTCACTATGAATAGATGCAATACTTAACACGTATAGAGTAACGAGAAAGTTCCTCGAACTACAAGTAAACGGTGAAAACTAACATTTTTTTTAGTTTGCTATTAACGCAACTTCATTTCATAAAACCCTCATGACATCAAAAAAATATATTATTAAAACTCACACATGTCAATCGCCTTACATACGTCTACATATCAATACATAATAATTGCTATAAACTCTAAAACCACATATAAAACGTGTAAAACATAAATATAGAATTAAAATAGTAATAGACTTTTAATAAATTTAAATATATCAACAAAACAATTAAAAAAAAACACAGTTCAATCCCTCCCTCAAAGTAACATTCGTCTTTACCTGTGTATGTTTTTGTTGATGCATGGGCGCAAGGTTTGCTTGAGTCCGAAGAAAAATTATAAAAAAAAGGTTTTTATAGTCTTATCCATAATGGAGGTAGATATAACAAATATTTCCAACGCTTGGCTGGTGTTGCGAGGGTAACTATTACATTGTACGGTGACTTTGCGTTTTATCGAGTGTTAGCGAGATTAATGGCTGGCTCGTCGCACGGTTGTGGCAATTACATGCGCAATGTGGCAGCGCCCAGCACCCGGCCCCGCGCGGGCATAATGCTTTTGCTGCGTCTATCAGCCGAACGAATGATACCGGATAAATTGGCACACGACAGATTAGGCTCATTTTATGATTAAAGTGAATCTTATTTAGATAAGCAGTTTTGCACAAAATCGTATATTTTTACGAAGTTCGCAGACAGACAGACGGCCCAGTTAAAGGAAATGGTTTGCGTCGCATATAGGCTACATTCCTTAAGACTGGCAATGCGGACGTGAACGTGGTCGTTGCTGTGGTCCCCTTCCCCTTGCTTGCGAGCGTTACAATCGTAATCATCTCATCTGGAACGGATTATTCGACTGACCTCTTGACATGGGTCGTTGTGAGTACTGCATGCGCAAAACTTATGACGTCATTAGACATTTTGACAATGATCGTGGTCGCTATATGATACGGCTGAAGGAGCATTTTGAGCGTTGTGCAATACGAGAGGAACGCGCCCATCGGCTACGTTCCACGCGAGGCTCACAACGAGTACGATTTTTCCCGTTCTATTTGCTTGCGGGCGTTACAATCGTAAACTCAAGTGGAACAGGTCGTTCGACCCACCTCTCGCTTGACATGGGTCGTAGTGATCACTGCATGAGCGAAAATTATAGTGACGTTTTCGCGGCGACCATAACGACCGTGGCGCTATGTGAAACGGATGAAGGAGTATTTTGAGCGTTGTGAGCTACAAGAGAATCGCGCCCATAAATGTTTGTAACACCGGGGCGAAGACAACGCACTGTCAGTTTAGGATGGGATAATGTGAATGGAATAGGGATCCCCCTATTCCATCCTCTGATCTGATCCATATCTGATGATATAGATCAGATCAGACTGGAGGAATAGGATATAGGGGAGGGGGAAATGGACCATTGGAATTCTCAAAATCACGTAGCCAATAAAATGATTATGATATATTTGTACAGAATTACGAGTACATCGAGGACTGACAGGTTTAATTAATTTAGACGTTATTAACAGCAGCGTTCAACAGCATGATTTAAATCTTTGAAAATATAAAGAATTTGTAATCATATTGAAGTCTGTACACAATTTTCTTAAACTACAGACATTACAATATTAAGCACAAACTTACAGAAAATTGGTTAAAAGAAATCGGAAATTTTAAACTCAGACCAATGAAAGTACAGACGGAACCTATATGAACAAAAGCGTCTAATGAAGTAAAGCGGTTTTTATAAACTTATATATACATATGTAGCATACACGATGTTTGTGTATGTGTAGGTTATAGTAATGTACCCCCTGGAAACTAATCCACCCATAATGAATAATGAATAATGAATGAATGAATATTTATTGTTTTAAAATACAGTTAACAGAAAAAATTTACAATACAATAGCTTATCGCTATACGATTTCCAGACCCTTGATGGACAAAAAATTGATAAGAACAGGTATTCATATCCACTATCGAATCAGTATCTTATAAATATGCATATCTTATAAATACATACACGATATAATATACATACATTAATAAAAATATAAATATTATACTAACACGATATATGTAAATAAAATATTATAAAATACACTTACATAAATAAATATAAGATAAGAAAAATATGTCAATGATTGTTGCATCTTTAATTTGAGCTATTTGAGCTATAATAATCCTTCACAAGTTTATTGAAAATAGGCAGTGATTTGGCTAGCTTTATATTAACAGGCAGCACGTTCCAAAGACGAACTGCTTGGACTGTGAAGGATTTCCCATAAGAGCTAGTTGTATGCAGAGGAGTTTTAAGTAACAAGTTTTCCGAGGATCTGAGAGACTTTAAGTTACCGGAATAAAGGTAATGAAACTGTTCCTTGAGGTATGCAGGGGTCTGAGGATTAAATAATGTATTATACAGAAGAGACAATATATGAGCATTCCGGCGAAAACGTATTGGAAGCCACTTGAGTTTGGCGCGGAATTCTGAAACGTGATCATATTACGCAAACCAATATGAATCGTATGCAAAGTTTGAAGTCGCTCAATTATATAGTTGGCTTTCAGTAAGATCAAGATAGCTGACATCGGCGTAATCTAGAATGGTAGGAGGAGAGATGTGCAAGTACAATTTGTCGCATGAGAAGGAAATTACGCAGTCTTCTAAGTGCAGCTGCAGATGCAACATCTTCCTACTAACTTCCTGAATTTGGGGGCTCCAGCAGAGGTGACTATCAATATAACCACCACCACCACCCATATCGTACTAATTCGATTATTTAATACTAAGTTCTCGGAATGTACTGCGGCGCGATCGGCTTCTTTTAGCCGGCATCACTCTGATAGTTCGGGGCTTGGTTTATCTATTTGATTCATATGAGGTTTTAAATTATGAATTTAATAAAAAAATATTATATATCGCTTATTTCAAATACCCCGTTAGCCCCTAACATAAATACATTTGGTGTTTTTAAACTCACACAATTTGAATAACAGTATACGCAAAATGTTACTACACTGCAACACAATGAGGTTCCGACCTTGTTTTCAAAGTCTATTTTGAGTGACGTGATTCCAACTACATACATATTATATAAGTGGCATTCTGTTTAGTAAATAAAATCACTGAAATGTTGGCGCTAGGCACATAAATGTATATATATATATACTCGTACTAGACACAGAGCAGACAATTTATGTAATGCAGGACATGCGTTGAGAGACAAGGTAAAATGTGAACTATGAGTTTAATACTATTCGGTATAAATGTTTAACATTGTAAATGTATTCATTAGGAATGTAAATTCGTCGCAATTTTCGTCTAGTAGCCACGTCCTCATACATATGAAGTTCATTCATAAAATATTCAAACTGGTTTCATGGTTCTTAATTATCCACGTTTGTAAACTGAGGAAAGTTTTATATATTTAAAGAATATATTACTCAATAATACCATATTAATTAACATACTGTTATTATATTAATATCTTTAAAATTTACACCCGTGACTGTAAATTTGTGAGGAAGAAGACTAAGGTGGTATGGGCATGTAACAAGGAGGGATGAAAGTCACGTGACAAATCAAATAGAATGTTAAACTGGAAGATTGATGGGTACAAATGTATAGGTAGACCAAAAGATAGATGGACAGATTGTGTGAAAGATGACATGATGACTCGTGGTGTGACAAAGGACGTGTGCCAGAATAGAGGAATGTGGAAGGAAAATACATGTTGTTCCCACTTCAAATAATTAGGAATAGGTAAACAAAAACAGAGATTATATTATTAATAATGTGTTACCTAAACGATTATTTTATATAACACGATCTTGATAGAATACAATATACTTTATTATAAAAACTGATTGGGAAGTTTGTGAAACAACGCAGTATGTATATTTCTTAAAGCTTAAGAAGTACAATGAGGGGTAATAAATTAAAGGAAATGATATCGAGGGCTTCATAACAAATGGGCGTACAGACAAATGTGCAGTTATTAGTTACACAAGGGATAAAATTGTGAATAAAACAAAACTAGTTGATTGTATAAGGCTGAAATATGGAATAAATAGAAGGGTATTTAGGCACACTTTCATACTGGTAAGACTTTCTAAATGCATAGATTTTAGTAAGTAATTAGTAATAGTAGAGTAAGCAACAAAAAATGGCATTTGTTATGAAGACCTCGATATTATAAAAAACTCGTAGTTTTTAAGAACACAAATAGTTGTGATGTACGAGTACTTAAACAGAAGGATGTACGAACATGATATTTTTGCGAGGATTCCGTTATGAACATAATGACTTTGGAAATCTAAAACAACACATAAACCGCCAGAACTTATATCTCGACAACAAAGAGGATGTAAGAAAAAATATTTCTTCAAAAGGAAACTTTCTTGCTAAAACTAGCATGATGTTACGTAATAAACGTTTGCTAAAGCTCAGCGGTAGTGTAGTAGAAATACTTTACGGTGCGACACCCTTTCGCTTCCACTCCGCACAATTCAATGTTTCACACAATCGCTGCTGCCAACTGTTAATGGCTTTAGGAAATTAGGTGCACTTTGTCGATTACAATTGAACAACGAGTACATGAGTAAAATAAGAGAAAAAGCTCACTTTTGTAATCGTCATGGCAGTGCTTCATTTGGGATAATGTTACAAATGTAGGTCGTTTCATGCAGATCTAGTGATGCAGTGCGTTATTGCTTTTAATTGTTAATGACATTACATATTAACAGATATCATATTAATACACAGATACACAGAAATTGATCTTTATATACCTTAGGAGGGTTCCTCTTGTGGTTTCGCTCCAGGAGAATTTGAATTCGTATCCCGCGGAGCCTATCCCATTTTATGGATGAAATGTATATTATCTTTATCAAAATGACATATTTCGCCACGAAGAAAGAAAACTCATCCAAATTTGATTTCTTTTACATTTATATATATGTAGGTAGTAGTGTGTCGTAAATATTTGATAAAACGGTGTCGACAACACACTAATGTGCTATTCCCTAACGGCATTAATTTTAGGGTTTCAAATAAGACGCATTTGGCAACAGTCGATATCTTTAACATTATTGCAGGTGTGACCGTAGCATCATATCTAAAGTCCAATTTTGTAATGTAACAAGCATTGTTTTAATTTTTGTCAAATTCGGTTTATGAAGTTGGACAGTTAGATGTGAAGCAAATCATTTGAGATCTATGTGTTATCTACTGTGTAACACCTACATTGTATTCCTTATCTGACAGTGAAAAATGTTGCGGGGAGTCAATATTTATTATTGCAATAAAAAAAACCGACTTCAAAAACTAATAAAAAAAACTTCGTTTAAAAACCGACTTTTACGAAATTAAAAAGTATAGAATAACTAATTTCTAAAGCTTTTTTTAATTACAATATCTTATTTTTAATATATATTAGTGAAGTTTTTTTATTTGTTACATTTTAGTGCCTAGTATGAGTAGGCCTACGAAACGTGCCGCGCGCCTTAAAAAATATAGGTCCCAAGAAACGGGAACAAAAAAGTTAGTAAAATGAATACTACTGGGCCAAACTGTGTTAAATTTTTGGACCAAATGGCAACTATTCCGCATCAAACTAAAGATGAATCACGTAAATCGGATCATAAATCTCAGAGTAATCGGTGTACATATGGAACGGAATGATTTCTTTTTCATAATAAATGTTGATAAAATGAAAACTACTAGGCCAAAGTAGGTTAAATTTTTAGGGGACCATATGGGTACTATTCCGCATTGAACTAAAAGAGAATCACGTAATCATAAATCTCGGAGTAATCGGTGAACATACATAAAAAAATATTCCGATGAATTGAGAATCTCCCCCTTTTTTTAAAGTCGGTTAAAAAAGGAAACCAATAATCAGTAACTTTCAATGGGCCTATTGATTGAAAAAATCTTTGAATTGTTTCATTTACAATTTCCTTTTACTAACAAATGAACGTTACTAAATCTTGTGCTACGTGCTACGAGTAGTACAAAGAACGTAATCGCGTAGCAATGTCGTAGTCGATGCAATTTTGGTATTTAAATTTGTGTAATAGTTAAGTCGAATAGATACTTTAATAACTGATCGAAAAATCAACCAAAACGATTATGTGAAAATTTCGATCCATTATAACACTTAAAGTAATCTTCCTTCGATTCCATTCAATAAACAGCGGTCCAAATTTAAACATACGCTTAGGAAATCTGCTAAGAGGGCCATTTGGGCGGTACGTGACTGAATCAAAACGAATTTGTCCCACGAAAGCCGTGGCTTTCTTCGCACATTCGATGGACAGATAAAGATAGAGGTCCCTTCCGACGGATAGCCACGCTAAATCCTTAACACTCAACTCCACTCTGGCTTGCAACGTTTGAAGATTTCTTTAGGTATACATTTTGCACAAATCAGAAATTGATCTTTAAATACCTTAGGAGGGTTCCTCATACCGCTTCGCTGCAGAAGAATTTGAATCCGTATCCCGCGGAGCCTATCCCATTCTATGTGATAAAATGTATATTATCGTTACCAAAATTACATTGTTATATCTTTCGGCACGTAGACGGAAAATACATCCAAATATGATCTCTTTTACCTACAAGTAGTGGTATACCGATAATATTTAAATATATTTCTTTTAGACAGAAGTGTTAAAACAAGGTCAGGTAAAAAGCATATCAAATAAACGTGCATGTATGAAGAGGTTAATGAAAGTAGATGAAGCGAAAGTTGTTTGCCAGGATCGTCGCAAGTGGAGATCTCTAGTCTCTACCTACCCCCATGGGAAAAAGGCGTGATAATATGTATGTATTTGTTTTATAAATTTTATAATTTTTCAAACCTGAAATGTCGGCGACACATCCGTTTTTGTCGTGAACTTTTTAGCTACCCTCGTTTTGCGTGCTCGCTGTTGGGAGCAATGATAATTCCCGGTCCCGATATTTGCCACTGAATATCTGATTTGAAATATCTGGTTACCTTTCCTGTGAAATATAAATAAGATTATAGTGATAGTGTCACTAAACAAAATTTACTTAATATATTTTTATTGTTTACTTCAATTTATGAAAAAAAAGGCCGGCATTTCAGGGAATGGCATATGGATACGATATATAGTACAATTGAAAAAAAAAAATCAATATCAGCAATAGGATTATGGTTAATATATCACATTTTGAGTGTTATTTTAGTAAGTAATAAAACAAAATAATAAATGATAGAAACGGAATAAGTCTCGTGAGCGTTCTTCACCAGGTGCAGAGATGTTTCATGATTTAATTTGGGACTTTGGGAGCTGTTCCGTCGAATGTATTGAATCGCGCAATCTTTTTATCCTCTAACAATCATTCAATAGTATTTATCAATACAACTGTCTGTGCTAATTGAACGCAATATTTTATATGTACATGTTTTTCGACGCTGCTCTGCTTAAGCTGATATTAGAGAGTTCATATCTGTCTTTCCATACCTATATACCTATGGAAGTTCTTTTCTCTTTCTAATACGATAGACTTATTATCTCTTTACTACTAGGGATCTTGATTTCTATGAGAGTGTATAACCGTTTTCTACAGAGAACTTTTGTTGCAGCTGTGGAGGGCCGTATTAACTGTTATCTCGATTTATTCTCAGTTGATCGTTTTGAAAATCGGCCTCTTTATTTTAGAGCATATTTCCTTTATTCGTACATTTTATAAACATACATATGAATTTCATTTTCCTTTCCATGAATTTAATGGAAGAGTAAAATAGCCAAATACTGCAGTGGTGTATGAAATTTTTTTAGTGATCAAATATTGACCAACTGTTTTATTTCAGTATAAATAGTAATGGGAATGTACAAATAACCACAGTGGCATTTCAGACAGTGCACAAACGCACAAAAACAAAATCACGCATGGATGGGCACGCCGCGGTCCGCTCCGGAAAAATGAACGGGTATTTTGCTATAATTGCAACCTCGGTCAAACAATATACGTTGCATTTTATTAATTTCACTGTTAAGGTATCGATTAAAGGCACTCTTTTGTTTTATGTAGTTACAAACTCTTCAAGATTGTCTGAGGTTTATAATTCAGTAAATGCTAATAAGCTAGTGCAATATAAGCTGAGTACAAACCTTGTTTGCAGAAAATGCGGCGTACAAATTCTCAAAATATGTTTTTGTTTTATTTTTAGATACATTTAGAAATGTAAGTACGGCGCTATTTCTTCATATTTTTTTCTTTCTTTCTTCTTCATATTTATTTTATTGATTATTGCCGCCTTGCCCAAGTTATGATCATAAAGTTACATATAACATTCCAGCCATACAATAAACTAGCTGTTGCTCGCAACTTCGTTTCTGTAGTTAAATAGTCATAGTTTGAGCAATATTTCAACAGTTTTATCACCGTAGGCGTTGAGTTTTCGAAATCACGCATGCAAATTTTCTCGGTCTTAGCTTCAATAATTTGGGCTATGCTATAATTATGTCAGTTAAGTCAGTGAGGTCAAGTAGGTATAGATTTCCAAAGCTAATGAAGATTGAGATGTCAAATGCGTATTATATTTCACATGCAAGTTACACCTCCTTTGAAACTATTTTCTATTTTTTCATTATTACGTTTGCGCGTATTAAACGACGCTTAGCGCATTGTGTTACAGAACGTAACGCCAATGTTTAGAAGGCGCGAGCAGTCACCGGGCGGACAGCGGCGGCGTCCAAGGAATACCAAACAGCCACCAAGCTTCGCTTAATATTGTGCTGACTCACACAACGTCTACTAATGTACACACTTTGTCGTTTCATTCTATCTTTTGCTACGCGCAAATTGATATTTTGTCAAGTATTACATTTTGGTATTTAATCATTGTGATTAAGTAGTACGGTAGGTACCTTTAAATTACTTTGTATACTAACATTTGCAATGTAAATGAGAATTATCATTTATCAGTATAATAATTCTACATATTTAAGGAACTCTATCTGTAAACTTGTTCCAGTAGACTTTGCCTCCGTTTTATATCAAACAAAATGTATTTTTATATATTATTGTGTAGGGGAGACCGAGGAGAGTTGTGTCAATTTTTACTTTAACTAATATATCTCAGTCCAGAAGCATTCTACATCTATGAACTCTATAAGTAAATGTAGCTTATTTCATAGGCTTTAAGGGAGAATCACAAAAATTAATACCAATGTTAAGGTTTCTGAGAAAATGTACAAAAACCAAAACTACTCCTCGTGTCACAACCCTCCTAATACCGAGGTAAGTTGTGACGAATAACAAAGTTAGTTGTGACATTTATGTACGAACAAAAATAAAATATAACATTAACATAAAAACATTAATATCCTAAATAATATAGTATGGCATCTTTCTGAGACCTGTTGTATATAAACCAGTTTAAAAATCAAAGTTTAATCTGACAAACAGTTATGATAGTCAGTCATATCGGAGCTGGTTTATGTGAAACCAGTCTTGGAATTCGGGGCTCTGAATCCTTTTGATTTGCTTGATAAAGGTGTCAAGGTAACAAAAGCAAAACCAATAATTTTCTGCTTTTTCTAAGTCACAAACGATACTTTTCTTATAAGTTTTCTTTTTTACTTGCTGAAACTTCTTTTCCTATGGAAGTAAATTCATACTTCGTAGGTGTATCGGTCTTCGTGTGACATAATGTTAAAACCACTTCCCATACGCCATTCTTTCGCACTGCATTAAATAGCCCACCTCGAAAGCAACAAATGCGAGTTGTTGTCACATTATTAACGTTCATAGGTTCCGAGAAATTAAGTATGTCACAACTTTCCTCTGTAACAACTCTCCTCGGTCTTCCCTACGTCACAAAAAATTGGCTTGCCGTTTTGGAGTACATTGTCCACAATGAAGAAACTTTAAATTCTGAGTAACTTTTTTACCAATATGTAATAGCTTTAAATTGATTAGTCTAATTTAAATCTTTGTGAAGGCTGTTTTGAAAGTAACAATCAGGAATTCCATATATCACAAAATATTATATTCTAAATTAATTGACTTCAGACGTAAAATTTTATTCAGTAAAATATCGTTGTGTATGTATCTATCTACATTTATATCAATTTCAAGGACAATTTAAAACAACAGTTTTTTCAATTTAGCTACCTTGAAAAACCATTTCGAGGAATAGTGTCCCTAATCATTTCTGTCTAGTTAAAATTTCAAAAAACGTACGATATTCTTGTATTTTGTAAGAAATGCGTTTGACCTTTATTTGACCTTACTAAATCCAATCTGGTGGGCCGTCTGCCTTTTTGCCTGCTTCAGGTGTAAAAAACATTCTAGCTGTACATTATTTGATTTAAGTTCTGTAACATGGATTTTCCCTAAAGACCACTTTAAAAAATTTAACGATAACTATAGAAAATAGTAATGGTTGAAGACGAAATCTTATAAGTCTAGCGACAAAAAACACCAAAATGATCACGATACGCAGTGAGAGTGTGAGACAGTGACATTTAGATAGTAGCACGGATTCTATGATTATATATAGATAAAACTTACTTTTATTATTTTTGTTTTCTAGGCAAAGAAACCAATGTAAACTTGTACCTTATGACGTCATCGGAGAAATAATTTTAAACTCGAATTACAAAAAAACTAACGCTTAAAATACAAAAATATTCAAATTAGTGTCTTAAAATGCCCTATTTTACGTAATAAAAATATAAAATTAGAGGGTATTTTTTGAGAACAATCCCCATTGTACTTTGCTCGCAAGGAATCGTATGTTTTTTATTTGGTAGTGCCTCACACGCTTACACGGACATTCTTGACATGTTGAGGCTTTGGTCTGACATTCCACTACTAATAACATACCTTACTGCGTGCGCGTACCGTCTAGTATTGTTGGAGAATTTAAAATTAGAGGGAAATAATTTTTATGTGCAGATTTCATTAAATTAATTTACTATTTGTAAGTTTTATGCTTTGTGAATTAAACATGGTTGTATGTATTTATAGTTTATTCCATTTTGTGTTCGAGCTTAGTATTTCTCGGGTTATAATGTTTCAAAATTTACTAATATATCATAGTAACATTTTGACGGATTTAAAACAGTTTAATATACAAGTAGCCTATAATTATTATTATTAATAAAGCACTATAATTCCATAAATCTATTAAACAACAACATAGTTTTGTGGTTGGAACGTATGAACTGTCTGTTTTGATATTCAAATTATGTGATCATAATAATTATCACGCTGCATCTGACGTATGCAGCAATATTATTTGTAGCGGTTTGCTCAGATAGTTTGGTCGCATGACTTCGTTGTTATTACATCGCACATTGGTATGGTCGCACTTGGCATGTATGCGTCTAAATAGGTTGCTATTTCTACGATAATAGGTACTGTGGATTTAGAAGTAGGTAGGTTTCTACGCAAGTAATATTTTGTGGAAAGCTTTTCATTAGTTCTAATACTCTATTAATTAAAATAGATAATTGAGAACAAAATGATTAAGATTTGCAATTTCACGGGTAACGGGACTAGAATATATTTTGAATAATAAAAAGGTGCTTAAATATTTCAGTTCCGTTTACTAAGTCAACATGCAAGAAAAATACTTATGATCTATGATGCTTTCTAGTCAATTAGCAATAAATCGCTTTTTGTTTCTTAATCTAAGTACTTGCCGAATAACAAAAGTAAACAAATGCCACATGTGCAATCGACCGTGCCGAGAACCGATTGCGAAAAAATCTAATAATACCAACATGATTATTGTCTAATGAGAAATAAATGATGAAAATTAAATTAAGATGTAATTTGTCATCTACTTATATTTTTCACTACTAATATTTATTAACTTATGAATCGATATCTGGTTTTTGTAATAGCTTCTGTTATTTTCTATTTGAAATGAATAAAGAAATAAAATATTTGTAAGGGAAAGTAAAATGAGGATAAAGGAGCAAAAACTATGTGTATATGTTATAACAACAAAATAAAAAACAATAAAAAAAAGAAATAGAAAAAAGATAATAACAAAACAACTAACAACTTTACTACAGAAATGACAAGTTTATCACTTCGAACTCATCGAAGCTGCAAACAGTAGTAGGAGGTACGCGGGGTTTAAGGCGGTACGCGTTCGTTTTATTGTTAGTGTAGTACCTAATATTTAGTATTTGTTTAATACAAATCTTGTAGAAAATAATATGAACACATTTTAAACTCGAATTGACGCGACTTGTGACTTTTATCTTTGTGAATCATTTGACATAAAAGAAGTCACGGGCAGAAACTGGCACAGAATAGTTTTATCTCATGTGATAGGGTAAGGAACGCCGCCTAACCGTGCGTTAATCCCGCGGGGAATATAGCCAATGTGTAACTTCTCGCTTCTTTATCGTACCGTTGAAATCGCACTTCTTTGTGAGTAATCCCTCCACGTCTCGGCCATGTCGCCGACGAAGATAGAGCACGATCTTCACAAATAATGTCACATGCGATTCGTTTCATGGGACGTGACTCGCATCACCGTGGCTGCTCGCCGTGCCGTGCATAATGGGATAAATATGCTGCGGTTATGCGCCCACACATGGCCCGCAAATTAAGTGAACGCTATTTACAGCATGCGGGAAACTTTCTTATCAGCTTCATTAACTATATTGAATTAGCTACTTTATGCTTGTATCTCGTATTATGCACAACCATTTTGTACTTAATCAACACATTTATTTATTGTTGCTTCATTGCTTTGTGAATGAACCAGTAAGGTATTGTGTGTACTTTCACGAAACATAGGATAGGTTTATAGCCCGAAAAGTGAGACTATTTCTACGGGATTCGATGCGAAGTTTACTCAAGCAAAACCGCGATTAAAAGGTCTAGTTTGTTATATACACATGGGTTACTACTAAGTGATTGCTGGTTTCAAACATAAAGAATTTAAAATTGTTGCTTAAAAATATAACTGTTTCAATGCATGTATGCTATATATTGAGCTTCTCTGCAATATCACGTGTTGTGCTATGATGATCTGAATGGTATTGGCCCTGAAATGGGTCTCATCAACTTCAACTGGACGGCTAGAGTGTTGAAATTTTTAATGAAAAATCATCACAATGAAATTTGGTAAGACAATTTTGACACTGCCTTTCTTTCTAGGCTTCATTCCCATTAAGGTAAATAACTTCTTGTGTGGTTGAAATAATACAATGAAATAATATTATTTATATACAGGTATACATACGTCTTGTTCTTCCATTTTGAAATTGGGATAAAAACAGCTAAGAAACTAATCGATATAATTTTTTTATTAAATGAAAGGTCCAAACAATAAGAATAAAAATATAAGTTTGGTACTTTGAACATGTTAATGAAACAAAAAAAAGTAAGATACCTCTGTCGACTAATTCGTTTCGCAATCACTAGTTGCTAACCCAACCAGTAGTACCTATACAAATATATAATAATAAGAGTTATTATTTTATTTATTAAAATTTTAGGCAATATTGTTGAATATCGTAGCACAAAAGGCTATTAATACAGGTATCTACATGTGAACATGTGTGTGATTCCAAGATCGTCTCAAGTAAAATATATAATTTGAGATAAAGCGGCATCCCATTCCAGATAAGGCGCAGCACGACCCACGTCGAGAGCCATCCGATTCGTTACGAGCCGCCCGAAGCGAGGTGTGATACAAAATCATCAATCTTTCCCGAGATTGTACTATTAAATGCCTCTTCGCTCTTTTCCCTTCAACTCGAGACCAGAAACAAATGTAAAAAGTTGTGTGATAAGTTCAATTTGAATTTGTAAAGCCCCTTTCAGCATTTCTCGCCTGTTTATCTCGGCAAGGAGAGAACGGAAAATACAAAAGTAAGAGATAGGAAATGAAGAGGCGGAAAAAAGTGTCGGGCTTTGAACAAACGCGGAAAAGTTGGTGTTATCCGGGAGACAAGTTAAATCGCAATTTATTAGGGCGTACCAGTGGGCTTAACACCGGCGGCGCGGTGCCTCTTTCGGGACGCTATCGCCGACGGCGCCGATCGCTACTACGACTTGAGGACCATTTATGTTTCCTACACTTCATTTCACGAACTCTTATAACCTGTCAGATCATTCGGTGAGTTAATATTATTACGGTCTATATTTGATAATACTTTTGTTAATTATGAATGATAAGAGTCGAGGAGGTTAAGGAGACGTGTTAGTGACGAATTTTTATTAGATCTCCTAGAACTAAATATTAAAAGGTATTTAAACGTTAACGTATCTTTGCTCAAAGATTAAGCACTACTATACAATGTGGTAACGCTGCCAGCCTATTGGGAACGTTCCCTGTAAGTTACAGTGGTTTGGTGCCAATACTTTATCATTATCAATTTTTACCATATTTTTTTAATAAGTTCTATTTTATTTTTTTAACTTATCTTTATAACATAGTTTTTTGTTTATTTTTAAGTTCATATTGTATTTTTAATTACAGTATCTTATTTTTAATATATAACTTAATTAATACGTATATATATATATACGGTCGGTTCGGCGGCGGAAACATCGGAATCACTCAAGCGGCGCAAATATGCAACCCTCAGTAAGAGTTATATGTTTGTGCCGTTTGCTGTCGCGACGCTTGGACCGTGGGGTCCTGAGACCATGAGCCTCTACTAAAATTTATCGAAACGACTCATTGACTCTTCAGGTGATCAGAAGGTGGTGCCTCCCTCGGCCAACGGATCAGTATGGCGATCCAGCGAGGAAACGTAGCCAGCCTTCTGGGCACCTTACCCATAGAAGACGGTGATCTGGGCTCAGTATTCTACTTATAGTCTTGACGGACTATGGGTAGTAGCATACAATACAAATACGTTTTCTTACATTGTATTCAATAGTATGTAATTTTATAATTATTTGTTAATCATTAACAATTTTATATATATATATATATATATATATATATATAATATATATATATATATATATATATATATATTATATATTAAAAAAATCTATATGTTTTTTATAACCATCCAACCTATAACTAACCAACCTATAAACATCCGACTATTGATCTCGGGTCTCTCCACTATAGCGGAATACACAGTGTACACTAATCACCCAACCAAGGGATATGTCACACATCGGTAATCTAGGTATAGATTTCCGCGTGAAGTTGTAAAACTGCCTGAGGTTGAGATATGAGGCGAGAGTATCTTAAGTGTATTACGAAAATTTATTTAACGTTTGAAATCATATACTAATAGTTTTTAGAGTTTGTTTGTTTGATTGAACGCGCTAATCTCAGGAACTACTGGTCTCATTTGAAAATTTCTTTCAGTGTTAGATAGCCCATTTATCGGGGAAGGCTTATAGGCTATATATCATCACTCTAAGACCAATAGGAGTGGAGCACCAATGAAGAATGTTTCAAAATCGGGCATCTCGGGCACAGCTGGTGTGTAAAAAAAGTCATTTGAGAAGTTTATTTTTAAAACCTGTGTTTTTAACTTATTAAAAGTAGAGAACACTAAATGTTTCAGATTATACTCTCTTGTACTTGTTAGGGTAATACGATAAGGCACGTGCTGATGTCGGGGTTCCACTATCGCGAAATTTCAGCCTCACTCACAAATCTTTATTCATGCCACACATTTACCTACCTGCAACAAGGGTTACCCATACGCTGAAAATGTTCAACGTTCGTGCATGTTTTAGAGGGTTATCTATTGCTATAAAATATTTATATTGGCCTCGAATTAAGTTCAGATAAATAGAAAAATACCAGCCAAGGGCGTGTCAGTCTATGCGAAGAGAAGGGTTTTGTACAGGAAGAGCGGCCACTGTTTTTGTCACTTGACTACGAAACTCTAAAAATAATTTAACTAATAATATCCAATATCTCAGATGTAAACAGACTTGTTAAAATAATTTTCTTTCTAAATTATCTTTTAGGTTCTACCTTCTTATTTTTTTTCAGAATTTTGTATCTTACAATTTAAAAATTATAGGTCAGTTTTTTACGACTTTGTAAGCGAATATCAGTTCTTGGGGTGCATAAATTAAACTTTTATTTCGACACAGTTTACACTAAAACGATTGTAGCTGCCCTACCTTGTGTCTCGGCATTTCAAGTCAAGCGTGGACGAAGTCGCGGCAATATCCTAGTATAAATTACAAATACAAGTTCCAATTCAATTCCATCAATATAAACCCAGTCATTTTTGTCAAAAGTGGTTGTAGCATTAGAGAGACAAACTGACGGACGTGTCGATTTTTGGTTTTGATTTTAACAAACTGTTTGCGTAACCCAATAAACATAAATCTTCAGGTAGAGGTTTATTTTTATCTGACGGTTCTATTGTATAGCCTAATCGAATACAGTTCTGTGTGCAGATTCCATTATCTGTGCAATCTGTTCACTCTGCCATCCATATTCATACGTGCTCGAGTTGAGAGCTCGAATGACTATATCACCAATATCATATTGGGTTAGTTATACGAGTATTCCATACGCCTGTGATGCAATTTTCTTAGTTTTACTCCGAGCAGAAAATCATATCCCTTATACCTATATAAATAAATGAATGAACGAAATAAATATTGTGAAAAGGTACTGAAGTACATATGTGTGATGTTCTTAATGATTACTAACTTTTATGAAGCGATATTGATCACATTAGAATGTCTCTAAGGTTTAATTCAAGAGTGTCAAATTTGTGTTTCAGATTTATTCTCTTTTTAACTGTTGCATTAAAGTGAAACTGCATTTTTATACCGAAGTCAGCCTTTATTATCAATTAAAAAGACTGAAAATCTGAATGAGGTCTTTACGTTACTAAAATCCTTATTACGATTATCATGAAATAATAGTAAGAATTACGCCTTTCGCGAAACACTCGCATTTGGGAATTTTGTTATTTAAAACCTATTTCTTATATTAAAACTACTTAATATTTGCAAGCCTCAATTCAATTTTCGACGGATTTGATCCTAACATATTCAAAAGACTAAAATGTCCAAAAACAATAATTTTTATTTTTTTGTAATGGATAGGTTCGCGTTTGACTGATATATTGCCTGATGTCAGGCGGAAATGCAGTCTAAGGTGGAACACGCTTACCTAGGAGATACCTGTTCATGCGAGACTTAAAGACACCTAGATTGTATTCTTCAGGGAAAACAGACGACAGTAAAGAGTTCCACTCTTCACTCTTTCAATGACACCTTACACCATGTGATAAATGATATGTAGCGTGTAAGACCTTTCAAGTTTCCGTTTTCTAAACGAGAGTCATTCCTAGTCGCTATTTTCATCTTTTTTATAAAGAAGATACTATTTTCTTAATAGTTGAAGACTAATTGAAGAGAGGATCATTTATTTCACAAATACTTTCGATGACCTAAAGCGAGGAACGGCTAAGCACTTAACGAAAAGTAAAAAAACATACACATTTATATGTAACTTCGAGATTGGTCTCGGATATTGACAATGTTCAACCAAATAGTATCTAAAGATACGTCTGTTGACTTTACTTCGAATCTAGTAGCACTCCGAAGTACTCCAAACAAACTTTTTAATTAGTCTGCGAGGACAAACAAGCTGTGCCTCTTAGTTTCTCCGATATACGCAAACGCTTTTACTTGTATTTTTGAATCAAATATTTCGATTTCCTTCATAAGGTAATAATTAATGGAAATAGGTTATGTCGATTAATTGTTACAACATATTTATTATAAGTATATTTTATTGCACAGCTTAGAACTAAAACTATAGTAATAATATAACAAGAAGAGTACAATTTGCGGTCTTATCGCTATGAGCGATTCTTTCCAGATAACCTTTGGATGGAAAGTTACATTTGCACACAATAAAATATGTGTATATCGTGTTTAGAAACTATTTATATCAATAGCAAGTGTTTATTAATTATTTAAACCAAAATTAAATTGTTGGCTGTGTTCTTAACCATATAGTAAGGCTTCCTAAACATCACAACATACATCACATGGTGCATATTCTAATAACATAAACATGCAATGTTTGTTTTCTAAAGAGACGCTTTGATTAATAGTCAACAATCCAAGATTGCGTAGTTTCTAAACTTTGAGATCTTTATTGCGAATAAACGTTATCTAATGGCAGTCTTATATAACGTTAGGATAATCTTGTCTAGGTATTGTTGTGAACAGTCAAATACTGCGTGCGCTAAGACCGTTTTAAAGAATTTAAGATGAAGTGAAAAATAATTACTACGAAAAGTGGTGTAATCAAAGTGTTAATTTGGAAGTGTAAACGAGGCCAAAGTGGCGGGTTGCGGCGGCGGCGGTGACACTGACACAGATATGTAACAGAAGGTTCGCTTAGCGAGGAATTCTGTTTCTTCATTTATTTACTGGTATACTTGCCTTTGTTAACTATAAATCTTACTATAAGGTATTCTTAGTGCACATTTTGCTACTAAGCTACCCCTATCGAGTAAATAACGAATATGTTTCTTGTCATGTATTATTTAAAATGAAAGCATCCTTCGCTATATAAATACGTAGCTAGCTTTAGTATCTAGCGCTCTAGATGCGGCCTGGCTTCTTCACTGAATATAATCTCATATATTAAAGCCTTTTTCTAGTTTTTAATGGGTGCTGATTGAAAATCACAAAGGATTTGTCATAAAATATTTTTAGCTACACGCATGTGTACTGAATCTCAGTTATAGGCCTTCAGGCATTCGACCGGCTACAACCGAGATCACCGTAAGCGTGCATTAAAGAATTGAGTACAATCACGTCAGAGTGTCTTGGTAAGAAAATTTCAGCAGTTGGTAATAAGTGAAGCTTTTGTTAAATATTTGGAGTCAGTTTACTAGGAGACGATTGTACATGGCGTGGTGGTGTGGGCGCAGGTCGCGCCTGCCAGCGCCGCAATTACACAGTCCTCCGTAAATCATAAACATCAACCCCCCATTTAATCCAAATAGTCCGTCGTTAGTTGAACAGCCTGCGTCTAATTTGTCTCCTGTAACCGGAGATTAATTTATTAACATTAATTGCGTGACAATGGCTATTACGTGACAACTTCAAACTCGTACGTAATACTATTGCGATAAGTTGGTTTTTACAAACGAGTAGACGGATGTAAGGACGAGACCAAGTTGACACGTGTTTGTAGAATTCAACTTCCGCATGTGTGTCATACGTTTTAATACATTTACGAGAAAACAGTACAGTAGGTAATGAAACAAACATAAATATCAGTCGGAAAGTCGTAACGATCTTTGACGTTTCTAATGTGAAAATGGCGCGCATTTTCAAATTGCGTCACGTGGACGTGGTGAAAATTAGAAGAACTAAATATTTTGTCTCATTTATCACTATAGAGTGAGACAAATGTATTGATTAAAAGCGCTTCCAAGGAGGTTTGAACATTCAGCTTATTCATTCTCGTAATGTGAAACTCCTTCGTGAAATTCTTATATATTTATGATGGAAATTAAAAAAACCCTCAAAGTATACGCACGGCGCTATAAAAAAGAGTGTGCGGTAAAACAGGTACTTAGGTGAGTGTAGTTATTTTCCGAAAGTTCCATTGTATGGTACGTAATTTTTAAGTTTCGAGCAACGTGACAGGCTTGGTAAATGCATTTTTTTTAGCAAATATGTTGATATAGTAAATTGTTACACGACATGTGAAAGTGACCTATTTAGGCATGAGATGGTTTGGCGCACGAGTGCCTAAACAGCCCTTTCACCCGAAGTTAACACTGTGGTTTTCATTTTGAATATGACGAAATTAAATAGAAACGGTTTAGTTGAAAAAACAACTACTTCCCTAACGAAATAAGCGTTAAAACCATATCTTAATCTGATTAATTCATTTAATACGTCACATATGAAACGTCAATTAAATTTCTTTTTTGCGGCATTCTACCAGCCAGTATATTTTTAGAACTGATGATATTAAATACTTAGCTCAAATGTATTATATTTATTTATAATTTTTAATATTTAATATTTTTTAATACTTATTTATTTAAATTAAATAGTAATTTAGTGAAAAATAATTTATATGTATAAAATGATGTTACATAATTTTTGATAGTTTTTAATACAATTTACATATTTATGATTTAACAGTAAAAAGTTGGGACATGAGTCGCATGTATATATTATGGTTCGCATAGTTTTAAATTTTTTTAACATCAGGGAAAGTTTCACAAGGACGAAAAGTACTGTTTTCATCCCTGTGATCAGGCATAAAAAAACTTGGATCGATCAGTCAAAAAACCGCATCAGAATTTTTTTGTCTGGCCCGGGATAAAAAGTAATGCAAATTTTAATTTGCTGTCGACCAGCGAAAACCGCATCAAAATCAGCCAAGTAATTTTCACGTAAAACCCGAACAAACCGACAAACCGATAAACAGACAGACAAGAAATGTAAAAAATAATGCATCGTGTTCTCCATCGTTCACATGGTGTAATCTAGTTTTTTTTAAGTATAACCAATGTACAGACACGACATGTTTAGAATGTTATATTATTATAGATACATAATGTGTCTTAAACATTATGACCTACATGGTTACTTTATAAATAATTATTATATCTACGGTCCATCAGGGAATAAATAATTCACAGAGGATAAGAGACATTTTCATCGAAAAATATTTTCAAAGTGCTATCAATATGTTTCATTTAATTTGCATGAATTTTAGTCTAATGGAGAGTTTCAGCTTATACCCGTTTTTATTGCTACCTTTTAGCTTTTGTGGTTTAACGACCCAAATTCTTCCATTTATATTTTAATATTTAATACAAAGAAGAAAAAAATATATGTCATATTCCTCTATATCATTTGTAGGGTTTCGTAGTCAATTTTACAAAAACGAAATCCCTATTTAATCGTCATCTTCGACTGTCCATCTGTCTGTGTGTGTTGCATTTTTTTCTCGGAATTTGACAAGAAGACGAAATCTGTTCATTGCTACAAACTTGTGTAGTGAAATTACAAAAAAAATGAAAATTAGACTAAATGTTGAATTTTTCAACTAAATTTATGACAGATAATATATATTTATAGGATATGTTAATATACTACTTTTATAGTAATTGCTCGTATAATGTGTCATAATTTAATAGATTTTGTTAGATATTACGAAAAAATACCTATTTTATGGCAGTATATTCTTTATTCAAACAATAACAAACATAATTTTTATACATCTTATAAGTATATTATAATAAATATATCCCACTGCTGGGCTCGGGCCTCCCATTATAGGGGGAAAGGACAGTATACTCGCCACGCTTGTCCAAGGCGGCTTGGCAGGTTTGACACATCGGTTATCTCAATGTGCAGGTTGCCTTATGGTGTTTTTCTTCACCGTTGTTAGCACGTGGTAATTGTACCAATATACACTATTATATCGAGCCAAAGACAAAAACAATACACCAGAAATTGTTATATAAACGAGCTAACGACCCGAATTCTGTTAATATTTCAGTGATATTTTGTCAACGATATACCGTCATTAGTCTTGTGGCTACTCGTTCTCGTATAATGTATTTAGATTTCATTATTCATCGCGTCAAACAATCAACACATGTTTTTGCGTGGGACAAAATCTGCTATTCGCTACATGTGGGGCTTACGTTTTGAACGTTTTAAATAAAGGGTGAGGGCAAAGCGTTGTTGATGGTTGTATGGAAAATTGTGCAAAATTGTCTGTGGAAAAATTACGCAGAGAAACGGCCGCGCCGGCCACATGGCGCGTCGCTTCGCCCTACATAACTGATGACTTTTCAATGGCCATTCATTCGCGGACACGCGGCCGGAGCCACCGATGCTCTGCCCGTTATACGCGTGACACAAACACACAAATTCGATATGAAAGTGTTCATTTTACAGCCTGTTCCAAAAACGAAAGTTTTTAGTTTAATTTAGGAAGATTTTAATAAAATTAGGTTATCCGGCGTGACTTTACTGGCGTAAGTCTCTACACCGGGCCAGATCGGACATAGTTTAGTGCAAAATACCCAAGATCATCATCTCTTGGCTCTCGAAAACTTTTGACCGTATAAACAAACTAACGCAATAAGAATTAAACATAGCAAGTATTAATTAATTGATACCTATTTTTTTTTCATTATATTATATATTCTACATAATCTAGGTATATATCAAATTTCAATGAAAAAATGATTTTATTGTAAAAAAAGCGTGGGGTGCTTTTAAGGATATTATCAAAATAACCCTTCTACTCATATCTGTTCATAAAATATTTATAACTATTAATACCTTGCACCCCACGCTTTTTTTTACAGTAAAATCATTTTTTCTTACACTAATTTTAATTCAAATTTATTTTATATTTTTTAGTTGGATTTTCTATAAAAACGGTTTTTTAGTTTTTTCTTTAAACTATTTTTTTTAACTCTTATCTAACGAGCCTGTAAATGTTATGAATAAAGGGGTAAGAATGAATGAATGACTAAAAAAATATGGCATATTAATAATTTGCAAAACTGCAGTGTCGTATTCGAACAGGGTGATGAAACATAGGCGATTCACTCAGCCAAACACTGGCGCTCAAAGCAAGAGAGAGCAACGGCCATTCACCCGCTTCGCTGCACCGTTTTTCCGCCTCTCAACCTTTAAATTGAAACAAAATTGTACACCGTGTCCGAATTGCCTTTTGCCAGAATCAAGTCCATATACCACATTGAAAATAACCCATGAAATTAAAATGAGAGGCACATAGAAACTATCGCAAAACAATTATAAAACGCGCAATAGATTATACTAATTCCGCAAGTAGCAACTGGTGCGACCACAATTTCCCTTAGGGTAAAAATATGAAATACTTATTTTCTAATTTGATAAATATGGTTCCAACGCCTTTGGCATTGATTATGTTTTGAAGTTATTATTTTTAGTAGACTTTAAAAAAATATTTTAACCTTTTCGGTTACGAACCTATGTAGACGACACGTATGTTATTCGTGTCCCAAATTCAAAGGACGTGGGTTCGAATCCTGGTCTGGAAGGGTGCACCACTTAGGCAGTTTTCTGACTCAATGTCCATTTTGTCATATTTACCACATGATATCGATGAAAAAAAATCGTGATGAAACGTTCACACCGAAGTGACTGAAGTGTGAAGCCCGCCAATCTGCCTTGGACAAGCGTGGCGTGTATATTCTTTGTTCCCCTATAAATGAGAGTTCTGAGATCAGAAGTGAGACGTTTATGGGCTGTTATTATTATTTAGACCTAGTAAGGTGTTCCCCATAGATAACATTAGTATGTAAGGCTTCTTGAATGTGGAAATGATGGTTACATCAAACTCAACACAACTTAAATTTCACATTCTTGTTGTTTGTCGTTAAGGAATGGCGTTGTAAGCCTTCTAAGCCAAGTCTAGTGCAGTCTAGCACGTCCTCGATCATAGTGGTCAATACCTTAATTCCTATAGTAACCTGGTGTTTAAAGCAACTGCGTTTTAATCCATTTATTTAGCCTGAATCTTAGATGAGGAGCTTGTACTATAGAGACAGGTTTTTCTGATGTAAATTGCAAATTATCATAATAACCTGCTTCTGATGGCGAAGGAGACTATTGTGAGGAAGCCTACATATCGATAACAGTCAAACTGTGTACAAAATTATAAATGAAATTCGTCAATCAGATCGATCAGTCGATATTTTCCTATACTATATGCACGTGTTGTAACAATACGCACATTACGTCAAAAATGCCTAAGTGCCTCATGCTCTTCCACGATTGAACCCGGGCCTTTTGAGTTGAAGACGTGAATGCGCCAACCACTAAGCTAACACAGCTTGTTATGTAGTTCATATATCTTCATAGTTCGCTGTAGTCACTATGAAGTAAAGTAAATCGTTATTCAGAGGTGCTAAGCAGTGGGGAATGGTGTGTAGTCGACGACGTGGTGTTCCCTCGAGACCCGGACGCACTTGAGAGTCTTTTGATAAATATTTTATGATCCTTTCGACTCCAGGTAGAGCACATAACTTGCTATATTGCTTGTATAGATTAATATAGTTTTTCTTATGTTTCCTTTAGCGTGGTCCTCATTGATATTCATATCGTCTCTTTGTACGAGACACATCAAAAATCTTATGTGAATATAATATTAATATTTGTTGAATAAATAGGAAAAGGCAATGTATTGATATGAAAGCAACTGTGTAGTATATTATTCCAAAAAGCTTATCCGGATCTCTAGGATCTAATAAGATATGACGTCAAACAATATTTTAAAATCATCAAACTTATGGTAATGTTTGATGACTTATTTTGAAAGATTTAAAATTTAGGATGAACTTTAAAGCAGGCTAAGAAATAAACCTGCTTTTGAAATTTAACAGCAAGAGGGGCTTGAAAGTTGAATCATATAAGATAGATAGATAAATCTTTTTTGTACGTTAAAGTATAGACCGATAAAAGAACTGAATTATAGATATAATAACGGGGTTCTTTTCGCTAAACAAATAATCTCCTCCAGACTACGCTAGGTAAATAGATAGTGTTTGTGGTGTAGTTTATTAATAATGATAGTTTATTAACAATACACAGAACATACAAATACAAACTGGTAACCAATATTTTGGCAGCAGGATCTTTATAATATTGACCGTGATCACGTCCGTCCTAGCGTCTACCGTTCAGTCCATTTGTATTACAGTCTTAGAACTTATATAGAGTGTAAATATTTAAAATCAAAAACATTGTTTTGGTAAAAAAATATGTTTAAGATAATAAAACCTTCGTTAAAAGTGTTATTCTTATTTTCTGTACTAAAAAGCGGAAACAGAATCGCCTTTGACGCCCTCTGTCCAAGAGTAGAAATATAATATTTTTACTGAGAGACTCGTATTCCAATACTATATTCCACTTCCATGATTCCGTTTACGTTACTCGTATTACAAGATATATAGATGAAACTATAAATAAGTTAATTATACCCAGAATAGGTAGTAGACAAGAAATGTTTAGATGATAAAACTTTCAAGGCTCAAGAAAAAATGGCAATACTCACTAATGTTATATAACATACGAGAAACTTGTTTTGGTGCGCGATCCAACTAACGGTTAAATAAATTAGATAAGACGGGATACAAGCCGATGGAGGCACTTAGCAACTTTCTGCTGTTGTCAACACTTTTATGTGTGTATTGAGTTGACCCATTACGCTGAATCAGATCGTTAGTGCAGAAGCACACATGAGCTGAATTCCCTTTCATATTGATATTTTGGGTTCATGCTGGTGTTTGTGTAATATTTCGCGTTGTTATAATTTCATAACTAGCATCTGCCCACGATTTCGTCCGCGTAGTAAAAAAAGTAAGTTAACGCCCCCTTCCCCCTACCCTGATTTTGAAACATTTTTCTTTGGTGCTCCGCTCCTATTGGTCTTAGCGTGATGATATATAAATGGGCTTCATCCATTGTAATTTCATTGATACTATACATTTTAGACCTCGAAGACACATAAAGAAGTTTTCATTAACAAAAAATATATTATAATGGATATAACACTATAGGTAAACATTTTAATGAAATTCGTTTCCTGGCACGTTAAATTTCGAAAACTTAATTTCTCCGTTATTTACTTTGGTCTGTGTGTCTGGGATGGCCCCAGAGTAGTTCGCTGTATATTACCCATAACACAAATGGTAGAAATTGTTTAATTTGGGGATATACAATATGTGTGTTTGTCTGTCTTAATTGTCTATAATATTATAAAATTCTAAACATGCCGTGTCTATGCATTGAAGCTATTTAAGTAAAATGGAATAAACTATATAAGCGATGGAGAACACGATGCATTTTTTTGGATTTCTTGAATTTCTTGTGTTTCAGAGACAAAAATACGTTTTTCCTTAGACTTAAACTCTGTGCTATTTTTATCCCGGGAATTTTCCCGGGAGCGGTTTGAGTCGGTCGGGTGCATAAAAATTAGCTTATTCCGACACAGCTTTCACTCATGGGTGAGCTTCTGCATGCAAGTATGTGTATGTTATGTAATACACCCATACACTAAAACGATAGCTTACATTCTTTATCAAATACTGTGGTATTTTGCATACCGGGAATTTCAAGTCAAGCTTGGACGAAGTCGCAGGCATATCCTAGTTATATTAACTAGTAAATTGATGCATATTCGGCCATGTAATGGCCATGATCACATAATCCGACTAATATAATAAGATAATGTCTATTAAATTAGTGTCTAATATATTAAAACTTGTGGCCTTTGTACTAATTGTATACGAAAATCTAATATATAAAATTCTCGTGTCACAGTTTTCGTTGCCATACTCCTCCGAAACGGCTTGACCGATTCTCATGAAATTTTGTATGCATATTGGGTAGGTCTGAGAATCGGCCAACATCTATTTTTCATCCCCCTAAATATTAAGGGTCCACCCATAAATATTTTTTTTAATTATTTGTTCTTCTTTTGATTTTTATTTTTTTATGATACAGAATTAAAAAATACATACAAATCTAAATTTTCAACCCTCTACGATCAACCCCTATTTTTAAATAGCGATATTAGTATTTTTACAATTTTCTACTGGGATGATTTAGATTTTAATATGAACGATTCTCATGAAATTTTGCGTGCATATTGGGTAGGCCTGAGAATCGAACATCTATTTTTCATCCCCCTAAATGTTAGGGGTAGTCCACCCCTAAATTTTTTATTTTATTTTTTAGACAAAATTTTTAATTTCTATTTTTTTATGATACAGCATTAAAAGATACATACAACCCTAAATTTTCAATCCTCTACGATCAACCCCTATTTTTTACCGGGCAGGACGACGTCTGCCGGGACAGCTAGTAACTTATATAAATCTCAAAAAACGAGCACACATCTTGTATTTATATTGCTTAGCTAAGTTATATACAACGCACAAACGTGACATCGATCTCGTTAGACGCAGACCAGATAAAATAACAAAAAATTCGTTACATATATTCTCTATCGACTCGAACTTAGCACCTTACCTCTTATTAGGGCTAACGCTTCAGGGCTCTGATAATAACCGTATTACTCAATAGCCGATTATACAATCGACAGGTAAAAATTATCAGTCGAATAAATTATAACACGAGTAAATTTATAAGTGAAACTTTTCAACTGTTTTACACTTGTAACAAACATTTTTAATTTTACCATATTATACTTTGGTCTATGAATAAGTTTTAACTGTTGGTTGAAAAATCGGCCCTTAAGCTACATATAATTTGATAATAAAAATATTACAACTGAACTATAATAATATTTATAAGATAATAAAAACATGGTGGGATGCTGGGAAAGTTTTAATAACTGTACGGATTGGATTCAGTGTCAGGAAGGAACGCAGATAGCGTCGGCGGAGTTGGAAGGAAATATTAGATGGATCGGGCCACGAATACAAATATGGGGAGATAGCAAAATCGGATTTGCCAGTAGTCCCAGACGTGTCGTATTATCGGTATCTTTTTGTGATACATATCGTATTTTAATAAGACAAGCCCCAAAACATATTCGTTTCCGCCCTGTCCACTATACATCAATCATAACTTTGGGTAGCTTTACAATAGAGTTTCGGGCCTGTATCGAAATAAAAAACTTGGAATGATTTTGTGAGCATGGATGGGTACATGTATTTATTATTATGCATAGTAATCTTGTTTGGATGGTAGGTACATGGTTTGTGAGTATGTCCTTAAAGCAGTAATTGACAACAACGAAGTAAACATAGGCCAAGTAGCTATTGGACCACGCACAGTAAAGTGTAAAGTAGCTTCTTCGTGGTAACGAATGTCAACTGCCATTGTCATTTGAATATGAAATCCGCAAAAAAGCGTAATTAAAAATAAACATCTTCATCGATGCAAAGTTAATTTATAATTTTTTATAATTTATATTTATTTAATCTAGCGTACTCCTTTTTCTTAGCCAGTATGAATTAAAATCCTTTATCTGCCGATAACTCTTGAATTATCTTATATTATTAAATATAAAATAGATGCTTGGGACATAGTAAAAACAATAATTTCGCTTTCCCTTAGAAACTATTCCTACCTGTCAAACATTTGAAGTTCGTCCCGTCGTTCAGAAATCAAATTAAATTTAAAAGTGAAGTTGTTTCATTTTTTTTGGTTTTGAATGTCTGCAATTATCATTCAGTTTTTTTATTTATTGATTCAGAGGCGTTACGAAGTTTGCTGGGTCAGCTAGTACTAATATATAAAGCTGAAGAGTTTGTTTGTTTATTTGCTTGAACACCCTAATCTCAAGAACTACGTGTCTGATTTGAAAAAAATATTTTAGTGTTAGAGAGCCCATTTATCGAGGAAGGCTCGTGATATATTATCACGGTAAAATAAATAGGAGCGGAGCACCAATGAAGAATATTTCAAAATCGGGGTTTTTAAACTATTCCACGCGGGCAGAAGCTACTTTCAAATAAAATGTATTCTGTATTCATTTATAACATCTACAGTGCATAATTATGTGTAAAATTATATACCCACTTTATTATTTACAGCAATTAATATATATTAAATAATAAAATATAGTAGTAACATTAAACTAAAATGATATGCACTAGAATGAAGGAAACTTAACTTATATTGTATTCTACCTATAATTCCTTAAGAATAGAATACTGAGTCTAAGTCATCGTAGTCAATGGGTAAGGTTTGCTCAGAAGGCTGGCTACGTCACCTCGCTGGATCGCCATACTGATCGGTTGTTCGAGGCAAGAACTACTTCTGATCAAACTGAAAAATAACAGACATAGCGATATAGACAGCGACATAAAATATGCGTTTAAAATATTAGTACGCATTCAGTATGAAAATCACAACGATATGTATTGGTCAAGTAGTTTAACAATTAAGTTAATAAAAAATAGAAGGAATGTTCATTGGCAATGACGATTTGGCACCGGCCAGGCATACGAGAGCCCCTGAGGCTGGCCACGGCGGGAGCGCCGCCGTGGATTGTTCTCGCACTAATTAAATCTCGCCGGCGACAACGCGGTTTCAAACCGACAGCCTCTTAATTATTGCTCCGACTCTTAACATCTGTCTTAATGTCACTTCCCATTTAATTCAGAAATTCTTCAGCTTCCGGTATGTTCTAAATGTTAAATTCTTTGGATGCAATCTTAGTTATTACAGTTGCGGCGTTTAAATCTACTGTACCATTTTAATCAAAGATGTTTTTCGATGTTAATTTACTACCTTTAGCTATATGAAGAGTATACCGAGATTACTGGTGTATGATACCTGCTAATTCGTCTTAGGTAAACGTGGAGGATATATAGCTCGTTATAGCTGCTGGAAAGCACCTGTGGCGAATTGTATGTAACTCGATATTATTACATGATAAAAAATAAGACAGATCAATTTTTGTAGTTTACCATTACAGAAAACTTACAGGCTAGGATTATGTATACAAGACTGCTCTCAAGAGTGGCTAATTATTGTAAGAGGAGCATAACTTATAACTAACCGTACTTAAGATCGGCATTTATCGTTCTGAATTTAAATAAAACAGTTTTCAAAGTTGTTCGTGTTTCGTTATATAAATCTCGGACTAATAACAATACATATACAAAACTACCTACGTATTATAAATTCCAAACAAATATTGGGATACAACATAGTTAATCTTAAGTTCAGTTCCAAAGGTATGGAAAGTATTATAAGGCCAGAAAAAATATTTAGCAAAAGTAACAACAGTACATACCTACCTACCAGTACAACCTATTTCAGATCTGTAGATAAAAAGCTTGTAAGGCAAATAGAAAACATCGAAAAGTTTTTAATTATCTTACTGGTATACAAATTGGTTTCCGAAGCTACAAAAGAAGCATACGCTCGCTCCTCCGGGCAGGCCGAGGGCCGAATACAAATTAAGAGGCAGACTTCGTTCTTACAAAACTAGCTAATGTGCGCACGGTCTGGATTTCTGATAGTTTTCAAAGCGAACTTTTCGTGAAAGCCAATCGTGCAGTTTTGATGGCCATGAAATGTCTTTACAATACATGTTTTATATTTCTTTTCAGACTTGTCAATTAACGATTGAGTTAGAGTAAGTTGGTAGGTTTCTTTAAGAACCCTAAAGAAGCCTAAACTTATTCTAGTTAAACATAAAAGTCCGTCAAAATTTTACAGACAGTAGTTTTACAGACTATGTGTATTCAAAACCTAGCACGCGACACTTTTTTATTTGCATTGTTCGTCTTGGCTCTGCTACACTTACACTGTAACTAACGCACTAATAAAGGCATTACGCAAATGTAGTCAAGGTTTTAATACAATTATTGAGATGCAAAATTGTTAATGTCGTTTAACATAAACCGATAATTCATGTATGTCACCTACATACGTTATAGGTATACCTACCTGCACTTAATGTTCGATTATATTGATTGTAGCTAATTGTTTATGCGTTATTTTTTAACGCTATAAATTAGACACATTTGGTCACAGTTACTGACACTAACATTAACGTTGATGGAGCTGAGGCATTATAAAAAAAGAAAAAAGATTTGCCAATGTATTGTGCTTGTCATATAAAAACTATATAACAACATGGTATCACTCACATATTGTTAAAGTTCGTAACACATTATTTGTTTTGCTGTAAAATTTCTTGCGAACCACTTGCTGGGTTTTAGTATTTCACAGCTGCTATATGATTTATGGTCGGTTCCTATATCTTACTATTTATTCACTTGCCTTACCTTATGTCAAATTTTAACCGACAGTAAGGCAAATGAATAATATAGGCATCGGCCATTAGTAATCTAAGCTATTGTGCTGCTAGTTCACTAAAATACAGAGGTCTCGGGTTTGTTTCCTGATTGAGTTAATTTCGTAAACGGACTTCCAGTTCTTTTACAATGATCCGAGTGTTTGAAATTGGCCTCAAAGTTGTTTATCCTTTATTACCAATAACATAAGTGTAATTTTATTAGCTTGAAAATATACAAAAACGCATGTTTGTTAATGTAAAAAATCAAAGTTGCTTCACATTTTTAGACTTAAAACACATCTGTTAGGAATTGAAAATCATATTAGTTATTCAGAATTAGAACGCTTGATTGTGGTTATTTTTTTGCTGTTTAGTATGATGAAGAGTATTTCTAATTAGAAGTTACTTGAGCAAAGCCGGAGCAGGCTGCGTCGAACGCTTCCTTAATTATTTATGCGCTGCAGGCTGAATAAGGAACACACTCTTGGTTCACTGCGCCAAAATTAAACTCGGATTAAAAAAGATAGGATAGCTTAAAGTATATTTTCAAAGGATTTTTATCTTTTATGGAAATCGAAAGGAGAAACCGGCTCACTAAATATTTCAGATGCAATGGGCAATGGTAACCACTTACCACTAGTTGGACGTATATATATATATCTAGTCATATAGTAGGTACGTACATAACTAATAGCTTTCCACACTGTGTCGATAAATCTGTACCTAAATGGTTTGAGTTTGTGATATGTTTCTGCGTTTAAAAAAGTAAAAATCAAAGGGATAATTCAGAAAAGGAGATTTCGAAAATGAAATTTCTAGAATTTTGTCTATCACAGCATCACTTGAAAACTACTAAACGAATTGAAATGAAATTCAATACAGATGTAGCTTATATCTCGGCTATTAAGTTGAGATACCTTTTAATCGCGATAAATGATATTGGGGATATCCGTGGGATGACAAAAATGGCGCTGCGGTAGCAATCGTGTTCTTCAATGCACTAACAAATAACTACGTTGTCATAAACAACATTCATTGATTATATTACTTCAAATCAGGTTAGCTTCGGCTCACCTCTGCAAAAAAATGCTGGGCAGTTCAGCCTAGACTATATGGAATTAGTTTCTTTGTTATTAGTATTTGTAGAAAACTGAATTAAGTTTTTATACAAGTAAAATAAAAATAAAGCTGCTGCCTGGGGCTTGATACGCGACGCAGCCGTGGTGCAATCTCTGGTATTATATAAGCTTCTGTTTTGCATATCATGAGATTTTGATAGCTTTATGAAATCAAGATAAAACGTAGCCTAAATTGACCCTGCTATTGTAAGTATATAATTACAAAATTGCATTAGAATTGGTGCATTCATTTGCTCACGTGGACTTATCTCGCAGAAGAACTGCTATTTATTTTTGGGGTTAAAAATCTGTGCAACTTTTCGTACTTCATCCCTCTTATAACGTTTCAAGTTAACAAATATTTTTATTTATTCTGTTGACTTTGTCAAATGAACACGTTCTTTCCTTCTGTGTAAGTATATACAGTTAGTTTGTTTTTAATTATTTTTTTATCAAACATACAATTGAAATCATTATCACGTTTAAAACTATAAATTAGTATCGATATAAACCTAGTAACAAGTAAATAATCGTATATGAATACATTGTCTATTATTTAAATGGGATCGGAAACCTCTTTACCTGAAACTCGTATTTCCTTAATTCGAATACGGGGATTTAAATCTGCTGTGTGCGTGCCTTAGGTATACTTATACTTGATGATTTTTCGGCTGTCCGACTGCGTCAATAGGGCAGGAGGGTGCGTCGCCAACCGAACGGAATGGGGACGACTCTAAATCCATATTCGATCAGTAGGATCTACGCTGAGCCGATCTGACAAGCTGCCGATCTGTTTTGCATTTATATAAACAGCTCTTATAACTCTAATATCGGTGAGTTTCCTTGAGTTGACAGTCGTAATCTGGTGTCCATGAATTCTTTCGTAAAATCATTTTTGGACTTCTTTATTTATCTTTCTTATTTATTTAATATTATTTAATTTAATTTCTTGTTTATTTAATGTGCATATTTTATTTTATGACAATAATTATGGCGTTTGATAACAGATACATGTTTTTAGCATCATAATTAATCATTGGATAAAGAAATATAAATATGTAAGAGAGTTTTGTTTTAAATACGTAATGAATAGTTTTCGGGAGATTATACATGCCAAATGTAAGCGAGCAAATACGTAAGAAATGGTCAAGTAATATTATTCTCATTACTTATAATGAAGACTAAAAATGTAAATATCCGTTGACTCCGTTGTACACTCTTCTAAGACAAAAAAAATATTTGTGTTTTTATTCTCAACAACAAACCGATATTCTTATACCGAAACACGGTTCTCGCAAAAATTTAAAATAAAAGAAAATATACCCCAGCTTTTATACTTAAAACTTAGATATACTCAATTCATGTGAAGTGTACAGGAAATCGCACGGAGAGGACGATGCGGGTTGAACCTTCATCAAGCGGCTGACTGGTATTAAAGCTTGCAATTGTTCTACTGTGCCACATTCCAATCTCTACATAACACATATTTCACTTTGTGATTTTACAAATTAGCACCCATGTCTTAGATGGGTCAGCTGCCTTCATCAAAAAATCGAATTGTCAATTAAAAATGGATTACATTTTTTGGAATTACGGTTTAATAATTTTTTGTAATCTGTGTTTCTAGACCGGATATTTTAAAATTTACGTCCTTAACAGCAGGCAGTATCCATATAATTAGAATACAGCATTTTCTGAGCTTCGGAGATATAGATAAAAGGCAAAAATTCCCTGTTGTTTTTATGATATGTTTCCATTGCACATCACAAGGCAAAAACTGTTTGTATAAGAGGTGTAATTACAAAATCCCTCGTGCACTGAATTTTCCAATGTTTTCGCGTGGTTTGTGAATATGCTACGTGCCGAAAAAATAATTCAACGCTCTTCTGGGATCGTTTGTAAAACGTCACGCGTAAAACATATTATAAAGCCAATAAAACGTGTTTACAAGGGTGAGTAGAGAGCTCGTCGTCCTCGGGGCGTTTCGTTTCCACGCGATATCCGTAAACATTTTAGCGCTGCAATAAATTTAACATTATCCAACTCGCGAGACATTCTGTTTTCTTCCACCCAGGATCAGTTGGTTAACGGCTGTAATCTCGGCTGTCGCGGATTTGCTGCTCTCTGCTAACACGAATTATACAATTATGTGCTTTTTTCGCCGCTCCTTCGGCTTAGCTTTATTGATTTATGTAGTATTTTGACAAGAATAAAAATCAAAGGATTTTCACTTGCGTGTACTTCAGATGCTTAGAACACTTATACGCGAACTGTTAAATTTTACACGTTCAAAGTTATGCTACGTTCATCCCCGTTATTAAAAACTGTATATACATTATACATATTTGTATATACCAACCAGTTGTACCTATATATTATATATCCCCAAGTTACATGTGCGGCAGTCACAATCACTCTTAATTTTTGACTTATGTGATTGAGTTACACCATTGTGTTATATAAAGTGAATTTTTCAGAGCCAAATCTGAAACTATGCAAATTGCAAAAAATACATACTTAAAAGAGTCTCAAGTCTGATTTTGATGAAAACTAAAGTGGTATCATTAGATTTTTGAAAACTTTATTACCCTAGTCAGGGGATTTCATCGCTGATTTAAAAAAAAATATTATTACACCTGTAAATAGAGTAGCTAATAAGGAGCAATTTCTGTATTTTATTACAAAGTTAAGGATTTGACCCTGAAGGCCCACTTGAAAATTCACTTTTATATATTAGAATACACCTTTTTAATAAACGTTCATATTATAAACAGGGATTTCCAAACTATTTTGGGCAAGAGACCCCTTTTCCAAAATGAACAGATACCTCAGACCCCCATAGCCAAAATATCATTGCACGAACTTGTCCACTCTTATTAACTTGGCGAGATTTTCGTCTTATACGAACTTGTGCACGCTTATCGACTTGTTGAGTTTTTTAAAAGTACATTAGTAATTATTATAATATCTCCGTACACGTAATACGACTTATATAGTATCTTGATAGTTTTAAATAACATCTGGTGTTAATTAACAGCGACCAATTTTTAGACCTTGTTGACCTCCAAAATCAGTTTTCTTTTATCTCGGTCCCTGGGAAACCGATCTCAATCCCAGGGGGTCGATATCGACCACTTTGGGAATCACTGTTATAAACCCCGGAACTTATGAGAAGCATGGCTGTAACGTACATATGCAGACGGACAGATGTAACGATTTTTATGAGTTCCGTTTTAGTCAAAATGAAAACCTAAAAAGAAAACAAATTTATTTTTTCATTATATGATTCTGTAATATAATCTTTACGCTTCACATCTAAACTAATTACTTCTGCTATTCCGTGGAAATGACCGGCAATGTGAGAGTGACCTCAAATTAGCCGGGGAAATATAAAACCCCTTGTTTTTCTCAGTGAAGCTGACAGGGGGCGTGTGGAGTGGCCACGCTGGAATACTATTTTGGTCAATGGTCGCCCATCTGCTTTCATTATGTCATGAAAACACTTGCTCGGATTTTTATGAAGCTTGTAAATGTTTAACTACGTATTTCAGTGGTAAAAAGGTACTGTATTTTTATAGACGTTTAAGACTTATTTAGTACTGTTCTTTATTGTTTAACAAATTTGAGATGTTACTTTTGTTATTATAAAGTGTGAGTTATTTTCGTTATATCTTTATGAAACGCCTAATTATTTTATAGTTGTTAGTTATTATTTACGTGTGTATAAATATCTATTCAATAGTGACTTCAGACAAGCTATATTTATTTCAAAGTCAGAGTAAGTTTTTATTTAGTAATAAGATGTACTAGATCTAAATTAATAAGATAGACATAATTAAATGATTACTGAATACTAGATACAGTAAGTAAGCAATTTATTGCAATTAATAATTAACGTAATTTGATACATAACACAAATTTTAGAAACCTTTTCAGATAGTTTTTAAAAATTGTAACGTACAAGTATAGTTATTTATGTTCAGTATAAACGAAGAGAGAATAAATATTGGACACATATTTTTAATAATTAGGTAGGTAAAGTATTTTACTAACTTTAGCCTAGAATCAAATACAAAGGATAACAGACAATCACTTATCGTCTGTTTAAAAATCCCATTTATAAAATATCCAACATTGTATTATTTAAAATCAAATATAGAGACTGCATAATAGGTTTATATTAAAGAGTCTATTTCATAAAATTAAGACGTTAATAAATGTTTAAGTACTATAATTCGCTTACAAATCATCTAAAATATGAATAGAACAAAATTTATCTTAAAAGTCAACTCAGAAAGCGTACAATGTGGTAGATTCAGCACAAAATCAACAAGGCTTGCTTACTTAAGCCAGAAGCTAATAACGGCTAATACTTTCACAATAGATTAATCAAAAGCGTGTCTTCTCTCTGCATTGCAATGCCCTTTTGCAACGTTGATCCACTTTCTACGGATGCGAGATTAAAGGGGAGTGTAACAAAATGAGAAATGGAACGATTTCAGGACGCATTGTTAGACGGCTGCCCGTTGTCGGATTTATGACAAAGAACAGCGGATGATTCAATCAGCCGGTTCTTTAGTTTGTTATATGAACGTTACCGTCGGATATAGATCTACTTGCTGTATTGTTATCCCCATGTTGTCATTTCACTCCATTTGCTGAATATACTTTTAGACATTTCTTCCCCTCGAATTGTTTGTGTGCCATCTTTTATGCTTGAATTCGTCAAGTTGTTACTTGAAATTGTAATGTTTTTTTTTATTTTATGTAAGTATTTATGTTACTAGTTGTGTCCGTTACATCATTCGCAACCGGACTTGGGCTTTATAAAATCTTCAGAACCCAGCTAGATATCGATACGAAAGCGCAAAGAACTGGCTGCATTAGCACGTTGTATGTTAATGGTAATTTGCTCTGCAAAGTATGAACTGAAAGTATCAAAGAGTTTCTTGAAATTTTATTAGAAAGTGTTTCAAATTATTAGTTAAAAATATTTTTTCATCACTCATTTAAAAGTTATGCCACGTAATAATTTTAAACTTTAGCAGTTTCAAGTTTTGTGTGGGCTTCTGTATATAATATAAAAGAAGAACAAACTTTTGTCAAATAGGTATTCAGTGCAGGAGAGAAATTTACAATTTAAATATTCTTAATGTGACCAAGTTGTCGGTGAGGCAGGGGCGCGAGGGTCTCCCACTGCGAGACCGGCTTCCACTACATCAATCACTCGCGGCCACTGCTCTTCAACATTTCTAATTATTCTCTACATTTTGAACTTTACATTTACAGTTTAACATGCACCTGGTTCTAATATTTAAGATTATTCTAAAATAAATTACTAAAGTTTTTTAAACTATGGACATAAATATACCTCTTATGGGTCTAATGAATTAGACCTTTTTAAGCTTATTTGTTGGGTGTTAATTTCGAAGCTTGCTACGATAACTATTCCCCGTTCTTTTCCCGATATCGAATAATTATACACCAAAGGAAATATTAATAACAATTATATCGTTTAGAATAATGGAATATACGAGTTAATTTTTTAAGTGGGCTTTCAGGGGCATATCCTAAACTATAAAAAATAGCAAAAAATACTCATATGAGTCCCGAGGCCGACTTTGATGAAAACTATTGTTGTCAATAGCTTAAAAATAATTAATAACCTTTATCAGGATCGAATCGGTTGATTTTGAAAAAATAAGCACAGCCTGTGTTATTATGCCAAATCACAATAGTGTAGCGTGTTAGGATCAATTTCTGTCAAAAAATGTCAAACGGCAAACCAAAGGAAATAGTTTATTTTGTTTTTTTATCTTCCATACATTAATTAAATCTCACCTCGTTTTATTCAACTTGGAAACGATGAAACTTGGCCTTTTTTATAGGTATCTGTAAAATAATATTAGAAACGGGCGTTATTTATCCCAATCAATCAAATCGTGATAGCGTAATTGCTAGCACATACGTCCGAAACTCAGAAGACGCGGGTTCGATCCTGACCGGAAGGCATGCACTACTTAGGCAGTTTTCTGACCTAATGTGCATGTTGTTACAATTACCACGTGCTAACGACGTTGAAGGAAACCATCGTGATGCAACTAACACATCGAGATAGCCGATGTGTCAAACCTGACAAGCCGCCTTGGACATGCGTGGCACATATAGTGCCCCTTACCCTTATAATGGGACACCCGAGCCCAGCTGTGGGACATTTATGAGCTGATATTAATATTATAATTAAATCAGGCAATGAGTAAACGTTGATGGTGTTCAAATGAGGTCTGGCCAATGACCAGCGCATTTTGATATTTAATTAATGTGTAAACATGTTGTTTCCCCTTTGATACTCCTTCACAGAAATTGATCATTATAAGCTACACTATGCACTACACATTTGCTATAATAATACAGAATGAGTTTATCGAAGTGATATCTTCTTATGGGAGGGTAAACCGTTTCGTTACGTGACGGGTTACGGCGCCAGACTGTTTGGCTTCCCTTTCTCTCCCGCAAGTTATCGCTTCTGTTGGGCGCCCCGAGACGCACACGTTTGTTGTTTTTTTAGAAATCAGCCGCTTCAATTCCTAGCAATGGTAATTGATTTGTCAAGAGTCTACTATGCCACTTTTGTATACGACATGTTTGGTTTTGCCTGATTTGAGTGCGTTTGCCATTTCGCATAGTTTAAGATTTGTCCCGGCTTATTTAAAAATTCATTCTGTATTTATGAACAATAACACTTAAATGTCGTGATAGCTTAGTAGACAAGCCAACCGCATTTCATTCAAATGACGTAGGTTTGAATACGGGGAGTAATGGCGCAGGTACTTGATGTATTGTGTTACAATTAGGTACTTTGTGCTCACGGTGAAGAAAACCATGAAAAAACTTCACATCGAGACTTTCAATACGCGTAGATCTGTTCGGTCGCCTAAAAGTTGAGAGATCCGACAACCAAGCAACAATACATTTATGGGCTAATCTATACCAATATATGTTTATATTATAAATGCGAATTTTGGATGGACGCTTGTTACTCAATCACACCAGAACAGCTGAACGGATCTGGGTGAAATTTTAGCACATAGGCCTTTTTATTCCGGAAAAATATACTGTTCCCGTGGGATAACATTAATGCGAGCGAAAGCGCGGGCAAAAGTTAGTGTTATATAATGTTTAAGAATGATTGTATATAACAATTTATACAGACGTAGTTAAATGTTAAATTTATAAAATGTTAATAATAAAAGAACAGTAACGAAATACGAAGTATAGCTCAAGACCGTGTTCTGCATATTTTGTGAGTACGACCCGGTGTTTGCTCACAAATTTTGTGGGGAGTGCGGAACGAGGGGCTCGTCTCGAGTGGCCCTCGAGACTCTCTAGTTCGACGAGGGCGCTTCCGCAAGGTGACAGCCACTGTCTAATCTCCACTGCTTGGAGCCTCATTGATTCACTTGTAACACTTCTAAGGATCCTTCACTCCTTGATGGCCCAGTAATATTGATGAAATTTATATAACCCCTAGAATGCGGAATTTTCAAAAATGAGGTAAACAATAAGAAATATTATTTATAAAAAATCTTTTCATTTGAATTCTTCATTATATTTTACAGGAAACGTAACCAATGTGAAAATTCGGAACTTTTCCTTTGACCAACAGTGGCCACGTAACACGAGGGCAGCAAAAATATTCACGATACGGACGGTTGTGTCGCCGAAATTCTAGATTTTAATGTAATATAATTTTAGTTTTTTGCTACAATAAAAATCTGTTTATATTATATGTTATATTGTAAAATATCTTTACTGTACACAACTCTGCCTTTTGCTTCTCTCCTTTTCGCTAGACTCATAGGTCTGCTGGAAGAAAACTGTTTTAGGATTAAGCTCGCCTTTGTACATCACCACTATTTTATAATTTTTTATGTAACTTTTTGTGCAATAAAGAATTAATAAGAAAGTAAAAAATCTTTATAATATCATCTCAAGGATGGTCATAATCAGTTTTATAAACACTTAACGAAAATATGATTCATAACAGGATAGTGGTTATTCATAAATGATAATAATTGGCATAAACAAAATCCAAAGCTTACTACAAAATGTAAATATATTATTTTTCTACAAATAGCTAAAAATATATTCATTGAAATGATATATTATAATGATATACTGAATAGTCTACTTAAGTTTAATGAACGTGAATTTAAAAACCTCGTAATTGAACAGATTGAAGTGATTGCGCCAACAGTAAAAAGCAAAATGATTGGAAAAATCAGCGTGGTCTTCAATTCTAAAACGCGTTTGGTACTTTTGCAGTGCAAGAAATATTTCACAAGGACATTTCAGTTTCGCCTTGGCTAATTTCGCTACGACAGAAATGAACGTTGTCACATTTTATATTTGTATTCATTCACAGTTGGTGTGAGCGTTATGAATAAGTATGGAATGCTGCTAGTATTATCTGCGTGTTCAGTAATGTATTCAAATATGTATCAAGCCCCATCCGCACCATGTTGCCGTTGTTATTTTATTTCACACGCGTGATGCCGCACCAGCTTTATTTTTTCGCTATACAAGAACATCAAATAGTCCCACTGCTGACAATATATATTACACTGAGGTTTGAGTGAACACAAACAAGATAATACATGAATGCGACTATATAAAAATAATAGCAGTTTTCTGTATAAAATAACCCTACATTTCATAAACAAGCGTAGCTTTTAAGGTTGGCTTATTAAATGCACCGACAATCTGTATAGTATCTACATTGTAAAATTATAGCCATATTAGAAATAAATATTTTTCTTTCTTTCTTTCCATATTATACAACCCTGTCCAAGCGCTCTATGTTCAACAGATATTGATTACTTGTTTGTAAGGAATACAAATGTATCAGAGAAACTTGTGCTCCAACGCTTCTCCAAACGCCATCTTTTGTACTGACATCTAACATTAAACTTCATAGACGAACCTGGTTTTGTACTTCAATTGCTGGAGTTTACGTTATGTATTTTTTTACGTTTTTACGTTTGTATTTTTATTTACGGCGATACTTAGTATTCAGTTTATTTATTTTCCGACGTGCTACTTCAATGTTTGTTACGAACTTAATTGCATGTTTTAATATAGAGGTTTAAATCGGTTTCAATCGTTTATTTCTCCAAGAATAATATAGTTCACTTACAGAGAAAAATATATTATTATAAGTCTAATATATATAGCCAACTTACGTAACAACTGTAACAAATTTATAGGAATCAGTATACAATATAAGAGTTAATATTTGACTGTCTGTCACGTAGTATTTGTTTAAATTAGGGTTCCTAGATATTTTTTCAGTCTTGCATTATATTATATTTATACTCGTATAGTTTCCAGTAATATGGAGTATCGTCCAGCTCACAGCCGGAGACACCTAACTAGCAGGTGAACGAACGGTGGCAAAGAAAAATGAAATAACACAAAAAAGATAGGCGAATCTGAGCGCAGGGGGAAGCTGAAACCGCCGGGGTGGTTCCTTCGTAGAAAGCCAGTTTCCTTTAGTGGAAACAGATAACGATCCGCTGCCGACGACAGAATACGTAACTGCATTTGCTAAGCATAGATCTACATACTAAAGGCGAAGTTTCCTATCAATGGCATCTAACACAACAGACTACCGTAGCTGGAAGCAGGGAGAAAATGCAAAGTCATAGATTTACCGTTGACATTTACTTATCGATTCTAAGGCGCATCGTAATAAATCATTTTGTATTTTTATTCTTAAAAAAAGAAAATAGGCTATATCTAACTATACATACATGCATTATTTACATTTAGATAGCCAATAACTATTATACAATTTTGATGAACTTTTGATGAACAGATTTTATTTATTCAATCAACATATTTCACGAGTTTAGAATTATATGCATTATTATATACTATCGACTTTAAACAAATACGATTTTCAAATGTAGAATACACGATCTGACTAACAAAATTTTTAAATGCAGCCGCAGCAGAAAAAGTCAAGTGCATTAGGAAAGCAAATAAATACTAAGATCAAATGAAACAGATAAAAGTTTTGATTTTAGAACGTCGAGGTAATGCATTCCGTGTACAGCATCATGATTTAAACAAACTGTACGATCAGAATCTGCAAATGTATAAACATATTTTTTCTTCTTAGAAATAATTATGGTCTCTGTACAACTGATATTTGGGTTATATATATAATATATATAATGTCAGCCCATAAATGTCCCACTGCTGGGCTCGGGCCTCCCATTATAGGGGAATGGACAGTATACCCGCCACGCTTGTCCAAGGCGGCTTGGCAGGTTTGACACATCGGTTATCTCGATGTGCAGGTTGCATCACGATGTTTTCCTTCACCGTTTTTAGCACGTGGTAATTGTTAAGAATATACACATTAGATCAGAAAACTGACTAAGAGGTGCATGCGTTCCGGTCAGGATCGAACCCGCGCCCTTCGAATTAGGGGCGCGTGCGCTAACCATTACGCTACCACGGCTTTTTTAATTCATCATTTGGGTTAATATGACTATATCCGAATATTGTGCTGTAGATATTATAGCGGTGTTTGTACACGGTATAATGTAGGTGGCGTGTTGCATCCGCTTCGCAATCTGCAAATTCGTACAATGTCTGGGAGCTGTGTAGTTGCGTGGAGCGCAACGAGGGTCTGGGGCTAAAGCGCGGGCCAACGATCGTGACCTGCATTCAATGTTATGTTGATATGCGACAACACAACGTGCTACCCACTGTATAAGAATTAAGTGCTCATCAAAACACACTCTTAACATTATTCGCGTAATAAAGTAAAAGTAAAAGTCGTGTTGCAGTTTCTTATTGATTAAAAGTTGAGAAACTTACTTGATACGTGTCTTTAAAGCTTTACGAGAGCAACTCTTATTGGTGTAAGGCCGGACTTAAGGGATACGGACTTACGTTATACATTACGTTATTTGCATCATGAAGTTAGTTTTTTCAAGTTTTCAGAATATATTTTTAGCCTAAAAGCCTTTGAATTTATAATATATAATAGAGACTTCTGGAGAAGCAAATTTACAAAGACTGAAGGTGCAAAGTATTTTAGTGCTAAATAAATGCATAGTGCATAAATGGTACCGATTATCCTATAATCTTGGGTAGATCACTGGAATTGTGTCTCCCCATTTTAAAGGCAAGGATCAACGTACAAGTTTCCTTACAACTTTTTCCTTCACGCCAGTGTCTAGTATTTGTAATAATATTAGCTCAGAAAGAACCCAACACGTAATCCCACAAGATACCAAACAACGTCCTTGGAATAAGATTAAATTAACCTTTGTCATTAAGCTACCACGTTTCTAATAGTAATACTTTAATTGCTCAAAAATCTTTAAAATACCTTTACAAAATCCTAAGCATATTGAGTGTATTACAGTATGCGTCTAATCAAAGGTATTACCATTCCAAGTCGACAGGCAAGAGCGGTGAGAGCAGAGGCGAGCAGCAACCGGTTACCCAGTCGACACCGCCTCGTGAATATGCAAATTGCGACAAGTTAAATATTGGTCTAACATATTGCGCCTAAATGCGAGCATCAATTCTCCAAATTCATTTCCAATCGCGGACTTTAAAATGTGCTCTGAATTTCAATTAACGAGTTCCAGCACTACTATATTACATAAATTTTACAATTAATGAAATTAGCGAAATTAAGGCTTATGTAATGACTTGCTACTCAAACATTTTAGTACAGGCAGGAGTCCTCTCCGTGCAGGAACGGAGAAAGAATACAATTTCCTGCGGCCGGGCGGCCTGTCGTAAGAGGCGACAAAACAACCCACAGCCAGGTGGTAGGGCATTTGTCCGACTGGATGGCTACCACCCCTGGTCTAAAGTATGTCGCCATAACAACCTTGAGTTGTGTTCCGGCATTAGTGGACCAGGTTCCAGTCTCCTTTAAGAGGGCAGCAGCGCATTTGTAGCATCTTTGGTGTTGCAAATGTCCATAGGCGATGGTAACCGCTCTCTATCAAGTGGGCCGTCTGCCTGTCTGCTGACCTCCTGCAATAAAAAAAAAAAAGGAGTATATATAAACGTTCTATGAGAAAATATGCGATATTTTCCTCATATGATATTTCCGTTGAAGTAGAGAACACGAATTTAGCGTGAGCGGAATATAATAACATCGTATCCGCATAAAATATTCTCCGATAAACTGATAAAAAGCACACAGTGGCATGTCAGAGCAGAAATTGCCAGGCGGCGGTGCGTCCCTCGCGGCGCGGCATTGTGCCCGAAATGACACGCGAAAGGCGTCGAGAGCGCCGCACTACGCCTCACAAAAGGCTTACAGATGCGCGCACCAGAAGATTTTAATGAGGCAACGACTGTGTGATTTTATCGCGTGTGCCGTAATGAGAAATAACCGACCGCATCCTCTTTGATGGCACTCTTATTGCGAGTGCAAATATGTCACAAGTCATGTCCGTGCCATGGAATATATTGACGGTGAATTGATTAATCATTTCCCTTTAAAAAAGGTATGAAATAAAAACCGACACAATGCATGTATTACATATTGCAGGATTAATAGGTGGCAATAAACGTACGGTCCTATTCATATTTAGATAAAGTAAGCTTCTCTAAGAACCTTAAAGAAAATGGAAATAGTGGAAAATGCATGCGCGTATCAATAAAAGACGTGGGTTTAAACCCGCGTTCTTTATTTGAGTCCTAGCCGAAAAAGTTATTTTAAGTACTTACACTTAGCAGTTTTCAGACCTAATGTACAGACTGCTGACGATTAATCAAAAAATCGTGATGAAATCTGCACACCAACATAACCGTTGTGCCAAACCCGCCAAGCCACGTTGGACAAGCGTGGCAGGTAATTTAATTAGGTTCACCTAAGTACACTACTGGAAGAAGTTATAGGAATATTGATTGTTGAATTGTAATTGTATATCCTACACGCTTATACGAGCTGACATTTAATGTTATATACGGATTTGTATCCATAGATAATATGCTATCTAATTGTTTGCAGTAGGCAAGGTATTACAATATTATAATATTATTACAACAAAGACTCTTCGTGTTACAAACATTCACAACCTCCTTGATTTTGTACGAAAGTAGAGCATTCTGACGTAATTTTTAAGAGGAAAAATGTAATTAAAATTGTTTTATCAGTTATTTTAATGCTGGAATTTATACAAGTTAGTGGTTTTGGAAGTTATTGTAAAAGTCACATGCTCATTTTTTGTCATTATGGTGTTAACGTCTTTAGAATTATGTATGTATACATTGTATTTCCTTAGAAAATAATTTTCGTACATCATAAATAAGATTTTTGCAACGAATTACACTATTTAATGATGTTTAAATGTATTAAACCACTTAAGCCACATTTAAAGTTAGATATTACACTAGAAAATGTTAACACAAGGTATATTTAGGTATATATGTTCATACTAACCACGCCACGTTAACATGTCATCTATATAGAGTTTTTTTAGTGTAAGTGTGTTGCCTCTGCGTATTAGTATCAAATACTGTAAGAATTACTCCACTTGTGAACAAATATAATATAAGCAACTTTATACATTTCGAGTCAATACTAAATAAATCTTAGGTGCTATGAAAGCGTCTCTGTTTTACAATCGCAATAAAACAAATTAGGCGGCAAAGGAAGTTACAAGAGGCGAGTATACTAGCCAATTTTCATCAATGCAAATCACGTTGTCGACTCGTCAACCCAATTACCAAGAAGTGAATTTAAATAAAGATAAGTATCGCCCTCGAGGAGACAATGCTAATAGGAGGTGGAGGCGTGATAATAGGCTCCGACTGGGGTACGGCGGCGCACCGCGGTAGGTGCTTTAATTAGATCTCTCGACTTACGCCCTCGGCTTCGAAACACTTGTTCAATTACTGATTAGCTTTATAAAACTTTATTATGCAATGTTCCCTGTTTGACAAAGATGTGCGATATGCAAACATGGCGGTCTAATCATACTTTCTAAAGGATATTTAACTGTCGTTTAGCGATACAATAATATTTCTTGGAACATAGATAATATATTATTTTGTTTATCATACTGTAGTAAGTAAGACTAGTCTTCATATTTTAGACCCGTATCTTCGTATACCTGTATATAATTTCCTGCGGCCGGGCGGCTTGTCGTAAGAGGCGGCAAAACAACCCACACCTATGTGGTAGAGCATTTGCCCAACTGGATGGTTACCACCCCTGGTCTAGAGTATGTTGCCAAAACAACCTTGTGTTGTGTTCTGGCATTACTGGCGAGGTTCTAGTCTCCCTTAAGAGAACACCAGCTTTGTAGTACCTTTGGTGTTGCAAATGTCCTGTTCAGTTCCAAAGTGTTCAGAGTTCAGTGTCCAAATAGGCGACGTAAACCGCTTTCCATCAGTGGGCCCTCTGCCTGTCTGCTGAACTACGGCATTAAAAAATAATAATAAAAATACCTATATATAGTATATAGTAACTATCCGTATATCCGTATTTATAAAAATATCCTATATTCACTCAAACTATCATTAATAATTATATGCTAATTCATATACTTATTCATATAAATAAAGGCCGTGTTATTTGTTACTACTTTATCCCTAAGAGTATAAAAAGACAATGCAAGTTGTTTCTCAGTTAAATAAATAAATGATAGTTTAAATATGTTCAAAAATGCTCGCTTTTTGAAACGTAACTCGAAGACATTACCTGAAAATGTTAATTATCTAATTTCTCTTAGGAGTTGTCATTTAAAAATTTGTAAAAATATTTTTATATCTCATATTTATGGACATACAAAGCTTCTAGATATATGCCAAATTTCATATCCCTAGCCTTAAAAATTTCCTGAAATAACTAGCTGTGACACACAGACAGAAACTAAGGTGAATGCCATATAGGTTCATTTATACCGTAATTTTTTTTTATCCTATTATATACTCGGTGAAAATACTACTTGTTTGGAATATAATATGTTCATTGGAATATGAATGTATTAAGCTACCACAATTAATGATTAAAGATGTTATAGATAAATTTGGATTCGTTTAGTAATTAGAAAACGTTTTATACTCGCAGACATAAGCGATGTCTCACTTACATGACATGACATTCTGTTATTTCACTTTGGTGGAGGTTTCTGCTAAGGTCTAAATAAAACCTCCGTGTTAGTAATTGTTATTTAATTTACATAAATGAGCTTAATATTTGTCTGTTTAACTAATCAATCAAGTTCAAAATGAACAGCATAGTGAAAAAACCTGGAGTGAAACGCTTATTTAGGCAGTCGAATTATTAGCGCCAAACCATCTGTTGGCTAAAAAGGTCACTTTCACCTCTTGTGTAACAATCTAATGTCAATTTAAGTAAGCATAATTTCGTTCAATTTGATTTGTATTTCGCTATTTATCGTGTATGGAGCGTATGAGGAAATAGGGATTGAATGGGTGTTCGGTTCGTGTATTGTATCTAAAAGGGGCTGACAGGCGGGCGTCAGCCGATTGCGGGGCGGCGGCGCTGGTCGACAACATGTGCTTCCGCCTAACTGACCGCGACATGACCCGACTCCGATGACTCCACAAACATCTTAATATTACTTTTAACGCGATTACACCCCGAGGAACTTTTCAATAAGTGAAACATTAGTTGATAATCGGGTCGCATTAAAGTACTGATAGACTAGTAATGAGCATTCATTACTAGCACGAAATCATGCTATTATTGAACAATTGCTACTTCGTAACCTATTCAGATGCCCTCAAAGCACACCGCCTTTCACGGGCACCTCAGGTAGTTTGCACAAAAATCAAACGACTCTTGATTTTTAAGCATGCTCATTGCTAACAATGATTAGACACACATGCTACCAACTAGCAATTGCTCAATAATAGCATGCTTTCGTGATAGAAATGAACATGTCTGTCAGTACTTTAAGGATTATTATTTAGGAGTATACTTACAACTAGCATGCGTCATTATGAGCATTTGTGTTACATGTGTCACCTTTATATAATTCCTCGGCAAAGCAAGTAATGCTGGTGTTATAGGTATTATACAACAGATAACTCTGGTGTCAATCCCAAACACCCAAACTATAATAATAACGGAAAGCTCGTTTACGAAATCGAACCTGCTGCCCGTAGTTTTCCAATGGGCTCGACGGGTAAAGCTTAGACAACTTGAGGATAAAGGTTGTCATTGATATAAATGAGTCGCCTTGACAATATATATAAACAATAAACACTTCTTGTCCAAAAAGAAAAGATTTTTGCTATTCAATCAAAGTGAACAAAGTCACGGGTAGAAGCTAGTTTGTATAAGTAATAAAGTTATTCGTGAAGAAGATCTAATGGTATTCATACATCTTTCTAGAATCCATCGACAAGAAAGTATTATACTATAATATATACGACACTTTATTTCTATTTTCTGTATTCACTCAGGGTTTATGTATCTCGAATAGTCACGTTCCGTCCCTGCGCAGGGTAAAGCATACAAATAAGTGAAAGTCCGAAACCGCCCAAACAGCCGACGCCATGTTCTTTATCTAAGGATCTCTTAAAAGAATTTGATCGTATATGAGAATATTACGAGCAACATCTGTGACAAGGGACGTATAAACTTAAATATTTGGCCGTCGGGTGGCCCTTGTATCGTAGCAAACTAAACTAGCTTCTCAACAGGACACAAGTTGTTGTTTGTAAATTGTTATTATTGACGCTTTAGCTAATAACAAGTTGTGTAAAAATCAATACCGCAAGTAGGCTAACCTAAGAGTATTCTTTTTCCATGGTTGTAAATAGATCAGAGTCTTTTCTTTCTCTTTCGAATTTGGAGAAAAAAATCCTATTCGACGACTTTTATGAAGTGGCTTAAACGTCGGTCCGCTTTGTTTAGTAAAGTTTAGGTTAAAGGTTCTGAGTCTGACTAAATGGAATTTGGTTAAAGAACTTACTGTTATTTATTCTGGTCTAGGTAGTATAGGAATTATCCCTAGGACTTGTAGTTGTATATTATCAACAATAAAATTGCACAATAATGTCACAGCCGAAAATCTTAAATTGTAAGGATATATCTGTATCACTGCAGTGTATGTATGTAATGCAAGTATGGATCATTTGTCAGAAATACGTCAGTGATGTTATAACGAGGTGTAGCCTCGATCAATTCGGCGGTATGGGCGCTGTCAATTTGCGGGCTGGCGAACCCGCAAGACCCCGCGCCTGATGACTTCCGACTGACCGCGTCTAATTTGCATAAGGGCCAGCATTTATATGAGATTATTCCCTACTTAGAATAGCCCCACCGGGCGGTCCCATTCGGACATTCGTTTATAGTTTACGAATATTATAGTGTACTCTATCCCGGAAGAAATTATTCCAATTGTTTCCCGTATTACGTTTATATGCTACTGGGACTTCACGCGGTTTTGTTCACGTATATTTTATTCATATATATCCCATTTTCTGGATTAAAATATTTCACTTCTTATTAGGTTCGACTAACTCTATGCAAATTTGATAATTTTATATATGTACATATTATGATATTTATAAACGTGGTTATTGACCTACTCACAATGATTCTCCACGTGTTTCATTCACGTGGCGGCGCAGTCTTCTTACTAGCGTTGACAAAGGGATTACCGGCGCTCCGCCACCGCGCCGTCTGCGGTTTCTTAATTAACCCCTAAATACCCTTGTATGCGCCGCAATGCCTCATGCGACATGTAAGATTATTGCCAACGTTACCCCTTGTTAATTTTAATGTAAGATAATACAGAAACAAGCAGAAGTTCACCTCTTGACGAGCTTCTTCGTTGAGTATAATTAAATAAACATTCGAGTCATTATTGAGTTTGAATGTAGAGAGAGTATTTTTTTCGTTTTAACTGTTATTGTTTTCATATAATTTTTCACTATCGTAAAATTAAATCTCAGTTTTGATTCGTCGCTTTGTTGCTTTTTTATTGTGAGACCATCGACAGTATATCATCACCCTTACGTCAATATTTAAGTCTAATTTTTCTACAAGAACCTAAGGGGTCGGCATGGCTAAACATTTTTTTATGAATCCATAATTAGTGGGTTTTCTTTAATTAAAACTTAACCGTAACGGCGTATACGACACTCTGGAATTTAGCTAATATGTCGCTGCTATGAACGTCACGGCAGTTGCATGAGTTTCTAACGCAGTCCCTTCGGGTCACTTTCTCTTACATCAAATGAAACCTGAAAAATAAATAACTCTTCTGCATTATATCAAATTAATCTATTTAATCATTGCATCCATATACGTCATCGTGTTTCTATAGTGATAACGAAGTTGAGAAATCCTTGATTTGAATTTATTAAACATTTCTTATATCTATTACCACTTTTAGAGATAAAAGCATGCTGTTATCATTCTTGCTATCGAAATAACCTGCATTTATAACAAATTTAAAGTAATCAGTAGATTCGGCATAACTTGAGTATTCATCGTAAACGCATCCTGCGAAAACTAATACCATTTATTAAAATAACAAGTCGATATTCTTATCGTCAACTATTTTATTTCGAGATGAGCAGTTTATTTCAAAGCCCGTATCTTTACGGGCTTTGAAATAAAAAAGCAAATATATTATTGTAGACGTGCAATTAGCTGTGGTATTGTTGAAACTATTAGATCATTAAGAGATGAAGGCAGTTGTGTGGAACACAAACATACGGAAGAGTCAATATTGCTAAATCAATTGATACATTCATCGGTTGAGGAAAGCATACACAGCTAATAGGGTGGGTTATGGATGGTAAAGCGCGATTTGCGTAAATGAGTCAGGGGCAGCGAAGCAGAAAATGGAGCATCCTGCTTAGAGTTCATATGATCAGGTGAGCAAACACGCAGCACAGGAGGCTTTCATCTTCACTCGGGTATATCTTAGAGCTACGCTTTCAAATAAACCTAAATAAATTTTCCTTACGCCAATAACATATACGAATTATAACGGGGTCTTTATTTTAATAATAATCGTATGAGATAATTTCAGGAAAAATATTGTAATGTTTCTAGGCGTATGTTTAATATTATAATTGGGTAGTAAATGCTCCGGCCAGTTCTTATGGTTCAAATTAAAACTGTAGCGGTAGAAACATACGAGTACATAGGAACTACAATTCATGAAGTCATAAAAATTAAATAATTGTATATAAAGACGTCAGTTTCATAAGGAGCCATCCATACATTACGTCACACGTTAAGGGGGAAAGAGTCGACGAAGTGTGATATTGTGTGACAACGGGTGAGAGGGTTCCTAAATTTCGTGACGTCACATTTCAAAATCTAATATACCTATTTAAAGTTTAAAAAACAACATTTGAACTATTAATGAAAAGTTCTAAATATTTTCAACTATAGAGTTGGTATAGATAGCCTGTATGAGCAGTGTTTAATTTTTTTAAATAATTTAAATGGAAATAAAAGTAATTATGGAACTGCTGTTTTAAAAAATTCTTAAAGTAAAATTGCAAAATATGTGATGTTACACTAGAGACGGAAAGGAGTGTGACCATCTGTGACAAGGACGGGGGTGGGGTTAAAAATCATGAAATTCGTATGACGTAATCTTAAAAGCAAAATATTATATTTATTTATTTTTAATTAAGATAGCTAAAGATTATTAAACACATTAAAAGACCTGCAACGCAGGCTCTTTCTCTAAACAAAATGCAGAATTTCGAAATGTCCTAGTGACTATTGCCGAAAAACAGGATAAAATAAATCTATTGTTGTCAATTTGAACTAGACTGCGATACGTAAACAAGTGGGAACCAGACAAGCTATCGCCAGTGCTAGGGTTTATTCAGCAAACAACGGCGAATGCTAACGTTCTTTGCAATGCAAGTACTTATATTCATGGAGTAGGTAAGTATTTTAAAACGCGCCTCTGACTAAATATTTCTTGATACATGCAACAAAGTATATTAGTTAAATGATTCAAATATTTTTATCAAAAGATAAGAAAAAAGTTTTATTTATACAATCATAAAAACAAATTTGAACTAGTAATTTTTCTCGTAGCAAACAGATCTTCAATTGTAGGCGAAAACTGACTTGAATATTGGTGATTACTTCACACTGGCTAGATGAACTCATAATACAGATAAAGCTTTTATTTTAAAAGAGGATATTTGTATTGACATAAATTTTATAATTTCTTTTTTTTATATATCAAGGGGTCAGCAGACAGCCCACTTGATGGAAAGCGGTTACCATCGCCTATAGACATTTGCAACACCAATAGATGCTACAAATGCGCTGCTGCTCTCGTAAGGAAGACTGGAACCTGGTCACTAATGCCGGAACACAACTCAAGGTTGTTATGGCGACATACTTTAGACCAGGGGTGGTAGCCATCCAGTCGGGCAAAAGCCCTACCACCTGGCTGTGGGTTGTTTTGTCGCCTCTTACGACAGGCCGCCCGGCCGCAGGAAATTATATTCTTTCTCCGTTCCCGCACGGACAAAAAATCATTAAGTGTTGGTTGCCACTATATTACATATTCACGTACTATACTTTAAAATTCAAACAGTGATGTTGCGTTAATGTTAACAAATTTAGTTTAGAAGTACGTACATCCGATATGTATCGATTTCAGATATCAACGCAGAGTGGAAATTCAAAAAGAAAACATAGAATACCAATTTGGCAAGTCGAAGACAAACGCATTTAAAATGGGTAAAGTAGAGTAGCAGCCATCTATCTTGGAGCTTGATAAACGACGACATTATTCCTTATCGCCCACTCAATTTATTTAAAAGCAGAATGGTTTGATAATTTGAGAATTACAAATCGTATTCTCTGACACAAAAATGGTTTCATAACTGCGACGTCTCTCTTATTCTTGATAACGCTGTGAAAAGTGATGATTCCAATTTATATGACACGTGCACTAGGAAATCTATACCGATGTATATTTAAATAAAAACATTTTTGGTAACTATTCCAATTAATATCGTTTCACGTTAGCAAAAATTCTACACAAGCATTCAATTTCTTTTTAGAATTTTTTAGAGAAATAATTACAATAGTGTAACACGGAGGTTTAATTCTTCAGCGTCAACCTCAACCGACATTTACGACGATATAATGTTCTTATACGTTATGTAAGACAGACCAAAGAGTACATTTTATATATAGACAGAAATCGTGTATCTGTACGATAATATAAGATGGTTTCTGATGAATTGAAAAATCTAAAATCTCTAACACCATTTACAGTTAGTTGTGGTAGCTTAGAATATTTAAACTATTATAATGGTTTTTATTTAGCCAATAATTATATACATGGGACAACCCAAGTAAAATGTATCTATATAAAATTACAAAAAATGAAGATTTGTTATTTACTTTAAAAATACTTATAGCCTGACTTTCTACAACCACTATGAAGTTAATATTAGACGGTTCATTCCTATCTTTCAATTGCATGTCATCGTCTTTTCAGTTTTGTGTCTTTTAATCTAATTGATTCAGTTTAGTTGACCCATCTAATGTCAGCTTTAAAAATAAAGCTTTTTAAAAGTTGTAAAAATTGCTTACATTTTTAACGAAAGATATTATCATTTGTATTTACGCAATATTCATAAATTACAATATTATGAAGTTTAGAGTGTTACCCCGAATTACGTAAGAACAAATGTCAAACAAAATTCTGTGGTTCTTTTTTAGTCATAATACTTCCTGGCATAAGATGTTACTTGTACCGTCGGTATTTTGTCATCTGTTACAATTTTAGCTTCAGATAGTAAAATGTAATGTTATATATTGTTACGACCTAGGCGCGGACAAAAAAAATCCACACCTTGTCTGTAAAAAAACATTTTATTACCTTTCGGCATTTGGCCTTCTTTTGTTTACTTTGTGTTTAAAATTTGTGATTAGAAAACAGTCCATTGTTGTATTGTAATCTTTTACGTCAGTTATTAGCCAGGTGTGTCGGATTAAGTCGGCTTAGATACGGGGACATTGCAGTTGTGTAGTATAAAACTATAACCTAATGGAGGGGCGAGTTAGTCGAGTGATAATCACGAGCGAAGCAAGACGTGTGTACTACAATCGGGAATCTAATAAGTGACGGACTTTGCGCGTGTTATTGAATTACGCCCTTCTAGATTACGTTTGGACTTAATGTGTTCGGTTATATTTGTACCTGTTATACGTGTTTGTATAGTTCTAATAAACTCTATAGTCATTTTAATGGCATTTTAATTTGAGTCTCGCGACTCGTAACAATATTATAGAAAATGACTATGTAATATTTTTTCGTATGTAAAACTGTTTATGCAGCCTGTAGGGGCTAACTAAAAACGACTATGTGAATATACGTGAAGGGCCACTACAAATGTTTAAGCGTGCCTAGTTTGGATTGTTATGTTTAAAAAAGATTATCTTCAAGAGGTATCACTCTGTCAAAAGTACTCTTGATAGAAAGAACGAACTCAATTTATTATTTGTTCAGGGTTGCGTAGCCTCTGGTAAAAACAGATTGTCTTGAAATACTTACATATTGTGTTTTTCCTTGGCATATAAATAAGTTTATTTACGCCACAGAAGTGACATAAAAAGTTCTCGTTCAATAAAAAATCTCTCTTATATTGTTTCAGTGGTAGAAGAACCAGAATTTACAGATGTCATAGAAAACGTGACGGTACCTGCTGGCCGGAGCGTCCGACTTGCTTGCTCTGTCAAAAATCTTGGCTCTTACAAGGTATTTCATTAGATTATAAAAAAATATACTTAGTCCGTATCTTCATGTGGTTGGAGGACAATCTGCATAGAATGGTGGTGAAAGGAGACATAAAATAAAAAGCGTTCTATCATTTGATTTAGAACGCTTCGTCGTAATAAAGTGTCTATATAAATGGAGGAGGATGTGATTTACAACCCTTACGCTGCGTTTGCACCTCTCTGGTACCCTTACACTATTGTCGTTGAAACACTTTATATTCAAAACTGGTTATTCGTATCGATCATGAATGATTATTAGTATTATATGAACACATGTTAAGCATCATTGTTTTTTTTTCAAATTTTTTTTTTTTACTTTTATTTATCATAAATCTAACATTACCGGTAACTCTGATTTATAAACAGCTAGTTTAACTGATTCAAAATATGTTTTTACAGTTTGAATCTCTGGTTTATTTTTATTACAATAAGTAATCTGTCAGTTTAGTAATTTTTGCAGCTCAAAGAATGATTCAGATGTCAATATTACGGCAATTTATTGATAAAAATATTTTTGCAATAAATCGAAAATTGATTTTGTATAGGACCATTATGAAAATTATTTAAAAGTTGTACAAAATATTAGTTCTTTCATATTGCACTCTGCTTCCGTTTTAATGAATGAGAAGGCAGATATCGCATTATTGCATTCCAAACTTAACAATCGCAAAAATAGATAGTTGCAATACTTTTTAGGCAAAGCAATTACGTAGCCTAATTGTTTAACAAGTTCAAGATGTTTTAGCTGAAACATAATTATTTATTCTTTAAAGTATTTGTAAATACCGAACTGATATTATTCACGAAGTATGCTGTAAACTATGCAATATTCCGTTACACTTAGTTAATGCATTCATAGTGCTAAGGGTGTAGGTTTGACTGTACGATGTAACCAGTTAGCCTTTGCACCGAGGAACGGGGACAGTGTGTCCGGAGAGCCGATAAGCCGCAAGGTGTCGCCGCTGCCGGCTAACTGCCGAAACCGCAAACTCCACTCCCGGGGGGATCCGGTTCATTTGGTTCCCACCGAATCTATCCCTACCTACCGTTAGATAGAAACAGATTAGTCAGTACGAGCTAATCATCAAATTTCATTAACAGTTAGTGTTCTAGTAATCGATTGGTTATTAGACGGTTGTATAAATACTCAATAATACAAAGAAAGAAAAAAAAAGATCATATGTTACGAATTTTCCGGGCTTGTTGGGTATTGTGGATTTTCTGGCATGCGGTGGGAATTCTTAACTGTCCGCAGTTTCCAGAAACTAAGAAGAAACTAATAACAAATCAAATATAACCTACTTATTGCTATTTTAGTCAATATATCCAAAAATAAGATTAAAAATCGTAAAAAATTGTATTAGGCTTAGGTTTAAGTTATATCGATATTACCCTCTTCTCAGGGATTTTCTTCAAAATTTCTGAATTTCATCCGTATAAAATTTGGTACACTTGTGCTGCCACAAAAATACCAAAAATAGTATTTCCTATTTCCAAAACTTAATAAATAGAGACATAACCAATCGTTTTTTTGACTTATTGTAACTTTATAACCATTTAAGATTGGCGCAGTAGGTTTTTTCTACATTGATTACAGTGAAGAAAATGAATGAAGTATTTTTTAGTTATTTAGTAGCATTTGTTATTTGCATATACTTTTTAGAGATTAGTTTTATTAAATCATGCATACAAAAGACTTTTATAATTATATTGTCAATTAACTCAAAGCCAAGGCAGAAAAATTGACAGTGACATATCAAAACATTGATAGAATTTCTATCGGTTACCATTTGAGCGAGTCGTTCTTTTTATTTCATTTACTTACGTCTGAGGCTGTCTGCGTTGCGGGCGCAATAAAAGCAAAGATAGTGTTCTGTTACTTTTGAAATAAAGGCTTAACTGGGGGAGCCATCACGCTTGCCTTGTATTGACAACAAGAAGCGGATTTTCCCGAAAGCCTCGCCTGTGCCATTAGTTTCCCGCTTCGGTTAAAGAGATTTGCCTTTACATCCGTATTTTTTTTAGTTATTGACTCGAATATTGGTATGAAACGACAGAAATGTACATTCATTTGTTTGTTTTATATTGACATGAAATGACAATGTTTTCTAAAAAATACCAAGCAAAATTACTCTTGTAAAATTTGGATTCCCCATTCTCTGAGTTATATTATACCGAATATTAGGGATGCTCAAACAGTCTATTTTATTCTTGTGGGTATTGGTTCCAACGCATTTGGCTCAAACAGTCTATAGCAAGAAAAAAATTCCGTCCTTATATATATATAAGTACATTTTAGTACGTACTTATTTATACATGCGCTACGATACACCTTACCTACCTCAATGACAATTCTGCATCACACATACTTGTAGCCTCTCAGAGTCGATCGATCGGACTCTAACAATATTGTGGTTGACCACCAGCAGTTTAGGTGTGAGCCCCCCCTGCCGTATACATATGTATTTTATGTATTATATACTTCACGACGGCCAATTGATTTCTAAATCTTTTAAGAAGGAACAAACTAACATCTAAATGTGCCAACAAGGTCATTTTTTATTATAGCTGGAGTTCAGTAGACAGGCTGACGGCCCACCTAATGGAAAGTGACTCTGTCGTCGATGGACCGCATACCCGAAGGAGCGACCAATATGCTGCCAACCTCGAAGAGTGAACTGGAACCTGACCACTGATGCCAGAACACAACTCAACTGCGAATGATGTGCAGTTCAGGGGTCATCTTAAAGGCAAGGCAAAACTGGTCTCCAAGAAGCTGTAGATGCTAAGCCGATCGAAGCAGTAATCCACTTCGCGACAAAGCTTTGTGCTTTGTAAAACCCAGATGAGGCCGCATATGAAGTACAACTCACACAACTGTGGGCAAAAGCACCACCCTACCAGCTTAATTCCCATACTGCACATCGAGCACTTCGTGTTGTCGATGATCCCATATTTACATGCGGTCCAATACGCTTGGCCTTCGGAGCAAAAGGGCGGCGGGAGCGCTTTTGCACCTACTGCCCAACATTGGGGGGCCCGAAGCTACGTGCCGAAAACTCTTCGAAGGCATCGTGCGGTCTATGGCACTATACGGAGCCCCACGCCAAAGAAAGCATGACGTTGCCGGGGGATGAGTCCTCCGGCAATGGAAGAGGCCTCGTGAGAGAGGCCCACGCCTGCCAGGGCTGCAGAGAGACTAGGTCATATACCCGTAGCTCTGGCATAAGGCGAAGGACGGAACACCCAGGGGTTTTAGTGGGTATCCCTAACCGGGGAGTGGCAATAGCATCGCACCAGTTCTGACTGGGCATGCTAGTGCCACCCCCGATCTGGCGAATCCCACACTAGGTCGAGAATTATCCCCCCAAGGTTCTGCCCTTGTCGCGGCTTAGTCCTCAATCAGATTTCCCCTGGGTAAAAATAAATCAAAATGGCCTTCGGAGCGACTACGCGTCTCTCTACGTATTATACCGACTGAATAATGGGGAGTGTTTCGAAGAACTGTTCAAAATGATGCCTTCACCTTCATCCTATAACTGTACCATAGCCTAGTGTCATAAAATTTCTTCGCTACCGGCAGGCTGCACCTGTAACATCTTTGATGTCGCAAACGTCATCAGGTGGGCCGAGTCCAGCTTTCCCAACTCCTTTAGAAAATATAACTAATGTAAAATAATCAGGTTCATCACATGAGCATATATTACTGGCACTGTTGGCATGAAATGTCAGTCGGAAACAGCACGTATGTGGGTTTGCAATAACATGCCACAACGAGTCACAGCAATGTTACACTCGTGCCGCATGCGAGTACCGGCTGTTCAAATTCTGGAATATTTCTCGTGCTTTAATACAGGCGCGTGTAGCTGCGAGGCCAAACTGACTATGAGCCCAAGATACGAGTAGTACAGTGGTAGTTCCTTCGCTTGCATTTCGGTGCCGGGAATGTAATGATGGCATTCCTCAATGACACGACCCTAAACTGTACCGATAAATGTTTTAATTAAAAATGTACTATTTAAAGCAGCGTTTATTTGTATGGCAATAATGGACACTAATACAGTAACGTCAGAATATTTTTTTCTTATTAAATTTGACATATTATAGTTAATATACTATACTGGCTTCTGCCCGCGACTTCGTTCGCGTGGAATAGTTAAAAAAGAAAGAAAGTTTGATCTTAGCGTGGTGATATTTAGCCTATAATAGCCTTTCTCGATAAATACGCTATGAAACATTTTTTTAAATCAGACCAGCAGTTCCTGAGATTAGCGCGTTCAAGCAAACAAACTCTTCATCTTTATATATTAGTATAAGATTATACTTTCGGAATCGAATATGGATTGCATTTATTTTATCTCGCAACATAGCACATGTTCTATGCAGACCAAAATTTTCGTCTAGTTGTTTATTCACCATTTGCATTATCTGCTTTGACCACAAAGCATAAAATAACAATAGGGTTATTATTAGACTAATTTAATAAGTGTAATAAATATAATAAATTAGTCCAGTTATAATTAAAAGAGTAAGTTTGTAGAGTTCAGCGTTCAAATGACTTATCTATAGTTATACCAATATATAAAGCTGAAGAGTTTGTTTGTTCAAGCAAACGCACTAATCTCAGGAACTACTGACTCTCGTCTGATTTGAAAAAATATTTCAGTATTAGATAGCCCATTTACCGAGGAAGGCTATAGGCTATATAACTTCACGCTAAGACTAATAGGAGCGGAGCACCAATGAAGAATGTTTAAAAATCCGGGTGATTTTTAACTTACTTTTTTTACTATTCCACGCGGACGAAGTCGCGGGCAGAAGCTACTTTTTACCATCATATTAAATTTAACCATCATAGTAAACCATTTGTAAATCATGAGTTTTCAATATGCTGCAAAGAAAGAGAAATATTTTTTGATAAATTATACTTACTACATTTAGATAGACTTTACAAATAACTTTTAGTCTGGGAATTTACGTGTAGCTCGAAAACCTTCGGCACAAATCCGCAGTTGAAGTGATCTCTAAGTGGGCTTTTAGTGGAAGTGAACTAAATCGTCTCGTGCAAGACGTTGGCTTATTTCTACCTACGTCACTATGTTTCGTCATTTAATTCTTACAATTATTTTTTAACAGATAACCTTCTTGTGATATTATTTGAAAATTGTATTTACTGTGCTGGTTTTGTAACACTAAGAGAGCCAAAGAGGACTGTATCTAAGACTTTAATTCATAATAATGACCCTTTTCTTAAAATAAGCTGGCATAAAATTTACCTTTATGAATACTTAAGTAGATGTTTACATTATTTATGTAAGTTCAACCAAAAATTGGATCCACTTCGAATCAGATTCCTTGGTTACTTTCAAAAACAGTGTTAAATTATGTTTTCTGCTTTTATAATGTGTCTGTTCCTAGATCCTTAAATTTTAATATTATAGAAGAGGTAAATGAGATAGACAAGTACATACAACAATAGGAAATATGCATGCAATTCTAAGATTGGTGTGCATATACATTTAACCAATGGTTAAAATAAATTAATCGCCAAAACTCAAAATAATGCAAAAAATAATTGCTGTAGCCATAGAGTTTTGCCGATTTAATTAATTTTAACCATCGGTTAAATGTTACCAGCTTAAATGTAAGTCAAGTGCTTTTATTTTAAACTAGTCATCGCGACAGACGTTATCCTGTCCCGAAAAATTAAAAGCTGACACCTGAGTCTAGTACCTACTACCGGCTCCATTGTAAACCGTACAAATTACTATCTGAGTGCATACTCAAACACAGAATAACAAAACCATCAAAATCGGTCCAGATGATTAGGAGAATCCTAAACCCCGATCCTAGCGCTACTGGGTCCAATCGTGAATCGAAATCATCCGTAGATCCACTCAAATACACACATACAATTTATCAACATCGGTAAAGTCGTTCTCAAGTTATGAGCGTACTTACATTTCTACGACTCATTTTTATTTATATACATGTTTATTGTCCTAAAATTAGACATATAATATTATTTTTTATTTACTTGATATTTATATTCTAGCTAAAAAAAAGTCTTAAAAATATGCAGGGCTAAAATCACGAAACGCTTTAGTTTGAATCGTTACATCAAACTTCACACTTAAATTGTTAACAGGAGCACATTTACTATATGTTTTTATAGTTTACAAAACGTTAATTGTCTGTGAAAAACATCAGAATCGCCATGACTTGAAATCACGACAGGGATAAAAAAACAGACAGGTTTTCGTCTCGGGACGTCCGATAGAAGTTATAACTTAAACTAATCTAACGTGAACAAAGGAAAGCCAGACAGACTGGCGCCGTAACGCGTTACGTAACGAAGCGGTTTACGCTCCCATAAGAAGTTATTATTCAAAATATTAGAAAACATCTTGTTACTTTATTACAAATCAACATCACTCTTCTAGCAATAAATCAATGTGCGTTCTAATTAGCGCGGAGCATGGTGACGGTTTTACTGTTTTTCCTTTCCACATCTAACAATTTTTGGATTTAAGTGTAATGGTTGTTAGAAATAAGCATATTATTTTAATAAATACGGATAATTCCGTAAGATTAAAAACTAATTTTTCTAAATTAAAAAACTTCGTTTAAAAAAACCGACTTCAAAAACTAAAAAGTATAAAATGAAAACTATTGGGCCAAACTGTGTAAATTTTTTAGAGACCAAATGGCAGCTATTCCGCGTCAAACAAAAAAAGAATCACGTAAATTAGATCATAAATCTCAGAGTATACGGTGAACATACATAAAGAAAATATTCCGACGAATTGAGAACCTGCTCCTTTTTTGAAGTAGGTTAAAAATAATAATAAGTACTTTCTCTTTACTAAATATTTAAATAGAATGTTCACATAAACTAAATTAATTACAACTGTTCTTTTGTATAATCAAACTTACGGCCACAATATAAAAGCAAAAACAACAGTTACCCAACAACTGGAAAGTAGGGGCAACAGGGTACGGCGAAGCTCCTTAAACGTTCCATAATTAAATCTGTCGTAATATTATTAAACACGTCTACGAATCATGTCCTGCGGCGATAGGGTCCGTCGTTAAAGAGGTTCGGTGCGGTGCGCGGCTCAATGGGTAAAGTTTGCAACGAGTCCATTATAAATCAAACGACGCCTTCGAGGCATGTCCCGAGGGACGCGACATCTCCCACAGCGCTCCACTTCAACTTTGCCCCCTTAATGCCTCAACAATTAAGATAAAAAGAAAGAACCGCCTAAATTAAAGGTGGTTAAAAGATAACGAGTTAATAGGCCATCCTGACTTTACTGTTGCCAAAGATTTTTTAAATTAGGCAAATCCGCTTGAATTATAACACTGCCTACATTAATTATTATGAAGGATTGATAGATACTTAAAACTTCACCGCTTGTTACAATATTTTTGAGTAATGTTACAGACGATCGATCTTTGCCAAATAATTATCAAAAACTTCAAAGATATTCTTAATTTTAGTAGTAATTATATAACTAGAGTAATCTAGCGATGTAGGTGGACTACAAAAGTAAATATTAGGTACTTACTAACTCTTTATAAACATTCAATATACTCAAACTATATATTAAACGGAATATCAAATTCAACGCAAGAATCACAAGTGCATTACTTTCTCACGATTGCAATTAGTTCTAATGACAGCACTTCCTATTTATGAAATTTCAGTTTGATGCAAGTATTACTCAGCAGCGACGACGTTATGGCCTAACTCGTTTAGGATCCGCAGACGTATCAAATTAGTTGCCCACTGCCGCCATTACGAATATTATATTTGCATCTGCCATTTCCGCCACTTCGTTATTCACTTAGTTTCTTGAACGTTTTACCTATTACGTACCCGTTTTACTATTTATTAATCACAGCTCTAGAAAATATTGAAAACCTTTTTTTGATACAAATTTATAGTAGACTATGCTTTTTACATGACTGCGTAAATTTAAAATAATAATAATGACGGGCTGGTAATTTTGATATCTCTGTCATCAGTAGAGGTTTTTAATAATATGCACGTTAGGTGAGAAAAAAATCCTTAACAAGTGCATGTCTTCGAACAAGATTTGATCTCACGTCGATTCCAACAAGCCTTATTTGAATCACTAAAACTTCTCCAATCTATCCTATCCTCTTCGATGAAAAATACTTAAGGTCCATCTTTGTTATCAAATACCTAAACTAAATTTCTTTCTTTTCCTAAACTTATTCCTTCTTGAACCTCGTTATCGAAAATACCGAGGACGTGGCACAAAGAAAATTGAAACATGCAAACAAAAACCCTTAGAGATTTATATATTAGTATAAATTATTATCTTAATATGAATTTGAATGTGTTCTTGGAATCAGCGATCAGCTTATTACAACCCCTTCACGATCATAGGATAAGTTCGCAAACTCCGTCAAGTTCAACACTCAAAGTTTATCTCCTGAACGTTTATAAAATTTTGATTTCTATTTAATTTTATCTTAATTGTTCAAATCGTAAAAGAGAACTTTGAGAAATAACCTTTTTGGTTCCAAATGTTTCAAGATAACGGCTTTAATCTTTGGTTCGAATAGGAACGTAAGGCGCGTCTGCTCGCTCTAAGGCTAATTACATTCATAATATTGATGTAGCGCTATCAGGAGGAAGGTTGTCTATCCAGATGGCGTCAAGGCGGCGCGCCGGACGAGATTCGCCCCGTAATTCAATCAGTGTGGTGCAGAGGGACACACCAGCGTGATTAGATTAGATGCTGGCCACAATTACGCAGATCAGATTTACATCTTGACTGTGGACGATGTCAACACTGTAGCCGCAGTTTAACTATAAGCAGTGTGAATGCATTAAAAAAAACATACGACATCGTTCACGAGTATCTGTTATAGTTAAATGACACCTGTATAGAGAGATAACTTATTTTAAGGTATCCCTTAGCTATTTTAGATCGTGCTTTGCATTTTCAGGACTGCTTAGAGATTTTGTAAAACAGTTTTTTAGGTTGAATGTTTTGTTTGTATTCATGGCCAAAAAAGTTATTATTTAAAAATGACTTTTATAAAATTGTCATGTTTTACGTCTGTCCATTTTTATGTTACTGTAATTTTTATCACAATTACTAGGTTTAAATGGATAAAGTATAACACAAAGGTATATTTTATAGCCACTATCCAATGCTAAAATGATAATAGATGTTCAAATGTTAAATCTTAGGGGTGATCTTCACACATATAGTCGGGTTAATACAGTCGAGTCTGAAAATTATTTAAGATAATAGATAACAAAAACAATCTACGCTCTTGTCCTCTACGGAAACCTTCGCTATGTATAGTTCGACACGCACTCAGTAACTTTTTTGTGCAAAATACATATACCACCGAGTTCGTGACATCCGGCATATCACAAAAATTCTGACATGCAATTAAAGCTGTCTAAAAAACACGGTCGCTTGATGTACGAGTAAATAAGGAAGATGAGAGAAAATTGCTTTCTTGTAAATTAAGTTTTGAATTGTAAGTCTTGTTTAATATCTGTGAGCCCCAGGTTACGTGAATAAGTCAGGTTGCCGTCATTACAAGGGATACGTCCCATTGCATAATAAAATGAGCGAAGTTTGCTCAAGTCCATTATAAATTAGACAGCGGAGAGCCGCATCACTTAAGATAGGTAAGATGTGACCCGGCACGAATTTTGCTGCGAAACTTCACCGTATATTGCCCTCCCAATCTTGATTTAAAGAACTACCTATGAGTCAATGTTTCAAACAGATTAAAAGACAAGGATCGTCTCTCAAACTACGAAATCTTTAATAGATCTCTTAATGCATACTTTGATAAAAGGTTAGCTTTGCTCTAATCTAAAAGGTTAAGTTTTACAGTGAACCAATATTACAAGCTTTGAGATATGCCAACCTGTCATCCTGCTACAAGCGAAGAAATACTTTAATCAAAGTTTCAAAAGCTTTCCTTAATAAATAAATAAAGTTGAAAACTGCTATACCTAACTTGTAGTCATACCTTTTAGTGAAATTGTTGACTTTTTCGAGCCGAGTCTGCATATAAAAGATTAACATTTTTAATTTTAGCGAATTGCAGAATTATGAAAGCTTATAGGAGGTTTGATTTAAATAGTAGATACTAATTTAAATTAATGGTTAAATACACTGCATTAAGTAACTCTTTTTATAACTTAAAGTTCACTTAGACATAAAATAATGTAATAAGCAGCTTAAAAATATAAGAGTAAAATGGAGAATTAATTTACCACTATTGTTTGTTCCCAATCATATACGATAAAATATTTTAAAATTAAGAAATAAATCACATTTAATTTGTAAGTAAAGTTTATGTTTATGTCTTAATTCTAATTTAAATGAAAAACAAAAAGACGGCTTGTCTTTTTTGTCCTTTATGTCGAAAATTGCCAGTGATCGTGTTTGATTAAATTAAAATAAAGATTTAAGTAATAATTTACCCAAAGGCAAAAAATATATTATGAAAAATGTCTACTTATAAATCAAGCCTATTTATAAGTAGGCATTATTCTTATTATAGCATTCATATATTATATTTGTATTTGTTATATCTGTTTATTTTTATTATTTTCCAATCTGCTTTATTGCTGTCATGGGTTGTTTGGAAACAATCGCTCTTTAGCGATGAGACCGCCCTTTGTGCATAATTAGAATAGTTCTCGAACCCAATAAAGGGTTATATATCTGTTCATAATTTTTGGCAGGGTCAATCTTGGAAAGGAATATATAAAATAAGGGACAGATGCTGAGGGAGGTACAGAAAATATTATTGAATGTCATTTGAAAGAGATGAGGATGTAAGGGGTAGTAAGTACGCATCCCGCTTAAAATAAGCCCATTGTCCAGAAAAAAATTGTCTTCATTACTAAATCCGTATTCCGCGAAAGCAATCCCGTTTTCTGGGACTCAAATTTGAATTCATGTATTCACTTATAATAATTACAGAATTGCTAAATTTCACGATAATTTGTTCGTTTTCGAGGCTCTGAAGATGAAACGTGCAAACTTGTAAATGTTTAAACAAACATATTTCTACGTTTATGTTTTTTTTTTAAGTTACCTAATACTTTCTTAGAATTTCATGAGTCCAAATTATGAACTTCGATTTCACCTGAATATTAAAAAAACAAATAAAGAAAACTTTTATTTGTAAGAAAAAATGTATTCGAATGAGGAGAAGCGACGTTTCTTTAATTTCCGTTACGTCACTCGTCCCATTGGGAGACCGATTGGAAATCATTGAAGCAGAGCTTTCTCCACACCCCCGCATTCACCGTCTTATTGTATTATTGAAAGTATGTTTTGGTTTGATCAAGATAAAGTTTGATAATGAAAAATAATCCATTTCACCCATGCAAGAGACATTCCCAAAAAAAAACTAAAGCAAAAGAAATCCAATTTCAAGCGAAATCAATCATATAATATTAACAAAATTAAATCGTACTTATTAGACAATACGAAGTAACCTCGAGATTAAAAGAAATGTAAGTGGAAGACGAAAATTATCACGCCATGGAATCTCACGATAATAAGCTACAGCGTCGTGATTATTGTTCATTGTGATAATTTTATAGTTCAAAAACACTATTTTATTGTATGGTTTTTCTATTAGCCATGAAAAGATAAAATAAATAATGAAATGTTCGGACTATCTAGATCGACAGAGACCAATAATAAACACAAAAAATCCGAGAGTCTAGTAATCGTTAATTAAATATTAAATATGCTATAAAGAGGCGGAAGAAATTAATGTAATGTTCATGCTTTCCCCAGGTCGCCTGGATGCACTTTGAGCAGTCTGCTATATTGACAGTGCACAACCACGTGATCACACGCAACCCTCGTGTGAGTGTCACTCATGACAAACATAGAACCTGGTTCCTACACATATCTGATGTACGCGAGGAAGATAGAGGACGGTACATGTGTCAAATTAACACTGTCACAGCAAAAACACAGTTCGGATACTTACATGTAGTTGGTAAGTAAATATCACAACTTATAATTACTGATAGGGCTATCACCCAGTTCCGTTTGGAATAAAGTCGCATACGTACGACATGAGAATTTGTTCCAATTCGATGATATTTTAGAAGCTTCTTATATCGACTCAGTTTTGAAATTACACGACAGTCTATTCGTTCGAAAAGTCGCGGACCAATAAACATTCATAAAGTCATTTGCATATTTACATAATAATATGATGATAATATTTTGAATTATAATGATATGCCCACGACTTCGTCCATGGTAGACTTGAAAATTCTCTGTCGATCAGATAATACTGCATCGAAATCAACCCAGTAATAAAAACCTGAATCCCGAACAAACAGACAAACCGAAAACAGACAAGAAATCTAAAAAAACACATATCGTATTCGTTTACATAGTCTATTCCATTTGCATTTTTTTACATAGCTTCAATGTACAGACACTGCAGGTTTTGAATTTCATATATTATAGAAATTTGTTTCGTGTACAAAGTTATGAACGCTCGTACAAATTTTAGGAAGATCCGACGTTTTGTAAGATAATAAAAAGCAAGTCAGTTGATTTTTCGATCTAATAATTTATTATTGACACTTTTTTATTACGAAGCTGGCTGGGAAAGTGGCTACCGTTGTCCATAGAATTTGTAACACCAGAAGCCAAGCCAGAGGGGATGGGATAGGAGAGAACGATCAAAGGGGAAAGGATAGGGGGTAATGAGCCATCGGAATTCTCAATCATCATATGTAAGAAAGCTATCAGTTTCACGCTGATATTCTGTGGAAGTGTGATGTCACGTCGATCGAGCTAACCCAGTGAACTGTAATTAAGAAAATGATTCCAGCGTGGTTGTATCACGTTGTAAATATATCAATAACATGTTATTTATTTATATCAATTAAGCTTTTGTTTATAGTGCCGCCTACGATTGACGACTCGTTGAGCTCAAGTGACGTTATCGTCCGAGAGGGCGCCAACGTCACTTTGACGTGTCGCGCTAATGGCTCTCCTAAGCCTACCATCAAGTGGAAACGAGATGACAACTCAAAAATCTCCATCAGCAAAGGGCACTCTGGTAAGATCCGCGTCTGTTTATTACTAAAAATATCGTATTTTGCTGTATCACGTATTCAATTTTATTGATTTTAGTATCAGAATGGGAAGGTGAAGTTCTAGAAATGGCAAGAATTTCACGGCTAGACATGGGAGCCTATCTATGTATTGCCAGCAATGGTGTACCACCCACTGTATCCAAAAGAGTAAAAGTCAGCGTTGATTGTAAGTTTATCTCAATTGAACAAAAAGAATAACAATATTAAGATCTTAACAGGGAATTATTATTATGAATATTTCCATTTTCTTTTTACAGTTCCGCCCATGTTATGGATTCCGCATCAACTTGTAGGAGCTCCCTTATACTATAACGTTACACTAGAATGTTTCACAGAGGCGCATCCAACGTCTTTGAACTATTGGACGAGAGACGATGGACATATGATACATGAAAGCTCTAAATACCACATGGAAAACACAGTTGGAGCGCCAGCTTATAAAACACACATGAGGCTGCTAATAAGACATATTACTACAGAAGATTATGGCACGTATAAATGTGTTGCAAAAAATCCACGCGGAGAATCGGATGGGACAATACGCTTGTATAGTAAGTATTTGAATTTTAACATTATCTGTCATAGTTAGAATGATAATACCATACCCACAAAGCAAGTCCAATTTTTTTTTTTTTTTTTATGTTTGTGTATAGGCAAACTGGCAGACGGGTCCACTTGATGGCAAGTGGCTACCGTCGCCCATGGACATCTGCAACACTAAGGGAGCCGATGCGTTGCCTACCTCGTTGAGACTTTAAAAATCTGTTTGCGCCCTTTTTGAAGAGCCCCATATTGTAGCGCTCTGGGAAAACCGCAGGAGGGAGCTCTTTCCACAGCTTGCTCACATATGGCATAAAAGAGCGAGCGCCACGTACAGTGGATAACTTCCAGGTGTCAAGGAAGTGTGGATGAACTCCCAGTCGCCGGCGAGCAGTGCGGTGGTAAAATGGCGATGTAGGTACCACACCAAACAGCTCCTCAGAACACTCCCCATTATACAGACGGTAGAACACGCTGAGAGCGCCTACGTCTCTTCTGAGATTTAAAGGTTCTAAGCCGCCTGTAAGTTCGGGATCGTCGACAATCCGGACCGCTCGGCGCTGCAAGGAGTCAAGTGGGAGCAGCTGGTACTGAGGTGCCCCAACCCAGAGATGGGAGCAGTACTCCACATGGGGACGGACTTGGGCCTTATATAATAAAAGCCTATGTCCCGGTGTGAAGTACCGCTTAGCCCTGTTGAGCACCCCAAGCTTTTTAGAAGCGATTTTCGCTTTGCTCTCCAAATGACCCCGAAATTGCACCTCGCTCGAAATGTCGACGCCTAGGATCCCGATTGAGTTCGAGATCTTTAGGGGAGTGCCCTGGAACTGTGGCGCTAGCAAAAATGGGGCTTTTTTTAGCGGTGAACGTGCAAACTTGTGTCTTTTTAGGGTTGAAAAGGACGAGATTTCGTCTACCCCATTCCGAGACCTCCTCCAGGGAGGTCTCGATTTCAGACACAAGCCGGATTCTACTTTCCTCAACTTCTGCATAGGGAATGTTTACGCGGCCAGTGTAGAAGGCATCGCCCGTGCTGTCATCTGCATAACAATGAAGGAGGTTGCTGGTGTGCAACATGTCATTGATGTGCAGAATGAACAGCGTGGGCGACAACACTGAGCCTTGGGGTACGCCAGCATTAATAGGCTTCGTCTCCGAGCATACACCGTCAATTAAGACCTTGATGCTCCGCCCATATAAAAAGCTGGCTACCCATGCGCACAACCCCTCGGGGAGTCCGTAGCTGGGAAGCTTCGAAAGAAGTGCCTTATGCCAGACCCGATCGAAGGCTTTTGCAATATCCAGGCTAACCGCCAATGCTTCCCCCTTACTCTCAATGGCGACTGCCCATCGGTGAGTCAAGTACACTAGAAGATCGCCAGCACTCCGTCCGTAACGAAATCCGTATTGGCGGTCGTTTAGAAGCTGGTTCTCCTCTAGGTACCCGAGAAGACGCGTGTTTATAATGCGCTCCATCACCTTGGAGAGTAAGGAGGTTATTGCAATAGCTCTGAAATTGGACGGGTCTGTGCGGTCTCCCTTCTTGGGAATAGGGTGGACATAAGCTACCTTCCACGAAGCTGGAACTACACCCGCAGAATAGGAAAGCGAGAATAGGCGCGTCAGTACTGAAACCAACTCGGGAGCACACGTCTTAAGCACGATCGCGGGTATACCATCAGGTCCACTGGACTTCTTGACGTCGAGGGATTGTAACGCCCGACGCACCGCACGTTGCGTGAAGCGCACTTCAGGCATTCTCTCCGTGCACCGCGGAATGGTCGGTGGTGCCGTTCCCCCGTCGTCAAGAGTAGAGTTCGACGCGAAAAGAGAGCACAAGAGATCAGCCTTCTCTTTTGCGGAAGTAGCCAGTGAGCCATCTGATCCGTGTAGAGGTGTCAGGGAGGACCTACAGAAATTGCCTTCTACAGCCTTGGCGAGAGACCAAAAAGCGCGACTCCCAGAAGGGACGCTAATCAATTTGTCGCCGATCTTCTGAATGTGCCGCATCTTAGCCTCGGCTATACACTTCTTGCTGGATCTGACCGCAGTGTTAAACTGCTTCTTTAAATCAGGTGTAGCTGGATCCTCACCATTACGCGCTGCAATCCAGGCTCGATAAGTATATTGCTTGCGCTTCAAAGCTTCAGCGCAAGATGCATCAAACCAGGGTCGCGAACGGCCACCTGTACGGACAACACTGTTGGGAATGAAACAGTGCATTCCCGACAGAATTGTGTCCGCTATGGCATCTGCGCAAATGGTGGGATCATCTGATGAGAAGCAGATTTGCAGCCATGGGAAAGAAGCGAAAAATTCTCGCAAGCCGTCCCAATCCGCCGACTTGTAGTGCTATACATGGCGTGTCCAAGAGGGACGGGGACGGCCGTTTTCCACTACAGGGACCACAGAGCGTACCAGACAGTGGTCGGAGGATCACAAGGGGGCTTCGACGGACACCTGGTAACCCTCCGGGTGGGTTAGTCAGCAAGAGATCCAGCAGAGAAGGTGTATGGGTCTCAATATCTGGTATCCTGGTAGGATTTGATACCATCTGGGTGAGACCATAAGCTAGGGCAAGGTTTGCGGCACATTTCCCCGCGTGGTCGGTCGTACGCGACCCCAGCCACTCCTTGTGGTGGGCATTAAAATCGCCAAGGACTACAACCTCTGCGGAGGGATGTTGCTGTAGAAGGCTATCTGTGGTTTCTTGGACGTGTCCGAATAATCTCTCGGCTTCAGAGTCACCACTATGAGACCTGTAAAGGCACGCATAGAAGCACGTGTGACCACCGCAATCTACACGTGCCCAGAGAATTGACAGGTCCCTGTCTTCAAGGCTACCTAATCGGCGACAAAAGATATCGCTTCTGACGTACATACATACCCCGGCTTTGGACGCAAATGCGTGTTCCAGACTGTAGCCAGGATATTCAAGATAGGATGTGTCATCAGGTGGCGATAGCTGAGTTTCCGTCAGGAAGAGGAGGGCCGGCTTTACCGTCTCGAGGTGGTGGTGGACGGCATTTAAGTTGGAATGAAGTCCCCGAATGTTACAAAAGTCCACGCAAAATGTGGAAGGGGTGGCCGCTGTAGAAACGTTCCTCTTTTTCTTTTTAATAGCCATAGTTATTATATTTTAAGGGATAATAAACAGAGTGAATATTGTTGGCTCGAAAACCCCATGGGCAAAGCTACGGTTCCCAGTAGATCTTAAGTCGTCGGGTAATGTGTATCGCTGGCGAGGGGGACGGAAGGGCCCCCGATCCAACCCTAAATTAATCGCCGGGTTCCACTCCGGGCCCCCAACCCGGCACGGCGACTAACTGTTGGGCATTTTTCGCCAGCGGAAGGACAGCCTCCCAAGCCAGGATAACAAGGGTTCGGGCCTCTACAACCAACGGGCGGCCAGCGGTGCACCGTTTCATCGGGTCTCCCTGGCCCCCACACCAACGTGACACGCCCCACAATTCAGAACCGACTTCTAAACGCGTATGGACCAGCAGTTTTCGAAGCCAACAACATTCAAGGGAAGGATAAGGGATGGGATAGATGGGAGGGGAGAATGGGCCATCGGAACTCTCACTCATCGTACGAAACACGGTTAGACAACCGTTTCACGCCGATATCTTGTGAGAGCGTGGTATCACACCGATCGAGCCGGCCCAGCGGGCTGTAGTCATGACAATGATTGCATCATGGCTCTACCACGTCTAATTATAATAAAAAACAAGCTTTAACATTTTTATAATTAACTTTAAATTATTGCAAGTATGATCGAGACCTTTTATTTAAATACTTTACGACGTGATAGAGTTTTACCTACAAAGAAGAGTAAAATATAAATTTTGGTCACCCCTACTTAAAGCTAACATTATTATTCAAATATATTTAAATGAAGTCACTAAGTATTAAATTGTCTTTTATATAAATAACAACACTTTATATTTCTTAAATTATAATTATTATAATTGTTCCATTATTTAAGCATCGTCACCACCAACTACAACTCCAGACCCTCGTGCCATGACGATACCACCACCTTCAAGACCTCCGCGTCGAGATACCCCAATAACAGATAAAGGTAATTTTATTCAAAACTTTACTAATTTAAATTTTATTCGTGCATCATTATTCATTAATAGGAATTCTTACTTATATTTTTACTCTCCTACCTTATAAATGAGTTAAGTAGGTTATCTACTTAGAAATGCCTAAATTGAAAAAAATAACAGTATTGAAAATCGGTGGGTCATCTAGACATGCGAATATACATCTACATTCTACATTTGCCAGAAAACACGTCCGAAGAGAAGCTTATACAGATTAAATCTGATTATATTTGTTTGTGCAGCGTCCAAACAGTTCTGCAGCAATGAATTCTGTGGTCCAACGAGTCCATTAATTTTAGATACTGCCAGCGATAAAATACATCGATACATTTTTATATCGGTGATTCTGTTTATTAAGAGATAATATTACCTTTACGAGTTGTATACCTACGCGGAGTTTGAGCTCAGTATGTTTTCATTGTTTGCCGCTATAACAGTTATTATTAGTGGTCGTCATATTTGTTTATAGGTCGTAAACTGTTACGACGATCTGCTTGTCGCCAGTCGATAGTTGGTTATCTGGCTTCAAATTTTATTACCTCTCATGAAATATAAACAAATAGCCAAGGTATAAACAAAACGTTTTACAGAGTGGTAAATGTTTCGACTCCCATAACGTGACTATAAAAGATGTTTATGTTAAGTTAATGGTATTAACTAAAATCTCAGACAATAAAAATCTTAATATCTTATAATGTTGATGAATGGAGATTATTGCCTACAAAGTATAAAAAACATAAGACACTTTAATAAATGTTGGTCTAAGGTTAATGTCAGAAGACGCATATAGCTGATATAGCGTACACTGTCACCGTATAATGCCGTGAACTCATAACTTGTTCGGTTCGCGTCATTACTCCAATGTTATTGGCAAGTTGGGCATTTTCCCGGCCATGTTGTCGTTGGCTGGACAACATCTTGTACGACAACCTATTACAGCCAAGTGTTCGCTTCCGCTTTACTTGTTACAAACTCATAATAAGCTTTTGTAAATACAACTTTTAAACTACCGTGCGGGTGGGTATACTTGCACGTGCACTTTATATTATGAAAGTTCATCACATTCCCACAATAATTGTCCATTTGAAGACAAGTCATGTATTCTAAGTTTATTAATTATAAATAATACCTACTTATTGACATTCCTGAATTATAATATTTTTCCGGGTTATGGATGTGTATGCTCTTATTTTTATGAAAAGATATTTCTGTGTCAATTATATCACTGACTGTACAATTTGAATCTTGGAAGCGAACAGATTTATTTGTTTATTTTATTTGTTTGGGAAAAATACAATAATTAATATTCTTAAATATAAATCACAAAATTAATACATATATCAAGTAAAAAATAATTCATATACTAAAAATAAAAATTGACTCATACAGTTAATTACAAAAAATAAATACAATGATACGAAAATTACCTTCATGTCTATTTTACATAAGATCACTGTTAAATAAAGACAAAAAAATGACACCAGAATAATTAGTAATAAAATAGACATAAAAAAAGTTTATATCATTATTCTAAAAATTGTAAGTCATTGGATCATTTTTTAATTTGGGTTTTAAATTGATATTAGTGTCATACATGTATGTATAAAACAAAGAGTGATCTCTATTCTACTTGTGAATGTTGTAGATTTTGGGTTTAGAAATAATTATAAAAATATAATTAGAATCAGTCAATTGGGATCAGATTAATGAAAATAATGCGGACAAATGTCCTAGTAGACATGAAACCTTTATTTAGCGAACAAATTTTTAGTACTGCATTCATTTGTTTTTTGCGGGTTAAAGTCGTATTGGTCCAGGGCCGTCCCGGGTCAACGTCGACATCGGCTGCCCGTACAGTTTTATTTTTTGTACCCATTACGAATTTACGGCTGGCCCGGCTACTTCGCTATATTGCGATACTTTTCAATAACTGTTATCCGACGGCCTGCCACAGCCGCTTTTAGACCGCCCCTTTCCATATTGGATCTGTTACGTTGTCTTTTTTCTCATGGTAACTTTTTACTTAACAAAAATGTAACTAACTCTTTATGTTATCAGTTATTAATTAATTATTTTTCTCAGGAACCAAATACCAATCTAATCTGAATGAAATCGATAAGGGGAAACAAAAGACCGACGAGGGGGGTGGGAAAACACATCTCAACTGGGTGGGCGGTGCGTCCCAAGTCACAGGTGAGTCTACTATAATCTCATAAACACAATACTTTACTACTATATCACACATCAGGAATAAATGTTATTATTCTGTCTTTAGTTTGTTATTAATTTAAATTATCAAAAGGAGACGGATACGCATCCATACATTGTTGGGCCAGATTGTAATAAGATGAGAGTGATTTTAAGATTTGTTTTAATAATGTTGTGTTTTTTATAATTGTAGTGGGCTTAGTTATTTTAAATTTTGACTTAATCGCTTGGTCCAATTGTTTTATATTATTCTCAATTGTGGAAATTAATTTACATAAATTAATTTTGGTAATCGATAACTTACTTTATTGAGCTCTCAGTACATTGCAGTGGACCAAAAGTCCCCGTCTCCTTTACATATTTTTAACATTATATTCCAAGAACTCCATCGACTTTAGAAGGTCAAATACACCTTCTAGCTATTAGCCATTTCTCACATAAACGCCTTAAACTGCTACCATATCAATAATATATATATCTAATATATAAAATTCTCGTGTCACAGTTTTCGTTGCCATACTCCTCCGAAACGGCTTGACCGATTCTCATGAAATTTTGTATGCATATTGGGTAGGTCTGAGAATCTGCCAACATCTATTTTTCATCCCCCTAAATGTTAGGGGTAGTCCACCCCTAATTTTTTAAATTTATTTTTTAGTCAAAATTTTTAATTTCTATTTTTTTATGATACAACATACAAAAATACATACAATCCTCAATTTTCACCCTTCTACGATAAACCCCTATTTTTTACCGGGCAGGACGACGTCTGCCGGGACAGCTAGTATATATATATATATATATATATATATATATATATATATATATATATATATATATATATATTGATAAATAAGAGAGTTAAAAAAAGGTTTAAAAGTCTCACTCAAAGCGGGACAATTGAGTTGAATAAAATACTAAACATTGAATATTTGATGTTATTATTTCAGTAATTATTTTGCGTAATTTAATACAGAGTAAGTCAAAACATTACTTGCACCTTTATGAGTTTATTATAAAAATAATTTAAACTAAAGTTGTGAGTATTTGATAATTTTCTTTCATGAATGTAAACTCTGTAAATAATACTTAGTGAAATTAAACGCTTGTTACTTAGTGCAAGTGTACCTAATATAGCGCTTGTATTGTATTAATTATATTATGTGTGTTTCCATATTGTTATAGGCGGAGCGGATTGGCGAAGAAACAATTTTATGTCAAATTTATGGATTTCGTTTGTGTGTTTACATCAAATTAACAAATACTTTTATTTCCTATGGTAATACAGAAGTCCGATTTATATTTTGTATCAAATAGTAGTCTATTATGAAAATGCCCAGGCTCCAGCTGCATTACGAAGTCATAGCAGCGATAGAAATTTAACTCTGTTAATTGAAAGATATTGCCGAAGCGTTTATTAATCTCTATAATTGTCGAATGTGCGGAATTTGGGAATTACTATAAAGTTAATTATGATTTGCAAGTTTATATAACTAACCATAATATTTATTTTTGAATGAAATATGTCGTTAATTTTTTTTAACTTGTAGCATGATCACAAAATTAAAACTACTCAATAAGCACTTTGGCAATTATAGACGAACCCATGTAATTTTTATTTATTAATTATTTGATTTTAAACACAAGTAAGTATATTTTTTCAGTGTATATAATAAACGTAATTTTATAACAAATTCATAAATATAATAAGTTTACCGAGCTAGTTTTGTCCGCTGATTTCTTTTATTTGCCTTGTTCTGTCCATTATATACAAAATTATTATTTTTGAATGATAGAATAATGTTAATGAAACAGGTAATTAGCACTAAATATAAATATATACACATCACTTAAAATTATTACATTGAAATGAGACCTAACTTTCTTAAGCAAGTGAAAATCATACATTTAAGCATTGTTGTTATTTATATATAGTACAGTATATATGTATATTATGAATAATTATTATACGAAATCGTTCCTTGAAAATCACGGTGGAACTCATAAATGGTATTCAAAACTGTATTAATTTGGCCAATAAGTAGTAATAACAGTTGTATTAAAGATGTGATGTTTATGAAGCATAAATATCGTGAATAGTAATAACAGCACGCATTTATTAATAAGTTATGTAAAGTGCACTATCAACATAAAATATATATAAATATAAATAGATTAAGACTGAAAGAATAAAAAATGTTGTTTAGAAAATTATATTTCAAAAACTATTTTACGTGCTTGTGTAAACCTCACGTTTACTGTGATAACTGATAATTGAATTTATGACATTTAAAATTAAATTTTACGTCTTTAATTTTGATAGAAATGACTATCAAAATATTGCAATATTAAGGGCAAGTAAACGCAGACCTGTCATAATTATAAAGACTGCACGAAAAGCGAAGAATAAATTAATGAGTCTTTCAATTCATTTTTGTGTTAAACCCATATTAGACGGTTCATTTCTGATTTTTAATTTAGATGAGGCAACCAAAGTAATTCTTGTAAACATTCAATTATAAAAAAACCTTTGAGTCATTCAATCTCTTTGAATGTCGTCGCGACCTCATCGTTCTGCGCCTTTCAACCCAATGAAATCAATTTGATTGAACCGTCTAACGTCAGCATTATATTGTCTATATTGTCACTCGTAATTTGTAAATTACACTATGAAATATTAGGATGTCATTTATTAATTACTTTACAATACGATTTTCTTTAAGAGAATATCAATTTTAATATAATTTGCCAACCTTTATCCATATTTTTATTCGAACATATTACTTACTAAGTATGTATTGCGTAATCTTTGATTGTTAATTGTCTAAAAATGTTAAATTGTATAACGCAAGTAGCGGACTAGATAAGGCAGCACACTGAGACAACTGATCTGCTCGTAAGTGCACTGAGCAATCAAAACTTTGAACAAGCAATCTTAGCATTAGGTACTATTTTTGTGGTCTAAGGGTTGCTTAGTGCGTGAGCTAAGATATGAAACATTGCAATGGCTGACATTGCCTGGCAGGATTTTGATTAAATTTATATAGTAAATCGATGTACTTACATGCCTGATAAAGGAGACGGGGATTTTGGTCCATAGAAATGTAATGAGTTGAGATATGGCTTAAAAAGCGTTGTATTTTTCTATTACAAAATGGAAAACATCAGATCAGATTTATGTGGATAAATTTCAACAATTAATAATATGAAATCATTACACCTCACGGTTAATTTATTCAAAATAACTAAATCAAATAAAATTATTCAAAATATCGACATAATAAAAGAAATCTTAAATCTCTCTACTCTCATCTTTTTACAATCCGGGCCCAATAATATTTGAATGCGTAACCGTCTCCTTTAATGTGTTTTGTTCATAATTAGATAACTTGAATCAACCAATCTTTTACACAAGTTCTGTACTGTTTTATTAATTTTCGTCTTTGGTGTAAAGTTGGGAAAATCCTAGTATGTTCTGTCAATTATAGTTTAAATAGCATCTATGTAAATGTTACTGTTAAAAAAGTTGCCAAATTGCTAAATAAGATAAATGCCATTTAGATAGAATAATGTACATAATATCCAATAAGCCAAAGCAATCGAGTGTGTTCTTGAATGAGATTATATTGTTTGTTTAATTTATACTTTCGCGGTGTGACAAATTAATGAGTGGCTGTAATAATACCTACATAATCGCACCTAAAGATTTTAAGAATGACTAGATTATTATACACTAAATAAAGCTTGTTTTAAATTTTTTTGTTTTATTAAACCTTTAAATCTGAGTCTCGTAAGTCACGGAAGTTACTTTCACGGTAGCGAGCGCGAAAGTGGTGAGTGAAATGGCCACAGCGTGAGTATGTAAACCCATCTTACGTTGAACATGACAGACTTGCGGTGTCTGTTTCCCTCTCCACTTTGCTGCTTTCTGGTGTGGAGGTGGGCATAATTTAAACGAAGGATTTGATATTCTTTGTGGAAGTTATTGTTGAATCCTCGCATATGTGTCTAATGTCGGTAGTTTCTAAAATGGTAACAGATATTCTATTCACCGTCAATGCCAACCATGCCACCAATCTCTGAAGCACGAATGGACTGGTCAGACGTTTCGTTTTATCTTGTGCTTCTGAGATTGAAATTGTGAACTATGTGAAATGTTTCACATAATTATTTTACTTATTTACCTAACTCTAAAACCGAAGCCTTGCTTTGTCTTGTGTGTGTGAGTCTACATAAAAAGACCATTAAGTTCCTCGCCGAGACCTATTTAATACCCTGCACTTTTAGGAGCTGAGATAGCTACCCTTACGAAGATGGTATAGAAGATAAGTGTTACCTATGCAGTGCAGGATTTAGCATATTTAATTTATAGTCAGCGACACACAGCCTCTCGAGCTAATCTATTAAGAAAGAGGGTAGATACTCGTATAGTAAATTAAAATCCAGCTGACTTTATGTATAAAGTTAAAGATAATAGTTAATAAGTTTAAGGGCGAATTTTGCAATCATTAGATAAAAGTTATCTGTCGAATAAATTATAATCCGAGTGCATTCAAAAGTGAATCCATTAAACTGTTTTATTCACGCAACTGACATTTTAAATTTTTCCCTGTTATACTTTTTTGCTATGAATACTATTATCTGGTGAAATCATATTGAAAAATCAGCCCTAAGATAATTTAACTGTTTGGACGTTTGTTTCTACGTCTTACAAATCTCGAATCTCATGAGAATGATTCTATTATTAGACATGTTTAGTAGATACGTGAATACCTACTTATGATAACTGAGATTCACACACATAGTTTACTTCTTATCTATAGAAATAAATCATTTTTCCCGGGATACGAACCCAAAACTAAAGCGAGCAAAGCGGTATGAAAAGCTGTATGCGTAAGTATTTAAATTAAAATAAAAAATTGAAATAATTCGATGAGGTATTAGCAAGTGGATATCCATTGTCTCTGCTTTCCCTGATGGGAACCTTACGTCATAGTATATACCATACGTCTTTATGTACCAGGTAAATAAATAATTACCTACGTAACGCTCTGGTATTTTCCTATTAAAAATAATCGTGAGAGAAATATTTTTAAAACATGGTTTACAACATTCCAATTACGTTTCGAGAGAAAATTATTTGTGAAAATAATTTATGCGGAAAAGTTTTCCCTCGTCATATTTTGATGGACCAAAATATTCGCAAACAATCTGCGGCGAATCTTTGAAGATTAGGGCTGGCTTTGGGGCGCCAAGAAGGCTCCAACTACGCATGGCCGAAAGCCAACTCCTGTAAGCCAATCTAACTTCTTTTAAATGTGTTTTTGATGTAAAGAACACATTACTGTACGCGTCGCTTTGCAACTTGCAAGTCTTTAGCTAAATTAGTTTTTGATTTATAAAGCTTTAAGTTTCAGTCATTAAAGATTTATTATACTAACGTAATAGGGTAGTTCTCGGTCGTGTCAATTGAAATATTTCTTATGATGTTACAAAATCCCTAAGCCACCTAGATTTTGTGCGAATTTAGTAAGTTGTGACGGTATATCTGTCACAAGCTAAATACCGTTTTAATTATAGTTTACACAGTAACTAAAATTATTTGCTTTTCTTAATGATTTTGAAATCCATTCGAACATCATGAAATTTGGTATATGGCTAAATTTTATAATACGACGATTTTTATAGGACGTAGGATACTTTATCCGGAAAGTGGAACGTAGTTGGAGTGTAAAATATCGTAATGTTATAAGTTTAGCTGGACTTGAATTAAAATGCCATTAGAATAATTACTATAGAGTTTATTAGAACTATACCAATATGTATAACACAGGTACAAATATAACCGAACACAACAAATCTAAACGTAATGCAGAAGGTCGTAATTCAATAAAACGCGCAAAGTCACTATTAGATCCCCGATTGTACACACGTCACGCCCGTATCGTAGTAGTAGCTCAACTGACCCCCGTCTCAATCAGGCCTTCATTTTATACTACACAAATGAAAATGAATCCGCAACATCTGGCTAATGATGTTAATGAGCGATTACGATGGACAATAGGCCATTCTCAACAATAACTAGAAACGTATGCCAATAAATAAGTGAACAAAAGAAGACGATCTTAAAAGGATTGCAATAGTTTCAATGTTATAAGTTCAAATGCCGTCGGGTAATAAATGTGCTTCTACAAATCTGAACGTGGAATTATTTGTCTTTGTCGGCGCCTGAGCTGTAATAATAATAATAAATACACCAGACAAAGTTTATTATCCTCTCTTCAAATTTTATATTAGGAAATGAAACTGTGAAAGAATGTACACGTGCAATGAAACTTCTAGCACAATTGGCTTTATTTCACCTGAGTAAAGCTGTAAATTGATTGCATGTGGTACAACGTATAGTGAGTGGTCTTACGTCAGGAACGCAATTGCTGTAACAGTAGCCTCATTACTTAGTGGCGGCGACGGCTGGGGGCGTGTACTTCCGCTGAAACCGGATATAGCAGGACGAACAAATAAAATTAACCCACTTAATTCAGAAGCTCTGCTGTCATTTCTCATTTATTAATACTACCGTATTCTCATTTCCACTAACTTTAAATTGACTGAGGCTAATGATAATTCAACTATTATTTATTTTTAATCAGCTTTAAGAGTAAAAAAAAAACGAAAATAAAACTGCAAAGTAAGTTCCTGCCTAAATTTCTTTATAGTACAAGAGTGCCTAGGATAAAATATTAGAAATTAATATGTCCGACAAGACGTATTTCTGTGAATACGAGCGTGATTGAAGACTAATTCATTGGAGGCATAAGCGAAAACAAAGCAATATTCTCCGGGCGAGCGATCGTTTCGGGCCACATAGAGGCCCACATAATTTCCAGGAGGCAAATTAATCCGAGCACGGCTGGGCTGATCGGCGGCGGTCAGCGCGTCCTCGCATACTAATGCTATTGTTTATCGAAGGGGCTAATCTGTGCGTACCAGCCGTCACTGTCCACCCTCCAAATTATAACGGATCACTTTCGGCCTCTTGTCTAATCCATCGCTGAGTCGCTCCCGACTGCCGCCTACATGAACATCCCATAAGTACTCTACTCTTCACATTTTTTACATAACATAAAACAAAGTCGCTTTCCGCGTCTGACTGTCTGTCCGTATAGCCGCTCAAGTCAGTTAGATAGTTTTTCACTAAAGGATTATATAAAAGTCAAATTAAGTTTTTGTAAGTAAAATAGAGTTACTCCTAGAGTGTGACCCGCGGCAAAAACTAGTCTCTTTATCATGTTATCAATAATTCGCTCATTGCGAGTCAAACCATACAATAAGCACCTTCATAATATAGTATTAGTTTTAAAATAATACTTTATAGTTATCTAAATGTGACTTCCGATAATAGAGGTCGAACAATACACATTTCCAATTTATTAGGATACATAATATAGAAAGTCAATGCGAGCAATGCTACATAAGCCGACTGTTTTGAAATTTCATTTATGTCTTTATACTCTTGTTAAAGTGAATAACAAGATACTGTTACCGCGACGACTAGTTACCGTAAGCTGGGAATATAACCTGGGGACCTAAACCGGCCGGTTTTATAGATTCGAAATAGGAATACGACAAGTATCAAAATAAAGTTTAATGTTATGCTTACACGTGCCAGAATCAAGTTAACTAAGCGAGTCTCCATAAGTGGCCCCTTTAGGCCCCCTGATGTACAACAACCCTAAATCATAAAACTCAAACTCAAATTTGGATAATAAATTTGAAGTTGATTTGATTTTTTGCTAATTTATTATTATTAATCAATGATAAATTTAACTTTTTATTTAAATTAGAACATTATTTAGTGTCAATTGTACCAAGCGATTCTCCAAAGTCGACCGCTTTAGGTCCTCAGAATATCTGTATAATATCAAAACATGTGTTGCGTTGTAAAAGAGTCGTTTCCCACTGAGTGATAATAAAGGTTAACCCCAGCAGCACCTTTATTGTTATCGAATAAAAATAATCCTGGGATTTTTCGGGATGATCGTAAATTATAACGGGGTTCGCAGGGGTGGCGGCGATGCCTTTACGCGGTTCCTCGCGACGAAAGGCTGCTACACCGCTGTATAAAGTTATAGCCTTTTGATAACTTGTAGTCAGGGGTCTTAAAACACGGTGCAAGTATAGAGGTATTTTATTGATTTCGTCCTAAAGTTACTGATTTGGAGCAAGACTTAAACACACATCACACATTGGTGTCTATCAAATTTTTGTGTAATGTTGCCAGAAGAGACAAGTGTAGACGACCTTCCTGATGGGAATTGGTCACCAGAGCTTATGAACGTTTGTAACAAGAGTAAGACTCTCATTGTTTTCATAGAAAACAAAAATAATTGTGACACAAAAATATAAAAGTGGGAGAAAAATCTTGAAATACGTCGTCTTCGAAACCACCACAAAGATCAGGAATGCCTAACGATTTAGTCGAGGAAAGCGATTTGCTGGTAGAAAATAATGATTTAACTTAGGCATCAAGTACGTATCTAAACAGACAGCCGAAAGGCTGGATATGATGAAGTCCACCGTTTTTACTATTACGGAAGCCTAATAAAGACCCATTTCCGAGTCGACTTGTAGAAAACAAAAAAAAACAAACAAACTAACTCTCGCGGCTCAATGACCCAAAATAAGTCCTAGGCTCCGAAACGAAGGTTCTCCACTCCTTACTGCTCAGCATTGTCTCCTGCCAGTCATAGGCTTGTCGTTCGCGCAGATCAGTCTCCACTATATTACTGCAGCGACTTATATTAAACAACAATTCGAAAATCGGTTGCCAATTCACAAATTATGTACATCGACAAAGCAACACGTTTAAAACGAAGTAGCAATAAAGTGTGCAAGTCTAACAATAAGCAGACCCTCAACGCATATTTTTGACGGTGTGAAGCGCTGAAAATCCACCGATACCAACAAAAGTGGCAACTGAAACTAATGAATTATTCATACCGGCGACGCGGTGCATGTTCTATCACTGTTTTATCTATTGCGGGGCTTACGGCGCGACCGCAGCGCCCCCTAGCGGCCCGGAGCCGCGCTCGCCCCTCGCGCAAGGGTTAACTACCTTGCAACCAACAATTTTAGTGTCATTTGAGAACACTAGATAAGGCGGGAATAAACATTAACGTAATGTGACCGCCAATACGGTAATCGGTTGTCCAGAATAATCCCCTTATAATTGATATTATCAAACTCTTCCGACACTACGTATGTACAAATAATTTAATGAGTTTTTACTCATTTTGGACATAGATTAAGGGTTTGGTAGTTATTTATCTATACTTACTAATATTATAAAGAGGTAAAGTTTGTGAGTTTGTGACGTTGTGGGGGTAATTAATCTCTGGATTTACTAAACCGATTTTTAAAATTCGTTCACCAGTGGAAAGCTACATTATTCCCGAGTGATATAAGGTATTTGATTGTGATTAATATTTATTTCTGATGCCCAACGAAGTGGGCACGGGTCAGCTAGTTTATAATAATATCAGCTCATACACGTCTGCTGGATGTGAACCTCCTCCTTTTTTGGGGGACAGGACGGTATATTCAATACGTTTATGCAAAATGGATTGGCGGGTTTCACACACTGGTTTACGTGATATGAAGGTTTCATTATGATGTTATCTTCACTTTCATAGTCATATGAAAATAATCATTTGTACAGTTATGAAATAAATGACATATTGCAACATAAATTATATACCTGAGGACAAACAGATTTTATGTAATTGATTTAGATCTAAGATGAACATTAGAACTTTTTATAACTAAAATAACATAAGAGAAAATCTAGTCGAAGATATGTATTTACGGTTTTATTTTCTTATAGCGGCAAACGTACACACATTGTACATAATATATGTGGTATATTGTACCTATTCATAGTAAGGAACACAGAAGGGTGTGAACGTTTTGGAGAGAACTTGAAGGGTGATATAATGCTGTGCAGTTTTGTTTTCAGAACACGTATAAATTTGGTAAAAATGTACAATAGTTGAAGAGAGAAAAGTTTTGTTTGTTTGTTTAAAATTACCGCCATACACTGGACTGTGCTGTGCTGTGCTATAGAAAAGTCTATATGCCATTATTTTTTTAAAACTTGTTTAACATCAAAGTCTTACAATCTGGTTGAGGCCGGGTTTTAATAAGTCAAGTAATAAATTACTTGATTCAACTGAGACTTGTTTTAATAGTAGATGAGACGGTGAAGACCGATCTTCACACATCTGATAACCAGATGATACAATATTTGTTATCAAATTATATTGATTTATAAACACGGCAAATGATAGTTTGCCAATCGAAAAATGTTTATGGCTGTTTTTAATTAAATTAATTTTAATCGAGTTTTTTCGTAATGTCCACTGATAACTGATAGATTTTTACATGGAAAATATGACTTGATCGGCATATTGGCTATTTATTTCTGTTTATGGCTACCTGGCAAGCAGATATGAACAGGTAAGTCAATATAAGTAACTGCACCGTTCTGTTTTGTTCAGTTATCAAAAGAGTGAAGGTTCTGAAAAACATTAATTTTATTTAAAAAAGCCATGAACACTTTTCGGTTAGTAAGCTATCATAGGCGTGTTTACAAATCAATAAAGTTTGACAAAAACTATGTCTCATCTGGTTATCAGATAGGTGAAGGTCAACTTCAACGTCTCTTAGACTGTAAAGGTCTTATTACCAGGCCATAAAGTTCTTAAGAAAAAAAAAGGTGCTTCCAAGACTAAGATACTGAGGATCGAACACAGAATCAGTCGATTGGTAAAAAAAGTATTAACCAGCATTCAAGTTAACAACATTGGATCATCACATTATTAAATACATAGAAAACGTAAGTTGTTGTATTATGTATGTATAATTACATATATAATACACATAAAAGAACAACTTCAGTTTTCTCTAACCTGTGAGTTTGTGTGTGCTAAATTAATTATGGAGAAATATTCATGACGCTAGGTTTGCCGATGAGGTCTTAAATTTAGATGGGTCTCATTGAATAGATTTATTAATATATCATAGTAGGTACCCATCCATACCAGACCATACAAAGATATAAAAGCGAAAAAAACTCTAATTTTTTAGTTTAGTAAACACGCTTAAACGACTGATGAAGTCTTAATGAAATTTGGCTGATAGGTAGACAAATAGTAACCCTAGTATAGAAAATATGCTACCTTTTGTTCAAAAAGCAATCATGAGTTATGAAATTCAATTGTTTGGACAACCTTTTCTCAGGTCAGAAATAAGTAAAATCGTATTTGTTGTTTAATTCGCTTTTGGTTTTACTAAGAAATATACGTTTTAGCGGGACAGTTGTGTTTTTGTTCATTTAGTTGGCAACAAAGCAACGGCTAGTAATAAGAATAAAAGAAAATAACTTAATTGTAACTTTAAAAGCGCGAGCTGAGGTTTTCATGGTACGACATAATATTTCAGTGTTAAAACTAAAACGCTGTAATAAATTAAATGAGAGTAAACGCGAGCCCGAGATGTTGTCCTGCTAGCCCCGTAAACATAACAAAATTGGACACGTAGTAGTAGTATGTTCAGAGGTCGTATGTAGCAGCGTAACCTATAATATCAAACTATAAATAAATATACCATCACAGACCTTGGCAATTCCCATTTTTAGAAAGGTGATGTAATATTTTCTAACGAATTAAGTTTTTTCTTTCAATAAAGAAAAAAAACTTAATTCGCAACAATTTGCGAATCTGGCAAATAGGCAGAAGGCCTAGTTCGTGGAAAGTGGTTACCGTCACCTATGGACGCTTGCAACACCAGGGGCGAAGCCAACGCGTTACCAGCTTTTAAGATGGGATAAAAAGGATGAAATAGGGGTATGCTAAGGACACCCTGAGTTCGTCGACAAGCGGTGGGGCATCACAGGTGCAGTACCAATTATTGGTCTAGTTCCTCTGGCGCCCTATAAAAGCGTGTGAGTTAGGAGCGCAGGTTAGGTTTATTAATTTGACGGCCAACCATTCTCGTGTCCTCCGCACACGGCCGTTCAAGAGTCCCTCCCGCACATTCTCGGCAAGCCTTTCCCCCGGGTCCAAGGTTAATAATAATAATGTCTCCGTGCAGGAACGGAGAAAGAATACAATTTCCTGCGGCCGGGCGGCCTGTCGTAAGAGGCGACAAAACAATCCATAGCCAGGTGGTAGGGCATGTGCCCGACTTGATGGCTACCACCCCTGGTCTAAAGTATGTCGCCATAACAACCTTGAGTTGTGTTCCGGCATTAGTGGACCAGGTTCCAGTCTCCTTTAAGAGGGCAGCAGCGCATTTGTAGCATCTTTGGTGTTGCAAATGTCCATAGGCGATGGTAACCGCTCTCCATCAAGTGGGCCGTCTGCCTGTCTGCTGACCTCCTGCAATAAAAAAAAAAAAAAAGTGCCAAGAAAAGACATTTCACTGCGTCATAAAAAAGGGGGATGACAGCAGAAATAGGATAGAAGGAATATGATGTGGGAGCGGAACACGGGGATGGTATAGGGAAAATGGAATACGGGTACGGAGAAGTGGGCTATCGTAAATCTCACTCAACGCACGAAACTCGACTCAAGGCTACTTCACGCCAATATTCTGTGAGTCAAATTAATCAAAACCTCCATAAGTTGTTTCTTTTTATCAAATACTGCTTAATAAAAATTGTATATTGTTGCAATTTACAGATTTACGAACGTTTCTAATTTCGTAGGCCCACGAAAATAAACGTTCAGTCAGTGCGGCGTTTTCCAAGTTCAAAAAATTGAGGTAGGAATTGAGGTAGTGAAAAATTAATACCTAGCATATTAATCACACATTCGAATTGTAGTTCTTAAAATTAACCAGTTCTAGCACATATACTCCTCTCAGCTGTGAATACACTGTAACATTGCATTAGCATATAGAAAGAATATCAGACAAAAGCTATTCACGTAAATATCCAACAAATATGGAAAATAATTGTTTGTTTTGTTACTTAAACCACTTTTTTCATTTAAACTAAATTCGCTGAAAAATTCCAAATTAACTAAATCGGATCAATTTCAATATAAAATATAATCTGTCATTTTTCCAAACATAATAAACCAAAGTTCCATGCGCAAGACAAACCACAAAATGGAATCAATCTTAGAAATGAAGAATGCTAACTAAATGCGTCTTAACTTTCTTTCTTTCGTCTTAATTCTTCTTATCTGTGCCATCTCTATAATACTTCATTCACTTGGTATTTATTTTATGTACTGATAGTAAATATTATATTAGGTATATATCTAGTTTTTTCTAAAAGATTTTTGAATATAAGTTTACTAAACTTATATTCAAATGTTTTAAATGGTTAATTTAAGACTTTTTCGACTTTGATGTGCAAGTTGAGATGTTTCTTAAGTTGAATATCAATAAATCAAATCAACTATCATTTATTGAGTAAAACAATTCACAATTTTTGAAACTCATTGATCCCCAAAATAGGTCGACCTGTATCTTGGGGACCTCCTTCCTAGTTGGTACAATTTTGGTTGTGAAATTACTGAGTACAAACTATGAATAAAACATTTAAACTTCATTAAATTGATTGAGTACAAAAAGATAGCTTCTATATCAAAATTATAGTTTGGATAAACAAAGAAACGAGTAAGAATTTTGTAACTATTTATAATTAAAAAAAATACTTATCCCAACTAAGTCTTTAACAAGATGGTTCTGAGAAGTAAGTAAGGAAACAACAAAGCAAAAGTCAGCAGTGTTATTTAATATGGAATTGAATGGAGGAGTCACGAAACTGTTGGTAATTGTCTGACAGACTACAACGAGGACCATCTTGCAGTAGTCGCCTTCCCGTCTGCGTACTATAAACAACTTTAGCAATTAAACTTTTATTCGGAAAATCGATTTTACTCAGTCAACCGGCTATATTTTGCTTATCAACATAAGACGACTTGGGCGAACTTATCTAAAGGCAACTGAAGCATCTTCAAACTCTGTATAACTTCTAGCATCAGTTACTGTTGTATTTTAGATATTAACATACAAATTCAGACTCTGTATTTACACTAAAAGATTTTTCTATTAAAGTAAACAACCTCGTCATCAATTAATCGTATTCATTGTCCATTCAATGCTGGAGATAGGCTTCGGTAAGTTTTCGTCACATATTTTTCTCTTTCATCATTCGACCCATACCGGCAACCTTGCATAGTCCTACATCAAGTTTACAACACATATTTGCTCCACCAGCCATTGGCACGTCGATAGACTTCTAATTTGGTTCTATAATAGATATTCTCGTTTCAGATTTTATCCACAAGGCAAACGCCTAACATTGTTCACTACAAAGCTCGCTGAGCCATTTTAAATTTGTGTACAAATCCTGCTGTAAGTGTCCACGTTTTGGAACCGTTCGGAAAGAACCCATTTTTCGATTACTAGTCTTCAACCATTGAGGATTAGTTGACCAAACCTAGATAACAACGCAGTAGACCATAAGTTGTAGTGTGCACAAAAAGTTTTATAAAGAATCTTCATTTTCTACTTTGTATTTTTAAAGACCATTAAGATATGTCTTTAAATGAGATGTTCATGTTTTTTGATCGACATGTGTATATGGTATATGGAAGGAATTATCTTCCCCAGACGAGAAATATGTGCTTTTCGTTTTGCCATTATGATCAAGCTTTATTTAGTAAAAACGATTAACAAAACATAATTAACTTTTACATATCACTCAAATACTCAAGCAATTTTTCATCAAACACTCTGGCATCTAAATATAGTAGCATAAATCAACAGATAGGAATTTTTATACATACAGATCAAATACTTAATCCATTTTCGGGTAACATTAAAACATAGACTGTATTTTCCGATTTTATTGACAAAGTTTGCTTATTATAATTTTATGTGTATATGTTCGAAAACCACAAAGTTGTTTACATAGAATTCAAATAGAGTTTTTAGTTTGAATCATAGAGTCGCAGTAGCTGCCAACTCAACAAAAGCAATAACGTTATTTTTAGTACCAAAGTAGACATGAAAACTACTTGCATCTTCATTTTCGTTGCATAAATTTTGCTGGCCCATTAAATGTCGATGATAATTCTCTTATTATGATACAACTAACTAGTCGCATTTAGTTATCATTTTAATATTAAAACATTGGAAATAGTTCAGCATGTTGACATATCGCTTCTTTGCTTCAATAACGTGACATATCCCAATACTCCCTTATTTCACTCACTCACTATATTTTGCTAAATTTATCATATTATCACAACTTTCTCATGTATTTCAAAAAGCTTAGTAAATTGACACTAAATTTAATTGTAAAAAATATTAAAAAATGCATAATATGTATGGGTTAAATCTTTTTTTGAAACTTTAAAAGTGGCGTACTGTAAATTTGGGTTTTTCAAGATACCACGTTATTAAAGCAAAGAAACGATATATTAATTAATTATCTGAATGACTAATGACTAATAATAATACGCCTGTAGGCACTAAATAATATCTAAAAAGTACAACACATTAATGGTTACTGAATTAAAGAACTTGTAGATGAATACGTCACTTCTGTAGGCAACACCATCATAGAACGCTTTGGTTTCTTAACTAGCAACACTGGTTGCTAGTTGTTCTTCCATTTTGGTTTTAACTGAAAGCGCAAGTATTATTGATACTTAAAGTGATTAATAGTTTTGGTTTCTAATACTAGGAGCGTTAGATTTCTATAAGTGCCACGACAACGAGTAGGACGCGTATTATAAGATGATTCATTGTATGTTTCTACCGCAGCGTTTCCAAGCTATAAGTGCGACTAGTATCGCAAAACTTGAGGTCTATCTACAACAATAGTGAAATCAACTATTTAGTGGAACACAATATATATGAATAGATTAATTTGGTTCAGACGATGGGCTGTTACAAAAACCGTAGGCTGCGTATGCCATAAAGCTGTACGCGACCACCGAATCTTTATTATAAAGATGCATTAGAGTGGTAACTCTCAAACACCTGAAACCCCTTGCATACATCATACGCCGCTGATATGAGCAATCCAACACACAGACGTCGCGTGTTTCAGGTCAATTTAATCAAACAAAGCTGTCCAATCATAAAGACTGCACAGGAAAAACTGACACGCACTTAAACATTTCCAGAGTGATCGCTACAAAGTCATTCCGGAGCTGGAAATGGCGAGCAGTGTTCCTTCTGTAATAGACCACTATCTTATATTTGCTGATAATTACATCAAAACTACGTTGAAGACTCTTCTATATGCAAGACATGATTAAAGCGTGGAATTGTTTGACAGCGTTATTAGTGTTCCCAATAGTTCACGCAATCATCACGCAGTTCGCAGCTTGCCGTCGCGTCGCATCGCCGGAGATCGGCACGCGTCCGCTACCCGCACATAAATCTCGCCGGCAATATGAGACGCCCGCAATATCACAATAACCCCATCCCGCAGCGATGCCATCGCTCCGCCACACACTACCAGCACGAGACATGCTCAAATTGATATTATTATAATAAAGGAAAGCCTGGAACAGTTTTTATTACTATCCACTTCCAAATACAATATTTGAATATAAAATATAACAAATGTGTTTCATTCGGGTGCTAAAATATAATGTTTTGTAACTATTATTAGATAAGAATTCAGACGTGGAAATGTGTTTTGGGGTCTCTTATTGTTTAATTGAAAACTTAGAGTTGTGGAATTGTGGGTTACTATGTTTGAATAACCGTAATGTATAGTTGCTTGTTCCTTTTTCATAATAACATTGGGAATAGAAGAATTGTCATGAAATTATAAACCGTATTTGTGCTTTTAATAACAAAAAAACACATGGGATAGTTTTTTTATCGTCAAATGGGATTTTACACGACAAATAATAAAATGAAATTGAAACTAAGATGACTAATCCTTCTCTGTTTATTTCCAAGATTAAGTGTATATAACAAGTACATAATGTGTACGTTTCATAAAGAGCTATACAAGCTGTGTAAATTTCAAAACCAAAAAAGTGTATTCTAAGAAATTTTTTTTTTTTTTTTTTTTTTTTATAGCAGGAGATCAGCAGACAGGCAGACGGCCCACTTAATGGACAGCGGTTACCATCGCCTATGGACATTTGCAACACCAAAGGTGCTACGAATGCGCTGCTGCTCTCTTTAGGGAGCCTGGAACCTGGTCACTAATGCCGGAACACAACTCAAGGTTGTTATGGCGACATACGAATTTTACACAACATGCCAAAAAAATGACATTAACTTGAACGATATACCATTTCAATACTTTAATTAAGCTTATTGGAAGTGATAGCATGTTTTGCTATAGTCTTTACATAGTCTAAATATAAACACAATACATCACCAAATACCTATACTCCATTGAAATCTTACATGAGCTTTGCATTTGTTAGAGGACGCAATTTTATTTTTGGGACATGTGTGGGGGGGGGGCTCAATAGAAGCTTAACCTCAAGTTTGTGGGGTCGCCACCCTTGTCCCCCGGCCGCCATCTTGGAAAACACTTTTTTCGCGATATCTCGGAAACTATCCGTCTTACAAGAAATTTACAAAGTCATAATTTGTAGCAAATTGTTTAGCCTACAAATATGTCATACAACTTTTTGCCCTAAATTAAAAATTAAAGAAGATATAAGCAAATAAGTGACAATTTGTTTATTCATTCCTATGAGGTGATTATGATGTCGAGGATTACCTTATAAGCAAGATGTCCGTGGAGTAGGCCTACTGGGGATACCATGTAAAAAACGCGTCTACGGACTCTACCTCATAGGTGGCGGGCAAAACGGGGGACCTTTTCTACCTGCTTAACATTCGATCAGTTAAATTTGGTAAGTTCTATGGTAAAGAAAAGAGTTAGGGATGAATAAAAAAATCTCACTTTTTTGCTTATAACTAATTTTTAATTAAGGGGAAAAAGTTATATGACATATTTGTAGACTTTACAAATTTCTTGTAAGACGGATAGTTTCCGAGATATCGCGAAAAAAGTGTTTTCCAAGATGGCAGCCGGGGGATAAGGGTGGCGACTCTACAAACTTGAGGTTAAGCTTCTATTGACCCCCCACACATGTCCCAAAAATAAAATTGCGTCCTCTAACAAATGCAATACTCGGCCCTTAAAATGTAAGATTTCAATGGAGTACTAGCAAAACGATAAATAGGCCGAAATTCATTTAAAAAATCTATTACTAACAACACTCTGTCAACCATAGTATTAATATAAGCCCTAGAGGTTTCCAATACTATGTAACAATCGGTCAATTGTGTATTTTTTCTTGTTTTGATTAGATCAGCTGCTATGATGATTATAAAGAAGAATGTTTTTATATCGGAATCTGATATATTTTCTTTGGAATAGGTATACTAAGTTTACACCCCTCGACACCTCGTAAAAAGCTATAGTTTCTTTAGTACACATTATGAATAAAATTAATAATGATCAAATGATCCAAACGTAATTCTCACCTAAGATTCGTTTCACAATCGAATAACTTTGATGGATATACAAAGACTTTATGTAGGAGCAGAGGGAACACGTACTCATTATTCAAATGCATCGGAGCAAATTATGGTAATCTGGGAATCCTGTTCTGTTTCAGTAATATTAATAGGTATCTACACAAACATCAGTGCGGCAGTGTTTGTCGTCCGGTGCCTTTGGTTTGCTCACTCAGGGCCACACAACCCCGTTGTAGCGTATTAATTTATTCATGGATTTCGTTCTATATATAAAGAACCTTGATTGTTTATTATTTTTATAAAATAAATAAGAAAATATATAGTTCTCCTATTTTCCAGGATAGGTGTTACTTAGTTTATACTGTACTATAGTCACAGTAATCACTATAACACTCAAAATCGGATTGTCGGCCATTAAATTTACTTAAGGGCGATTTCTCAATCATCAAATAAACGTTATCAGTTGAATAAATTATAAGCTGACTAAATTCAAGAGTGAAACAATCGACTGTTTTGTTCTTGAAACTGTCAGTTTTAATTTGTCCATGTTGTGTTTTATAATATTGTTACGAGTTGCAGGACTCGAATGAAAATGCCGTTGGAATTATTATAGAATTTATTAGAACTATACAAACACGTATTGTACCTGACAAATATAATCGGACATAATAACTCCAAAGGTAATGCAGAAGATCGTAATTCAAATACACGCGCAATGTCCGTCACTAAATAGATTACCGAATGTACACAAGTCTTGCTTCGCTCGTGGTTATCACTCGACTGACACGTTTCTCAATCGGGACATTGTTTTATACTGCACAGATGCAATATGTCTACCCGGCCCCGTGGACCGAATTTCCTTGAATAAGTTTGTAGTTTAAATCCGACACACCTGGCTAATGACTGCAAATAATAAATAATAAAAGATTACAATACACAATGGACCGTTTTCTACTCACAAGTTTAAACACAAAGTAAACAAAAGAAGTTCAAATGCCGAATGGTAATAAAATGTGTTTTTATAAGTATGCAGCTATGAATTTGTTTTTGTCGGCGTCTAGGTCGTAACAATATTATAATTAGAATAAGATTTCTCTGGGGATTGAAAAATTGGTTTTCAATGTTATAATTTCAGATGACGGTCTCTGTGTTTGAGCGGGCTAAGTATTTACTGGCCAACCTAATTACAACTTGGAGATTCCGATTTTGATTCGTGGTCTGGTCTGGGTGTCTGAAATCGGCCCCAGAGGGGTCCACTGTATATTACCCATAGCACAAGCTTAACTGCTTAGCTTGAGGGTACACAATGTGTTTGTCTGTCGAAATTTATTATTTATTTACTTACTCAATAACACAAAATCTACTAATACACTTCCAATCATTTGACTTGTAGATATATCACCATTTCCGGGGTACGAACGGTATAGCTGCGACGCTTTTCTACTTAACGCGTTTCACACATCGTTAACTTTATTGTGAGGATTTCCTAACATTTTTTTTCACACTTAATACTTATTTAATTATTAATTGCGAAAATATACACGTCAGAAAAACAGCTTAACGGTTAACGTTTGAAATTTTTATCCATATTAAAAAATATTTTACTTACTTTTATATACACAAATGGTAGTTATGATTCATTATAGGCTACGAAACTAATGGATCTTGAAATAAAATAAAGCAACGTTATTTCCTCATGTCAGGCCAGATAATGTGACGTGTTCATCGACATAGAGCGCGAAACACACGTATGCGGCGTCACGTCACGTGCTACCGAAATATGGACACACCGCGTTCTTCCTATCCGACCGACTACGACGACTGTTTTGCAGACAACACATGTTGTATAGCTAAATACTAGTACGCGATTAGAAGCATATTCCTTTCGTATAGTAAGTAGTTATTCTACTAAGAGCCGATTTTTCAATCATCAGATAAAATTTCTATAGAATAAAACACAACATGGTAAAATTAAAAAAAAAACAGTTGCATAAATAAAACAATTGAATTGTTTCAATTTTGAATTTAGTCAGGTTTTAAGGATGACCCTAATGGTTGGAGTGATAAGTGGTACACGTGTAAGGCAATACATTTGTACTGATACGGTTCAAAATATAAATTTGTATTCAAAAATGTTGTCCCGCTACTACACGCGTCAAATGTAAGAGGAAGGACGAAACGAGGACAACAGTACTATAACGCCTCTACGGATATTCACATGACAAAGAGGGACAACATGACATGTGCGACTGCTAGTAAAATGAGGTGACCGAGGCCGATCACATCCGATTCTTAACGAATATTTCTGAACTAGTAGTTTTATACGGGAAAACGAGGGAACGATGCTCCCCACCTCACCAGCCTCATCGAGTCAAATGTACTGCCGCGGTACAAACCATACAAATCTCCTCGTCTTATTTGAATTGGTTCATGACATATTGTACTGGTTCAGTACAATATGTCATGTTACTCTTATAAACTTATTTTAAAATCATGTCCTACCTAACTCTAGTTGGAGGTTGGAGGAGCGAGATGAAATGCTCCTCCGTCTCGAAGGAAGATGTTCCAGAGAGGTTGTTGTTGTTCCTCGCAGGCCTAGACCCTTCTATTATTGTCGGAAATTTGTATATATTCTTCGTACATTTCGGGAATCTTTTGCGACCTCAATTATTGCACAGCGCCATCTTGGAATGGCTTCTTTCTCTACGGTCCACTACAAAGTTATAATCGATGCGACTAATAACTTTTAATTGAGTACTAAAAAATCGGCCCTTATATTAATAGTTATTCCAAGGCTTATTGAATTATTGTGAAAAAGATAAGAAATAATGAATTCGTCATTACATAGTAATAGTTACAAGCAACATAATGTTTTGAATAGTTTAATCTCAAAAAAAATTAGGACACTTACTCAATTTGGTCCATGTTCGATTCTTCAAACTTACTGCTCTACAATCTAAAGCTTTCATAAATTATAAACAGGTATAGGTAAATTAGCTTCGAGAAGTTTTTGTGTATGTAGTAGTGTTTATATATTTATAGGGATTTCAAACTTGGAATTTAAGACTCCTTGTACAGTTAGCAAAAAGATGTTAGTTACATTTTGAAGAAGGAAATATATTTACAATCAAAGGTAAAACAAATAATTACTTTTTACATTGCTAATTGTTGCGAGATCTGAGTATTTTAGTTTGACACTTAAGGAAGTATTTGATTTTATTTGTGATTAATTCTTCTTATTTATTGTTCAGTGTTATTATTTGATGCTAATTGTTGTTATTTGATATTATACTTGTTAATTGAAAAATATTCCGATCTTGAAACGTGGTCGAGGTAAACTTTTGATTTCCAAATTAAAAAAGTTTTATATAATTTGTACAAATATTTTGAAAATGAGTGCAATAACAATGCCAGCAGTATTAAGACTCCCACTCAAATAATTGATAACTTTACCGAAATCTCATTGTATTCCATAGAGAGATGCTATAAGAAAGGAAGTGTCATTTTTCAGAATAGGGACCAACAATTTAGAAATAAATATTATGTTTAATATTGATATTTATTATTTTAATATCGTTTAATATTATGCGTACCTGCCTACGACAATGTCTCGAAGCTAAAATATCTCTACTGGAAAATAAATTTCTTGTAATATAAATTCAAGATCGATCAATTGAGTATTGAGTTGATAGAAAAAAATCTGTTAAATGTCATAAATAAACAGTTTCATCTAAGAATTTTTAAGGTTTTATTTTATACTATAGGAAATTTCGTGCTGCCAAAGTAATTTTCCACAAGCATAGAGCGGAAATTACCACATAGTGTGGTGACGTGTTCGACAAACGTCACGTAGCCGGATCCGGGCGCGCAGATCCTTATATCCAATTTCCGGACGTTTTTGTTGGAAATGAGAATTAGCTGACGTGACGTGACGGAAGCCTAAATATCAATACCGATCGTATCGTCGTAGGCCGTCACTCCCACTGGATTGGATACAAGATTACAAAACAACGATGTTTAACTACGAATGAGATTGCGGCCTTTGGAACTAAATTGCTCATTTTAAATTTTTTAGAAGTGAAACTACTTTAAAATCGTTATGATTTGAAAGTCAATGAAACGAAAAAGCGACACTAAAAAGAAATCAATACATATATCTATAGGACTAAGCCTGCAAGAGAATGAGATAGAATACATTATATTTGATAATTTAAAAACTATTCTCATATAGATATAGTTGGAAATGTTTTTGAAGTTTTTCATTAATACTTCAAGTTTCGTGTTTTAAAGCTTAAATATATTGTAATGGTATAATATCTGAAATGTGCCGTCACGAAATTTAGAATTCCTCCCACTCATTGTTATATAGATATTTGGAGGTAAAGAAGTGTTATTTATAAATTCCCATTAAAACCATTACCATCCTTAATAGTGTATATAATACACTATTTAATCAAATATCGAACAAAACTTTTCTAAGCAAACAACCCCAACATTCTCCGAAACTTTCGTTTTTTAGGCAGTCTCCTGCTGAAAGTAAGAGATCAAATATTAACCTGAAGAGGCATATACTAACATCCTTAGAAGCACAGCTTTGTACTAGTCGTCTATTTCGTTAGAGACAATCCTAAGTTAGAACAGGCTTTTTCCCACGAGAGCTCAAAAGATGGCCAATCAGAGGATACTATACTGTTATTAGAGAAAATATTATACTAACCCATGACATTCTTGGCTGGCAATTGTTATTGAATACTATAGAATATTAATAATGATAATATTTGACTTCAATGTTCAGAAAGATTGATGTTGAAGTGTGAACGCGTCTCTATCTTCAAAAATCGTTTCAAAATAAACACAAGTAGGCATGTTTGTTCAACTAACGAGGGATCCCCTTAGAAGTGTCAAACTAACTCAAAAACCTCATGATTTTCTTTGGCAAAACTCGTCGAGAAGTTGAAAAGGTGTACGTTTTTTATTTAATACAATTTTTGCGGGTAATATTCGTTGGAGAGACTCGTCGTGTCACTCGCGAATTCAGTGGAGCGTAGGTAACGAACTCGCCGACTGCGGTTCGCACGCCTCAAGCCGCCACCAAGCTTCGCCGACTCTCAACCAACTCACACTCTACTCTATAAAGGTATCTACTGATTTAGAATAATTTATTTTACAATTTTACATGAATAGAAACCATAGACTGAAAAAATAAGATTGTAGAAGATGTATACCTTAGACGAAATAACAAACACTCTGACAATGTTATGACATGAAAGACATATCTTTCCATGTAGCTTGGTTTGCTTAATATTTATATTCCAAGGTGACTTGGATTCGACCGGAAACATGTACTCCTTCTTTATTCGTCCCATTCATCGAAAATACGTAAGCATTTTTTTTTATTAATTATTAAGGCCGTGTGAACAAGAAACAAACAAATGTCCAAGCAGAATAATTTTCACAATTGTTTATTAATATAGATTTACAAGCCTATTTGCCAATAATCTAAATCAAAATATAGGTAAGTAATACAATATAAAAATTACCTATTACCTATTGTATTCTAAATATAGTTGCATAAAAAGTGTTAAATAAGTTTCTTATAGACACGAATAAATTTTAATTAATATATTAATAAATTTTCTTATATTCGCGACAGTTAAACAAAATGTAGTAACACGTTTAAACAGGAATTTTAATTTAATCAGTAATCTGACGTTTCAGCCACAATTCATTAACCGTGAACACAAATACTTTAAATAAAACTGACCAAACATGGTTCTATTCGTGTCTAATATAAAGTTATACTAAGTATATTTTAAAACATAGTTCCATCTTATTGAGAAGTTATTTGTAAGTTAACAATCGACATCAAAGTAGCTGGATCTATTTTCACTATAAAATAAAAGAGTTCAAGTCTCATCTTATATTTTATTTAATTCATTTTCGTAACATTGATTCCACATCCATTTATTGTTATTGTGTCAGATATGAGAAAAATTTTACCTGCATTGGCACTCAGTTGGCGTGTTATTGAAAAGCAGACTCAATGCTTATGAAAAATTACTTTTTCGACTCGTGCCATACGTTCCTTGGGCCCCCATTCGTTTCTGTCTACGGTCGGATGCAAATACGAGATTCCTTTACTCGAACACAATAGACGTAATGTTGAGCTCCGCCGCTGGAAAATGTTGAGATAAGTTATTTGTCTGTTAGCATTTTGTACCAGTACATTATGATTCCGCAATATAAAAAGTATTCTAAATATACTAACTTACATTTTGAATCATAATAACTTTTTTTATCATCATGTTTATATTGAGTTAAAGTAAATGTTAGTTTGGATATTTAGTTATTCCTTTTCATATATTTAGAAATGTAATTTTCACGAAAGTTGGTAGCAATATTCATAGCAGTGTTTCGAACCGATAATAATTCTTTACACGTTTTATTACCCCTTTGAAATTTAAATTATCTGTAAAACTTATTATGGTTGTTTTAACAGTTCAATGTCATTGTTCGCGTTAATCCTCTAAAGTAACCATAATATTTTTTTAATCGCTAATCCGTCTCTTTGTGTTATGGCCGGCCCGCTAGTAAGACATCATAAACTGTTTTTGATTGGTTGAATTCATATTCTAAAAGTTCGTCACAATAGTTATAAACAAGTGACAATAATTATCCTGAGAGTGGTATAGGATACATGTTTACAAGACTTTAGCCCCGTAAAACACTGGTTCTGCTAAATTAATAAGTCTAAATCTAACTACACGTAAAGTACTATTTATCTTAATAACATTGTACTAACTGTCCAGATATGTTAATGTACATAAATAGATCACAGTTAAAAATAAGTTTCTTGGTGTAAATTTCTTATATGAACTTTCTGTCTTTTGTACCTTCGTGTAATTGGATTCAGCACCTATCAGTAGTATCTCAACCATAAATGAAGAGGTATTTGTTTAATTTGGTTATAATTATATCTATACGACGTTTACCCGTTTGACGATTTTTAAAATATTTTATTCATTTTATGGGTTCTGATCAAAATATTTGTCAGTCGAGCCCCTTTAAGACTGAAAAGTTTAATAAACGTGGCACATTCGTCGACTGCCGTAATTCCAACATTGAAGTAAATACAACTGAGTTAATATAAGAGCAGCAGAGTTGTACGGGGCCGGTTAAAGCCAGCGTTTGTTGGTTAATGTGCTAAGGGATAGGAAAAGTTTCAGGTAAGCGTCTTCTTTTGTGAGACGTGATCAGACTACCCTATCAAGTCGGTTTTAGTCATGTACTTGCAAAGGTAATAAAACCACTACTGCAATATACAATTTTCATGCGTTAACAACCAACTAATAACAATTTATATCAACAGCTAAAAATATTTATCACTAGCTGCGCTCCGCGGTCTCTTATATTTTGGATAATTCACACTATATATTTATAAATTACAGCCTGTGTATTATTCTGATGTGTAATACACAGTCTGATTCTATTATTGTAAAGTTTCACCAAAATCCATTCAGTAGTTTTTACGTGAAAGAGTAACGAACATACATCCATACTCACAAACTTTCGCGTTTATAATATTAGTAGGATAACTAATCGACTCCTATTGATAGTAATATTTTATGATTCTCACTAAGTTGAACAAACGCTTATAAAAATATTTTAATTTAAATTCATTATTTTACTTCATAGTTATAAAATTTTACATGATTACACTTTCCACGTACACGTCACTGATGTTAACTTTGGTCACGCACCTCCTTAACCTATCTCATTTACTAAGATAAAATTATTCCATGTTTGAAACCCTTTTTTTATTGTATGAGTTCAGCAGACAGGCAAACGGCTCAATTGATGGAAAGCAGTGACCATCGCTTATGGACGTTTGCAACACCAACGGTTACAAATGCGCTGATGCTCTCTTAGGGGACACTGGAACCTAATCACTAATACCGGAACACAACTCAACGTTCAGCCATCCAATCGGGCAAATACCCTACCACCTACAAAAGAAAATCTTTCCCTGTTGAAAGGAAGCAGTATATTCTTAATTTCGGTATAAATATCTGTCGGTCTTAGGTCGTAAACAAGGAACAAACAAACATTCTAATAAAATTTCAAAATAAGTAAACTTGAAAATTATTAGGCGTCTAAGTAGTACAATAATATTAATATAAGCGAAAGATTAACAAAGTGATGGAACATCTAGTTTAAAATAAAAAATAAAATCTACGTACTTGAGCAAAGCTTAAATTAACTCAATAATATTTTTAATTAGTTTGATTTGCCGATAAGCATAATAACTAAAATATTGTCTACTATGTAATGAATTCAAATTATTTGATATTGTATATATTTCTTAAGCGCCACAAGTCCGTATCATGGGACCGACTGAAGATGAAAATATAATAATAGAGGCGCATCAAACGTGATGTTATTAAGGTCTTCCGTGACCGGGGTTATGATAGGCCGCGAGAGGCGCGCCGCGGGTGCCGCGAAGCCTCGTCAGGCGCGCAGCGCGCACGCACCACGCGTGAACCGAATACCGACCTATTCACATGCAAAATCAACTGCTTATCAAATTCAACGCGACATTCCAAAAGTAACGCATGCTATAAATCCCCTGATTCCACCCGAATGTACGCTCGCTGACTCGATTTCTTTTGCGGCGGCTTGAATAATGAATGTTGCGATCGATTTCATTACACGATAATCTTCTTTGAATACAACAGCTTGAAACAGGGTCACGCTACTTCAAAAATCAAACAGCATCGATTTATATACTTATACTAAGTTTTAAAGATTTCGAGTGTGGCATTTTATTTATTTGATTTTCTTTCGAATTTTCAGCCGCTTTTCAGTAGCTTTGATCACGTAAGACAAAGATTTCAAGTGTCAATGAATAATGTTAAAGTTATTATTTAACCTACCTCCAACGTGTTCAATATAATTATTTAATTTTAATTTTGTTTATGGTTCTTATTTCGACGGCCTGTGGTTGAGCGGTTTATTTTTTATTTATTATTAAAAAGTATCCAACCGTATATCCATAAATTTAATAATATATCTAAATCAAAACTGGATACTTATAATCTAGAAAAAGAACAGAAAGAAATAGTGAGTTACACTATACTAAAATTACTCAATATATCTAATACTGTGAAACTCCTGACGGGAAAACTAAATACGACTAAATGATTAAGTCTTTTGAATCTTATTAATAAGTTTACCAACTACTGATGACCTGAATATTTGTTTCGAAGAATTAATAATGCCTATGTCACTAAAATATTTCTTGCAATGAGAAGACAAATAAATATTTGATTAAACTCAGAAGTGTGCGCTAGTATGCACTCACATTGGTTTCGATGCGGTTCGATCGGTATGCGGGGTTCTTTTATTTGTAGTAGAAAAGAAGCATCGGCCGTGGGCGCCTAATCAAGAAGTTGGCCGGGACTTGGGCCGCTAACGAACAGGTGTACCTATAAATACTTTCCGGAGCGATTGCTCCAGGCTTTAATCAGCGCCGCGGCACCACTTTACCGCTTTCCATTGACTCCCGACTGACCCGGTAACGTCGATTGGAAACCTACACTCCCGGGAAATACTGTCGGAGGAAAATTTACGCGTACTTTGTGTGCTTTAAAGAATGGTCTCCTTACATTTTTCTAGAGATAGCTCGCTTAAGTACGACATTCATTTTCTGCCATGATAAAACGTGTCCCTTAAAAATACTTACTATTTTACTGTTTGCTGTAATAAATGTTTTGTCAACTTATAATTTTATAATATACCATTGTAAGGCTCTCAGTGAGCTCTTTCGTAGCATTTTAGTGAAACCATATTCAACATGAAATCGCGAAAAAAAAATCTCACATACAACAATAATACCTACCTGTCTTTAATTTTAGTTCTTTAATTAAAATTAACTAAAAACGCATCAATGGATGGCAATCTAGTGAGAAAACGTAGCCAGCCTTCTGGGCCATATCCGTAGAAGACAGAAACCTAGTCTTGAGTGTTTATAGGTAGAATACAATATCATTAAGTTTTCTTTCATTATATTGGAACGAAGTTCCTTATCGCGCGTTGCGAAAGGAGGCTAGACGAAAAAAATTAAGACCAAAAGTTATAACGCCACTCTTTGCTATAGTTGTAAGCCGTGCGGCGTGCGCGTGTTACTCTGTCTGTCTCTCTCGCTCTCTCTCTAATAGAAAGCAAGCCAGTTATTTTCGTTTCGTCTTTCTATTTCGTATTGAACAGTGTGGTGTCGCGACGTTTATTTTTGTTGAGTGTATACAGGTTCTTTGTACATAATAAAATGTTATTACAATTCCTTCCCTAATTAATCGAAAGGAACTTCGTTCCATCTGGGTGTCCATAGACACCTCTGAAGTTTTTTATTAATAGTTTATTATGTCTCAGTTTAATAAATTATGATTAAAATTCAAATAATAAGAATAAAGTTGTAAATTAAATTACGTTCTATACTCAGAATACTATTTCTGTATTCTGAGGTTCTATATATTATTATACTAAAAATCTGTTCAAAGTATTATTATATGAATAGTATTAACTATGAAAGACCTTCCAAAAAATTCTACGCAAAAGAAAATATAAACAAAACTACTTATTTGATCTTCGATGTTTCATAAATTTGAATTATTTCCAATATGTATGATAAATAAGTACCTTTCCATCACACCCGATATAAAGCCGGGTGGGTACCCCTCGACTGTAATGAATATAAATAAATCAAATAGAGTAACAGCAGTCTGAGCAAATTAATATAAAGTTATGCAATTATGTGTATATGCTTTAGCAGTCAGTGTTCTTTCGTATAACATGAAAACGAAGGAATTTAATGAAAGCTCGGGATCACGGGAATCATATAGAGCTGAGAATATATGTATTACATAAGATATTTTGGTAAATGCTTGTTGTATGCATTAAAATTCAAGTTATAATAGGGTTAAATATTGATTTTAGTCATACTGGTAAGTGTTTAACACAATGCGTAGCCGTTCGTGCTACGTTGCTACATAGAAACAGTACAACAGTACGTCATGACGATACGGCTGTAGTATGTAAGCATTTGTATTGTTTATTGTAAGGGGGGGCAGCGCACAATAAATAAGTATTTTCTCACGTAGCATAAATGTAGTGTATAAGGCTTTCACTTTGTCAAACACGAGAATAAAGACATAATTTACATTGGGACAATGTATTTTTAATACTTCTACTATCGCGGACGACGAGCAGACCCGCCCATACCACACGACTATCGTAGCTAATATGACTTTTTTCCAATAATAAAAATAAAATATAGTATTAGATACTAAAATTATGTTTGTGTTTTTCAGGATATATTATATATAGGGTTGACACCTTTTTTTGAAGAAGAAATAGAGTTTTTGGTGCATGATATACAAATATACTACTTTAGAGGAATTTACGTGAAAAATTAGTAAATTTATTTCATTACTTTTTTATATTCTATTTATTTCATTACTAAATTGTCCATGTGTATTTATTAAAAGATTATTATTATTATTAAATGGCCTTGGCCAGCAAAAATCTCTTATTTTTAAAATATTCCTGAGAGTCTGAACAAAAAGCATGACAATAGAATTGGCGATCAAAATATAGTAAACTTCGTATTATAACTATATAATTATTTTTAATATTATTTATTATAATTTTATTCATCGTTCAAAAAACAAACAATTTTATAACATTGCTTCTGCTAATTTATATACAAGTTTGTTAGAATATATATTAAGCATATTGATTCAAATGTAAAAAAATACTATTTTTATTAACATTTTAATACAAATTGAATTTTGAAAGCGGTTCTGGTACCAGCAGCAATAGTTAGGATTTGATTTTTATTTATAACTAAGATATGCCCGCGACTTCCGCCACGCTTGACTTGCAATTCGCGAGGAAATCCCGGGCCCTAAGTTAAACCACAGAGTTTAAAAAAGAATGTAAGCATTCGTTTAAATAGAATATGTTTCAGAGTGAGATAATTTTTTTATATGTGAAAGTCTACAAACTTCTCCCGGAAAATTTTTGTACATATATTATTTATTGCTAATAACATTATTACTAATTTAAATGAAACTTTTTAAGAAGCAAGTATGATGAGATTTAGTCTATATTCATTTATCGGGAATTAAAATTTTAGTAAAAGTTGATTTTAATGAGTAATGTCATATAATTATTAATAGCTCTATATTAATACCCTATCTATCGTCTTGAGTTAGACCGCTGAATGTTGGCACTCATAGTAGCAGCTGTTTCTTAAGTACTTTTGCTTCTGTGGCCGAGCATTCCCGAACTTGCTTTCATTTTAATTATTTGCTCTCCCTATATTTCTTAATGAATAGGCAATAATTTTCTTATAACTTTTAAACATACGGATAATATCGTAATGCAGCTAATATTTAAATAATTACGGGTTGAAATTGATTAATTTACTCCGATCCTGAGTGCAATGGACCAGAAAGATTTAAAACTATGTTTGTTTGCTTTTTTTTGAAGTACATAATTATTACAAATATTTATTACCTGGTACCTCTTTAAGGTACTGGGACTATAAGGAATAAATAATCTTTATATAAAAATGAATGTTTGTCTGTATGTTCTTTATAGAATCGTAAACTATACAATTGATCATGTGATGATGTTTAGCAAAGTTGTTGTGCATGAGCCAAAGAAGGTTTCTGAGTTGGTTCACATGGACCCGGTAGGTGGCGCTGCTGTCCGCATATCGATCGAAGTTTTTCCGGGCAGGACGACGTCTGCCGGACAACTAGTATGTTATATAAGAGAGTGAGAATGTGAGTATACCGGCGAAAATGAATAGAAAGCCACTTGAATACGAAAATTCTGAAGCCGCTCAAGCTTGTTCAGCTGTTCTAAAACTAAATCCAGATAGTCAGTGTAATCAAGCCTGGGAAGCAATGAATATAATATATTTAAATCCCGCATAAAGAAGTGTGGTATAAACTGTCCGTTTGCTATATAGATAGTGGCGCCTGAACTCAAAAGTGTCTCGTTTATAGACTAACCTACAACGTAACATGATATCTCAAATGGGCTTTCACTCAATAATATTTCGTTCAGAGCTTAATTTATTTCTGGACACAAATCGAGTAAAAGTAATTACAGATAAATTAGCTTCTAGACGTTTTTGCGTTTGTGGTAGTGTACGGTCAGCATATAAATAAACTAATTTTTATATATTTTATAGGCAAGTACTTAATACGAAACTTGAAGATAATATTAAATTAAATTAATTGTTGATCCTGTTCTGAAGAATGACATTTGCTTTCATGCTGACATGGAAGTCAGTGAAATTCCGGTTGATTTAGCAATAAATCGAGCAGGAGTCATAATACTGCTCGGTTTGCATTCATTATCAATATATAAATAGTAAATAAATAACAAAAATGAACCACAATTAAAATCAATTAATTCCTTAATTATCAAACTAACTTAGATCTCACAATAATCTAAATAGTAATTATTTATTTGACACTACTTTGCTTGTAAATGTATTTTTTTCTTCAAAATAAAACGAACCTCTTTTTGCTGATTGCAGAAGGAATTTTAAATGACAAGTTCAGAATTCACGTAAATACACAAATACTACTAGAGACGCAAAAGCTTCTCGAATCTAATTTGCCTATAGTACATCTATATAACACGCTCATTTAAATATAAATCAATGTTTGATATAATAAGGCTTTAATTATTGATAATAATTATTATTTCCTTATTAAAAGACAATTTAGTCCAATATAAAAATACAGATGAATACACAAATAAACACAAACAATAATATCGATAGTATTTTTTTTAGTTATGTCTGCGTTAGTAATTAATAAATAAAACTGATTTAGTCCTGATAAGTTGATTTGAAACTGACGTCTGCAGTCTAGATCCCGTGCTCTATTCCCGGCAAGGTATTCTCATAAAAGAACTTCGTTTTATTCTTTCTGGTCTGTGTTTCTAAGACCGGTCCCATAATTTGCCATAGTAAATCCACAATACAAGCGTAACTTTCTTAGCTTGGAAATATGCAGTGTTTGTAAGGCGAATTACTTCTTACAATTTTTAAAAGAGGTCTCTCGAATATTTTCCTGTGAAAAATGTTGCAGAGATGTTTTTGTTAGATACTAATATTAAATATGTTTGCAGTGCGGAGGCGGTGTCGTAGTTGGTGGCTCTGCGAGCACGTTACAAGCCGTTCTCTGGCCTCATTAAATCCCGCTATTTGTTTAGGACCGCAATTCAAACACGGTCGTCACTCCGCCAGGAATAACGGATTTTACGATTTAAAATATTTAGGTAGCAATTTTACCTTGGTGCGTTTATGACAACAAACAATCCAGTTTTATCATTAAAGTTGGTTTGTACCCAAACCACTAACCGAACTTGTTTACTTGCTTTCTTTATGGACATTTTATTATAATGTTTTATAATGCAACCTTTTTAAACCTGTCGGTTTTTTGGATCTTTCTACTTTTCTCTTATACGTCTAATTTTATTTTTAAGGTTAGGAAGTCATTTTATCAAAAATGAAAGTTCATAATATCCATATGTCCAACTTAATATAATAGTTATTTTTCTCAAATATTATGAGTTTGCATACATTTAAAGAAGATGTTGCGAGTAGTCTTCTAAACTTGTACTGAAGAGTCAATCTACTTAAAATTAATCAGCTTCATAATATCTTTACAAAAACCCTGTGCATATTTGGATTGGCTTTTTGTGCTTTAAAAATAAATTAAAACCTTTTGTTAAAGCCGTTATTGTGTTATTTCTACGTTTCAGCCACTTTTCACGCTAACCGTAAGACTTATGTGTACTAAGGCTGGTGTGCATACACATTTAACCGACGGTTTAAATAAAATAATCGCTGTTTAGCCATATATTTTTGGCGATGATTTTAAATATAACCGTCGGTATGTCATAGACATTTAAGAAACCGCCATTTCATTTTCAGCCTTAGTCCTGACAACTTAAGAAAATACTATATAACAATAAAATTAAAAACCTTTAAAATCTTTAAAACAAAATGAATTCATTAAAATTTCTAACGCTTTCATTTATCGATGTTTCATAAACAAGCACAAATATTACTCCTGTATGAATATTTCACCTGCGGTTGGTCCAATATGCATTGTTACGTTGACTGAGTAAATTTTCATCGCAAATTCTGCTGTCGTGGTACAACTCTGGCTAAACAAACAGTCGTGTGATCGTGTCATACATAGTCGACAAACTTAAACGAACCGATATCGAATTCTCATAACACCGACTTACTTGTTTTATTACGGAAGGAAGAGCGACAATCGCCTAGTAAAAAATATAAGTATATCTCTAAAAACCTCCTAAATTCGATATGGATTGATGTCGACAGAGGTCATTTTTCTTTTGTTTTTTTGATGTTTTAATATATATATATATAAGAAAGTCATGTTAGTTACACTATTTATAACTCAAGAACGGCTGTACCGATTTGGCTGTACTAAGGCTGGTGTGCAGCGACTTTTAGCCGATGGTTAAAATAAGATAATTGCCAAAAATGTATGGATAAACAGTGATTATTTTTGGTTAAATTTCGGTGCACACCAGCCTGGCTGGTGTGCTTAGACATTTAAACGATGGTTAAAATAAAAGGATCGCTAAAATATACGGTTAAGCCATGATTAACTGTCAAAATAAAGTCTTAATAAGTTACTTGAAAATGTTTGCCCTATTTGGTCTAAAAAAATAGATTTCAAAGAAAGAAATGTAAATAAACAAAATTATAATCACACGCCACGATTTACACACAAATTACGTGTTTTTCAGTTTCTATACTTACCAAGCCATTATCATTTCAAATAATTATGCTTCTTTGGTGGTTTATCTTAATCAATTAAAGAAAAATTATAAGTTTTTAAAGTTTTCGTGACTTGTATACCTACATAATAAAACTACGTTTTAACGGTTTTAAGGGCGGCAATTGAACAAGTTGCCGGTAGGTTAAATAAAATTTTAACAATGACAATTGTCATCTTAGTCGTTCGTGACCACAGCCCCTGAAAATCGGCCGAAAAGTCGGAATAACCAAAATCAAACGAGTTACCGCGCTTAAAACCGTTAAAGCGTAGTTTTATTAGATAATAAGTTTGATTCGATCGATATACTACATTAATGTTAATTTTCTTCACATGGTTTCGATATTTGATCAATCATCATAAAATTTGATACAAATATGATGATAAATATGTTGTAAACAGGTAAGTTATTTAGGTAAAGGCATAGTCTCAGCGAAGTATAAACTGCGTGAAAACCCTTGGTGCTTGTTTCCATTTTTTCCTTAACTGATACATATCGTTGTTCCATTACGCACGCTAAATTATATTAAGAAAGTGATAGATCTCATTCGTCATTTCCATTTGTTGTCTATTAGGATGAAGGCCAGTCAAAGAGTTATTTATATTCTTAACATGTATTCAATTTATTACTACATAATTATATTTAGCTGAATATGATATCGGTTTTCGTTACCTAGAGCTGTCTGTTTCGATATGTAGCGTGAGATGTATTAATAACATTCGCGAGTACATCAAGTCAGACGCCCGCCACATGACTGATACTTTCAAAGCATATCTACAGAATAATATCTTCGTGTCTACGCAATTCACTGGGATGGTATGAAATGTTATTTAATGTTTATTCCTTTTATATACATAGCTGCGTCTACATTAGGTTAAGTTTTACAAGTGAATCGTTTTTGTCTCTAAACACACACATTATATTTATTGTATGGGTATATAATTGGGTAATAATAATTACAGGGGACAACACTGAGGCTGATTACAGCCTAAAGTTTAAAGTAATGGTGAATTCATTTATGAAATTTAGCATGACGAGAATTGAACCCGCGACCTAATCTAATTAATTTAGTGGCCAATACACAAACCACTAGTGCCACTATGTCGTTTTTTTGTATATAACTGCGATGAAATGACCGAACTTCTCAATACAAAAGTTTTTGTGTTTTTCTATGATATTTATAATGATAAATATTATTTCAATTATATTTTTAAATTGTTTATATTATTTATAAAAAATTCTAATTGTATTATACGGCTCTATATTTTAACCGATATTCCTGACTTTTTGGAGATTCACACTGTAAAGATTAAATATTAAAAATATAATATCTATTGCTTACTCGTAAATTTAAGAGCTTTCACAAAAATGCGATCAAATTTTTTAATGAATTGTATTCACATCAACAATGTATACCTTAACTTTACGTATACATTAACATCTAGATACGAGTACTAGTTTTCAAAAAAAATATATATAAACGTTAGTAAACTTGTACATGATTGTAATTAACTACACGAAATTCTCAGTGCAACAAATTCGATATCTAGTGGAAGACAGATATGGAATATTGATCGAGCCATCGATGCGATCACAATTTGCCGCTCTGGTCGGCTGGAGTGCTGCTATGCAAATGCCCGCGTTCCATTTTACGCTCGGTCCGCCGACGGGCTGCGGCGCTGCTACGCCAGGGTCTCCAGACTGAGTATTGGAACTTTCCTAATAGTCAACGAAAAATGTCCCCAAAATAACACTATTGCGCCGTCTTTACCCCAAATATACTATACCTATCCTCATCCTTTAAACACTTCACTTATTATATTTTGTGTTAGCAATTTCAAGAGGTATAATAATAAGCAAGTTAATTATTATATCAAAAGCAATACGACGTCAACATTATTATAGTTATTAGATATATTTACTGACTTATTAATGTAGCATTTTAGTGTTTGGGTTGAATTTGCTACATTCCAGTGTAATAATAAATAACAAAAACTACAAATACCCCACTGCTGGGCTCAGGCCTTCCATTTATAGCGGGACCGAATACACCACTCGCATCCACCACGCTTGTCCGAGGCTTATAGGTGGGTTTGACACATTGATTAACTTAATGTACAGGTTTCGTCACGATGTTTTCGTTCAACATTGGTTATATGCAGGCCTTGTCAGTTCCGTTTTGGGGGCACGCTAATTCTCAAAAGTTGTAAATCTATATTTTTTTGTTAGTAACTCCACTCTAAAAACCTATTAAAAAATAATTTTTTTGTAAAGTTTACCAAAATTTTTTTTTTCTTTTTTCAGTTTTTATGCCATTTTTTCCATATTTTCGAAAGTTCCTTTAAGGACACTGCGTGAAAAAAGCCCTGTATATGTATATATGTAGGATAGCAAATAAATAAAGAATCTCTCTTTAAACTAGTATAATTAAATAACAAAATATAACAAAGAAAAAATACAACACCCGCCTGCCAATCTAACTATAAACTACACGTTGCTAAGCAACCACCATCCTACACTCGGCCATCCTGCAAAATATCTGTCCTCAGATATTCTATAAGCTTCTTAGAACATAAAATTAAACTTACTTACAGAATATAAACCTATCATTACAAATGAAACACAAGCTAGACTAATATATAAATAAACAAAGCCAATAAACCATTCTTCAATGAAAATAAAAACTAAAATTATTCCTATATGAATTAAAAACAAAAGATTCACGTCGTCCATTCCATCATTACATTTACATCATCTAGTTATTCATCATCTGGCCATTTTTCTACTTCATCCAAATAACCATCTAAGTGTCTGGAGCATTTCTTTCTGACTTTATAACACACAATTATATCTTGAAACTGTCTCTTTCCAATATAAAATTTTACTTTCATAAAGCTTTTACTCAATACTTTTCTTTTAAAGGCAATATCTGCAACTCTATTAACTTCTCTTCTTCCTTTAAAATTACTCTTCTTAGTCAATATTTTTCTGTATTTCGTCTTTTCCTTCAGCATCACAAAACTTTTGTAAAACCCTTTATTGGCGTATTTTCTTTCAATAAATGTAGAATTCCTGCTCTTCAATGATTTTATCCATTTGAAATATAATTTTCCCCCCTCTTTCTTTAAAATTCCTTGTTTTTTGTGCGTATTCTTAGCCTTAGATTTACTTGGTAAAATAATTTCAGTTTCTGAAGGTATTGGGATACTACTAGTACACGTTTCTGTAATAGTATCATAATGTTTACATAAAACTGAACCGCTGTTATCATTTTTATAGTTTTGGCTGTTCAAGTCGTCCAAATTTTCAAACATTGTCATTGGTACATCACTATTTGACATTATACTAATCGCGACTGGTGTAATCACCTCTTGTTGCTCTAATATTTCGTTCTTTGCATGCCGATGCATTGCGGAAAACCAATAATTTAGTTGCTCTTCACTGATCCTACTGTCCTGTAAACCTTGTTTGATCAAATGCCTCGTAAAATTTTCTGGTATATTTCCTTTTCTGCCTAGCTCTCTTACTCTCAAAAAATAATCGTAACTACTTTCGCCTCTGTTTCTTTTCATCATCTCATCTATGATTCGCTCCGTATCCAATTTTTCATCGGGGAATTCATTAAACAAAGCGATTTTTAATTCCTCGTAACTGCTGAAACTACTTTCAGTACGTAACCACAAAGCTGCAGTAGAAACCAAAGATCTTTTCGCAATAAGTAATACAAAATTTGGTGACAAACCGTATTTCTCGGCAGCTGTGTCAATCTGCTGTGCCCATCTTAACACGGTATATTCTGGGTCGTGGCCTGAAAATTTGGTGACAGAGTCTTCTACAGTCTTTAAATCAAAATACATCTTCGTCTTTATCTTCTAAACATGAATTCTAAAACATCATAAAAGAATCAGCTTCCTCTTCAACATTAATCTTCAAAAAAAATTGACATCTTATAAATTCGTCTTCAAAACTCTCAACACAACATAATGGTCTTCACGTCATCTGTCCACATCCCGAACGATTTTTATAATGTCCCGGACGATCTTTGTACTATCCCGGACGAGCCCCCAAAAATGTAGGATAGCAAATAAATAAAGAATCTCTCTTTAAACTAGTATAATTAAATAACAAAATATAACAAAGAAAAAATACAACACCCGCCTGCCAATCTAACTATAAACTACACGTTGCTAAGCAACCACCATCCTACATATATGTAATGCATATTACGCCAGAAACGTACCTAATTGGTGCATGCATGCTTTCCGGCCAAAATTGGAACAGTGCCCTTGGAGTTTGGGAAGCGATACGCTGACCATTAAACTACCATGGCATCTATATTACAGTAATATCTCTAGAGATATAATCCTAATGTTTTTTAGCAATAGTTAATTCCTTTAACAAAATATTTTTCCCCAAGATTGTAAAAAACAATCTCAATATGGAGACCCTGTGCGACGCTGCGTCTCTCAGGCAAGCCGAAGCGAGCGCCCCCGGGGGTGAGGGCCGCGGCACAGCGAGGCCGCTGCATGCCGGATGTTTCGCTGTCGTCGCAGGAAATTGAGAGCGCTGCATAAATCCTGATCCTACAAACCAAATTTGATTCGACCTAATCCGGATATTGATACGAAACAAACCCCTCTGACGGGTATTTTAATGATTCGTTTCAAGTTCCAAAAATATATTTTTACCTTTCTTGTTCAGGGTTTCGTAGGCATTTTGGTAAAACTGGAAGTTTTTGTCCCGTCCAAAGGCATCGAACGTTAAGATGAAATTGAAATATTAAACAGTGGCTTTTTTATTTACTTTAATTGATAAAGGGCAATTAGCTTCTAAAGAAGTTGAGTTGAGACATTCCTTACTTTACAAATATAAAGTGGACATTTTTGATATAGTAGAGTTCCAAAAATATTTGAATCGTAAATTAGCTTGCACAATATTCCTCGCTAAGCATAAAAATGCAATTGATAGTGTGACAACCTAGGCGCCGCCAAACATAAATTCCACGTACAAATCTGTAAAAGCACATTTAATTACCTGTCGTCATTTGAACTAGTTGTAATCCTTTTACGATCGTATTCTTTTGTTCACTTATTTGTTGGCATAGCTTTCTAATTATTGTGGAGAATAGCCTATTGTTCTATTGTACTTGCATTAGCATCATTAGCCAGGTACAAGATAATTCTAGGAAACTGTGGAGACGTTGTCGGGCGAACATTCATTTTTATTTGCATTTGTGGAACATAAAACGACGGCCTGAAGGAGAGAGGAGGACAGTTGAACGACGATTATGATACGGGCGTGATGTATATACATTCGAGAATCTAATAGTAACGGAATTTGCGCGTTTTATTGAATTATGACCTTCTGCATTACGTTTGGATTTGTTGTGTTCGGTTATATTTGTACCTGTGTTATAATATGTTTGTATAGTTCTAATAAACTCTATAATAATTCCAATGGCATTTTAATTAGAGTCCCGCTAACCTCGTAACAATAGTAAAATTTCATCATACACGGATTATTCACTATTAAATACATATTTGTGGCTCCGTAGCGAAGTACCGAATATAGTAGAAATTTGTCGATATTGTGCGTAAGAAGTACTTACCTAATTTATTTATTAAGTATTTATTTATTCTTAAAAATAACTTGAGCAAGGCCCTTGGAAAGTTACTAAATAACAGTTCGAATAGAGTGAAATATTACCGACAAAATTGAATACGTGCAAGCGTTTTCCGCCTTTCAGACAGATAAGTATATGTAGAACGCATAGATAAGTAATACATCGTGAAACATGAGTTACAGTACAAATTTACTGGTTTTATCAATATTATATTCCTTGTTTGTTATAAATTTTAAGTTGTCTGTTTTTAATTGATTTTAATAATAATAATGCCCATAATACTACTGCTGGGCTTGGGCTTCTCCACTTTTAGGAGAACGGACGGTAGATATACCTGCCAGGCTTGGCCAAGGTGAACTGACTGATAGGTTTGACAATTCGCTTATTGCGGTATGCAGGTTTTGTTGCGATGATTACCTTTACCGTGTAAACGTGGTAATTGTAATAATATGCATAATTAGCTCAGAAAACTGTGAAAGTGGTGTGTGTTTCCAGACCAGGATTCGATGCCACTTCTCTTGAAAAGCGATTCTGAATTTTGGGAGCATTACTCACTAAACTACCACGGCTTCTTAATTATTTTCTTTGGGCTTCATCTTAATTGATTGAATTTAATTAATTATAACACATGGATATAAAGTAAAATACACATGTATGTAGATTTAAAAAATGACAAAAAGGATTCTATGTTTTGACTTTTTCATAGCTTTTTTTATTGCATAAGTTCACCAAACAGGCCTACAGTCCACCCGATGGAAAGCGATTACCATCGTCTATAGACAATTCGTAACATCAAAGGTGCTATCGATGTGCTGCCACTCTCTAAAGGGAGACTGCCACCTGGCCACTAATACCGGAACGCAACTTAAGGTTGTTATGATGACATACTCTAGAATAGGATGTTTAAAATTATATAACTAGATGAAAATTATCTTTCGTTACTAAGCTTTTATATCTAACTAGCTTCTACTCGCAACTTCATCCGCGTCAAGAATTTAAAAAAGTCATTAAAAAGTCCCCCGATTTTGAAACATTCTTTATTGGTGTTCCGCTTCTATTGATCTTAGCGTATGCTAGCAATGATATTAGCCTATAGCCTTCCTCAATAAATGTGCTATCTCATACTGAAAGAATTGTTTAAATCAGACCAGTAGTTCCTGAGATTAGCGCGTCCAAACAGACAAACAAGCTCTTCAGATTTAATATTAGTAAAAGATTAGTAAACACAACTACCCGGAAATATTACAACAGCACAATAATAGGTGGGTACTACTTGGGACAAATTTAATTAACAATACGTAATTTCATATAAAGTAACTACTACTCACGGAAAAGCCTTAGTATTTATTGTTGTTCTAAGCTATAAAGGATTAATTATTCACTTCGTTCGTTAGCCGAGAATGTCTCCACGATTTTGAAAGCTATCTTAAATCTAATCGTAAATCACTGGCCTTAATACTTTTACTGTCTGTCACTAGATTTAAAGAAATTCTACATTTTCTTTTTCTTGCCTAACGTAAAGCTGGATCTGATAAGAAATTGCAATATTAAACTCGTGGGCTTTTCCACCTGTTTTCTGTGATTAAAGTATGTTTCTTGCAAACAGCGAGCGCGGGGATAACGCCAAATGTTAACAATTCTTTCAATACAAAAATATTTCAAAGTTATTTTTAATATTCGTAATAATGTTAGGTAGTAAAGTTACAATTATGTTGTTATTAATACCTAATTGCATTTTTGATCACTTTACACGTGGTAGAGGCTTGCTAGATCCAAACAAGTTAATATATAGACGGATAGATAATGTACACCATTACAGAAAACACGGAAATAAGTTTTTCTAGCCTAAAAATATTCTAAATGTGCACAATGGGCGGGCTACCGCTAAGAAGCGAGTAGTGCTCTTTTACAAATAACTTGATCAAATTCAACTTTACTAACTTTAATACTTTCCAGTTATGTTATTAAAAAACACATTAACGCCCAACAGTTCGAAGTGATTTTATTGGCACTGAATAGAGCTAGGTATAGGGGTGGGTACATTAAATTCAATAACACGAGTTAGAGAGTTCGACGCTCGCTCCGACCGTCCTCAAAATAAGTAAAGAAGAAAACTTTTCAAAAACTCCGTTCAACTTATACCGTTGTATGTCTACAATTTTTCATTGGGCAAACAAAATAACGCATGTTTTTGTAAGATGTTTCTGTAATTTCATGTACCGTATACATCAAATTAGCCTTTTTGTACCAAAATATCTAATAACTACTTTCATAGAAGCCTGAATTAAATCTATAATAAACTTCTAAGCATTCCGTGTCTGTACATTGAAGCTATTTAAAAAAAACAACTGTAATAGGCTGTATGGATGGAGACCTCGATGCCATTTTATTTAAGGATTTTTTGTTTGTCTGTTTCAGGATTTAAGTAAAACTACTGGGCCGATTTCGATAGCTTTAATATCTGCGCTACTTGTTATTCCGGGAGCCCGCGGAAATTTTCCCGGAAGTAGTTTGTAATCAATTGTACGGGTGCATAATAATTAGGTTATTTCAAAATAATTTTAACTAAACGATAGGTGCGGTACTTTGTATACCGGGAATCCCGCGGGAATTCAAATCAAACGTAGACGAAGTCGCGGGCATATAGGGTACTTAATAAAATTGGAAAGTATTTTATGGTTCGCATACACAAACATCCCTATTTTCATTATTTAACTACGGAACTATAAAAAACATTATGATTTCAGAACATGAAATCGTAGACATACTAGGTATGCCTTTTATGTTCTGTCGTTTCCATATTTCCCGGCAATTTTGAATTTGGAACTATTCTATATTCGAATGTGTTTAAATTTTAAATCTCAAAACAGTTGAAAGTATTAGGATTAAAGCTACTGTTTAGACACAGCGTCGATTGGAGTCTGTCAGGTTACGTACGAAAATGAATCTTTCCAAGGAAAATGTTCGTGCAATAATTTTCTACAACTTTAAAAGAGGCCTGACACGGCTTCAGTGTTTTGAAGAGCTAACATCTGTGTTCAGTGATGAAGCCCCATGTCTGCGAACTGTCGAACGCTGGTGTTTAGAATTCCAGTGTGGACACACTAGTGTTACTGACAAATCTCGCGAAGGACGCCCAAAATTCGCCTTCACTGAAGATAACATCATTGCTGTGAGACAACTAATTCTCGAAGATCGTCTGTGATGTATCGAGAGATAGAGACTCTATTAGGCATCTCAGGGACAACCATTCAGAAGATCTTGCATGAAGCGCTTGGTGTGAGAAAGCTAGTTTGCCGTTGGATACCGCATCTGCTTTCCGACGATCACAAGGCGGCCCGCGTCAGATGGTGTAAGAAAACTCTGCAAAGGTTCAACCGAGGTTTTTTCAAATCACGTCTACGACATCATCAGTGGTGACGAATCTTAGAACTATGCCTACGATCCTGATTCAATTCATTCAAGACGAGCCAAAGCCGACCAAATTTGTTCGTTTTCGAAGCACTTCAAAGAAGATGGTGGCCACGTTCGTTGGAAAAACCGGCCATGTTGCGACTATTTCACTTGAAGATCGTAGAACGATTAACGCAGAGTGGTACACCACAGTTTTTTTTACCACAAGTCATCGCCGAACTTCGAAAATCTAACTCAAAGCGACGCATCATCCTACACCACGACAACGCAAGCTCACACAGCGCTCGTCAAACGATTGAGTATTTGAAGCAGGAAAAAGTAGAAATTCTTGACCATCCTCCATACAGTCCTGACCTAAGCCCTAACAATTTCTTTACATTTCCTAAAATTAAAAAAAGTCTTCGTGGTCAAAGGTTCCAGTCCGGTGAAGAAGCAGTCGACGCTTTCAAGTCAGCCATTTTGAACACCCCTATATACTTTAGAGTGGAATAAATGTTATAATAACTGGTTTGAGCAAATGGGAAAGTGTATTAAGCTACGTGGTGAATACTTTGAAAAACAATAAAAAGTACTTAAAGCTGCTAGTTGTGTTTTTTTCTTCAAACGACAAAACTTAAAAGGCATGCCTCGTACAGGTCAATTTTATTTATGTAGACTAAAAAAATATGGACGTTACAAAATTCATTAGCGTAACTATTTGTTGACATCATCTGAAAATAGTTCCAAGACATTGTAGTTAGTGGACGATGTTCGCAACTCACAACAAAATACTTGTTAGCACAGCTCTCGACTTCTCAACATGAAATCTTACAGGACGTGATTATCCAAACTAGTAAATGTCTTGCAGTCTACCCTTTAATTTTCACGAAAGCCATTAACAAATCTATGGTGCTATATTTTATAGATTATAATCCTACTAATATTATAAACGCGAAAGTTTGTAAGAATGTATGGGTGTATGTTTATTACTCTTTCACGCAAAAACTACTGAATGGATTTTGATGAAACTTTACAAAAGCTTACACATCAGAATAAGACATAGGTAATCTTATATACCTTTATAAACATTGAATGTTTATAAGTATGTCTTTTATAGAATCGTAAACTATACATTTTGTTTATAACAAAAAAGGTTTTATTTGTTTTAGTTTTTAATTTAATATTTTAAATATAGTAGCATGTGACATATAGAAAAAGTCATTCAGAATACATTATAATACAAAAAACCATTATTTTATTAATTTAATACAAAATCCATTCCCTCTCCAACACATTTGATCGTGTGATGATCTTTAGCAAAGTTGTTGTGCATGAGCCAAAGACGGTTTCTGAGTTGGTCAACAATTGGCCTGGTAGGTGGCGATGCTGTCTCAATATCGATTGAAGCTTTTCCGCGCAGGACGACGTCTGCCGGGACAGCTAATAATTTATATAGACATAGTGTGAATTATCCAAAATATAACGATAAGTGTCAAGTAAGCGGGTGAAACCACGGGGCGCAGCTAGTACCTCTATACGAGTCACTAGCTTTTACTAGTGACTTCAGTTGCATTTGCTTTTATTCGAGACTTGTCACCTACGAACAGTTTTATTATTAGTAACAGAATAATGAAAATTAACTATTGTCCGCCCAACTTGATATTACTATACGACACTGTAACTTAACGGCACGTATCCCATAAAAACATGATAATAATTTTAGATGAAAGATTCATGACAGTGCAACTCTTTACACGCCAAAGAAACTTCTTGTTTTATACAGACCACATAATTTTAGAATTTTTGTTTGTCTGTCTGTTAGAATATCACGTAAAAACTACTGAACGAATATGAATGAAACTCGCTCGACACAGTGCTGGCTTATAACCTGAGTAACATAGGATACATTTTATCCCGACGAAATTTTTTTTCTCATTTAATTTACCTATTGTTTAAAGAGCAGGCGTTAATATAGATACATTGTATTAAATTTGTATATATCTCAAATATCCCAAACTCCCATTATGAAAAGTATCTATGTCCATTTTTGGTATTCAAATAGACAGATCGAGTTACTATCTCTTTTTTAATAGATTATGAATTAGCTTGAACTTAAACTTATGAATGCACTTGTGAAATGATTTGTCTCCCATGAACACTTTCATCCCGTATTTAAACCCGTTCTAGTTTTATTTATCTATCCCCAGTCTAATCTGTAAACTACATATACGACCAAAACTACTACAACTGTAAAAACTACAAACGTACCAAAATTAACAAAATGAACAATCACCAAAAATAAACAAAACCCATTATATTTCTGGGATAACCTTTACATAAATCTATTCCATTATCCGTGATAAAAAGTATCTCTTGTCCAGCCTGGGTATTAAAATTACATATATACCGAATTAAAGCCAAATTGGTCTAATAGTTTTTCCGTAAAAGCATAACAAACAGAGAGACAAATATATTTTTATCCCGGGAACTATTCCATTTTTCGGGATAAAAAGTATCCTATCATCCTCGCCATCAAATATATATAAAGCTTCTGCCCGCGACTCCGTCGGCGTGTAAAGATTTTTATTTGTACCACGGGAACTCTTTAATTTTTCGGGCTCAAGAGTATCCTATATGTTGACTAGGGATATAAACTACCACCATACAAAATTTCATTTAAATCGGTTTAGTCGTTTCGGAGATTAGCCCGTACAAACAGATAAAAAATAATTAAAAAGAACTAAATTAGTTCTATTTCACTTCTTACATCCCCCTGACTCGGTTTTTCATTGTACAGAAATTCGACCTCTACAGTTTTACTATTTGTATAGATACTGAGTGTCGGCCAAATTGGTCTAGTAGTTTTTCCGTCAAAGAGCAACAAACAGACAAAGTCACTTTCACATTTATAATATTAAATGGGATACCTTCGTTGTCATAAACAACATGTCATTCATAGTATAACTTCAAATCAGGTTGACTTCGATTCGCCTTTATGTTTGGCTGGGTGGGTAGTTGTGAAGGCTATATGGATTTCGTTTGTTAATATTATATGTAAAAAAATCGAATAAGTTCTTCTATAAGTAGTAGTAACTAGTGTAACAAAAAATAATATTTTAATAAGGGGTACATACACATGAAATCTGTACTATTTTATTGTAGTTGTAAAAAATGAAAGACAAATCCGTCGTAGTGAGATTTTGTGTACACAGAACACAACAGGGCAATGATGCCGCGTACAGTTTATGTGTTCTTAAAGTTTACTTTTTAGTACGTAAAATTTTCTGGTTTTAATCACGATCACGGCTAAAAGCCATGAAGCCTGAGGGTAGGACGTGGAATAAAGTGGCGCGGTTCTCATCAAGTAATCATTATGGACGCGCCATGTTTTTAAAACGGCTTTGGATTGCGCCTAGCCGAGATCCAAATTAATCCCCTACTACAATGTTCGTACATAAATTGGAATAATTTGTTTTGGGGCAAAATGATGCTTCGTATCTTGCAAAAAACCTCAACAAATTTTATTATTATGTTATTTATATTCGCACTATTTTTTTAAACGTTTACTAAAGGTGCTTTGACATCTTTTATCTAGAAGACGTTGTTATGAACAATTACATGCTGTAAATTGTCATATACTTTAATTTACATAGACATTTATGATAATATAGATTTCAATCTGTTTAAATTAGAATATCAACAGAATGTATTCCCATAAAGAAAAATATAATGACATAGGTTGTTAGCAGAATACATAACAAAAACGTATGCGTCTCGGGACGCCCGACAGAAGTGATAACTTAGCCTGCCTAGGTACCTCTGCCGTATGCGTGAGAGAAAGGGAAGCCAGACAGACTGGCGCCGTAACGTGTTACGTAACGACGCGGTTACCCTCCCATAAGAAGTTATCACTTCAAAATGCTCTTCCGATTTGGCAAAATTTTGTTGCAAATTAATGGTAATAATTTAATTTAGGTTTTAAATATAGAAAATTTAGGAAAGTTGCTGCATAAGTTGTAAAATTTGGAAAAATAATTAAGGTACTTTTTGTATAAGATTTTTGTTTGAACTGTTTGAAGTATAAATGATACCTAACTCACGGCTTGTATTAATTTGTAATTTTTTTAGGGTTCCTTAACCATTTCGGAAAACATTCGTGCGTGCATCTCTCATCATAATTATCATAGTCCGAATGTTAAATCCCAGTTGCGTTCGGAGCGTTCGCATTTCCGACACGCAGGTTTCGTCTGTCCATCTGTTCGGTCTATTATTTGTTATCTGCCATGGAAATATTTTTGTGAAAATACTGGGTCTATCCCGATGGCAGCCTTGCATCATTTTACTTTGTTTACAAATTTCTAAATTATTAGCTTTTCACAAATTCAAAAACTATCATAAACACATTGGACAGTGAGAAGGACAACGTTTGCCTTATCAGCTATTTTCAAATACTTTTGTGTTACTTGGTGTGAATTTCCCAATAGTTATTTACGCTGAGCTTTTCACGTAACCTTTAATTGAACTCTTGTTCGGTCGAGGCCTTATCGGTAAGTTTGATGCGAATCCCATCGCCGGCGACTCGCCCACGCCGCTCGCCCACCCCACCAGCGTTACTGGTAATAAAACCTCACATTCCACTTGCAAGTCACGGACTAGATTACCGCGAGACATCCTTGCGATTTGCCGATCAGCAGATATTCGCCATGCTGCGCTTCTCGAACTTAAATAACTTGGAAAATGCAGTTGCATACCATACGACAATAATAATGTATTTATTTAATTTGAATTTATTTACATCATTCACAGTTTTCTACTAATATGAATGGTTTGTTATTTCTTCATCGCCATGGAAATAAAGTATTTTAGTAGGTAGGTAATAATTAAAAGGTAGTAATCAATCTTTTTTTGTTGGTTTAGATGTATTAAATGATATACCTAGTGCTAGGCGGGCCACAAAAGCTCGGCGGAAAAGTATAGCAGGTATAAGCAATACGAAATATTTATTATATGAGCGAAGTGGCGAATAATGAATGATTTAGGGCTGATTTTTCAATCAACAGACAAAAGTTATCTGTCGAATAAATTATAACCTGACTAATTAAATAATAAAACAATTCAAGTGTTTTATTCCTAAGCCCGTCATTTTCATTTTCAGTCCCGTCAATTCCATGCTGTATTTTATTCAATGTATAACTCTTATCTGGTAATTGAAAAATCGGCCAGTGTAAAGTTACCTTTATTTTTGATCATATAACGTATCAGTCCAGATTTTCAAATGATATTGGAATACTATAGCGGCATAAAATGCTCAGTATTCATATTATATTCTATGTGCTGCGGCTACACCTGCGTTAGTGTTGTAGATTTAGACTGTGGGCGAATACGACTGATTTGAATCGTTAAAAAAGAACGCCATTAGCGCACAGCCACATAAGTGCATATACATACATATATCTGTCAATATTTAACGTCACTAACAAAACCGCATCCCAAATAACACATTAAACCCATCGCCATATCTACGTGGAACGACCTGTATCTGTAACACTATCGCAGATGAAGCCCCATTTACAAGGATAAATACATACATACATAATAATTGTCAAAGATTATTAGTATAAATTTATCTGCAGAATTGTGGAGTAGTCTGGTAAGGTTGGGTTTCGGGTACATAGATTTATTTGTTTTAAATTTATTTTTAATCCATACTAAATGATAATCGATTTTAGCACTTTCCAATAGTAATAATTACCATTACCATAAAACTTTATCTAAATATTTTCTTTATTTACTTAAACAACTTTTGTAGTTAGCAAAAGTGTACGGTAAACAAAAAGCTTGCAAAGGAAAGTATGTCCTATCAATAAATGCCCGTGGAACTGGCAAATTGAATTAAATAAAACACACAAGTCCGCTAACGAGTCGCTGTTTACTCAAGTGGACACTAATTGGCTTAGCCAGCGGTCGTCGTTGTCGCCGGCACATGGACCACGAACCTCAGATTTATCCTCTGTAGATGGATATGGTATTAACTAGAAGCTCACCCTTGTAAACAGTTAAAAGGCGACTAATACGCTTTCATACATTCTTAGCCAAATTGTAAAAACATGAGACTGATTTTAAGATTTATTTTTATCATGTTGATATCTATAATATTATAAAATTCTACACATGCCGTATTTGTACACTGAAGATACCAAATCAACTAGAATATACTATACAAAAGAAAAAAAACGATGCAATGTTTTTAGATTTCTTGTCTGTTTGTTGGGGATAAAAACTACTGGGCCTATTTCGATGCAGTTTTCAGAGATGCATTTTTTTTCTCCTAAAATCTGCGCTACGTTTTAACTTGGGAAAAACGAGGGATTTTTTTTGGAAGTTATTTAAAATAGCGAGATTGAAAAAAAATATAATTCCAATGCGTTTTTCTTCTAATCAACAGCAAATTTTATTTAATAAAATGTGTTACATTTTTTATCCCGGGAACCCCACAGGAACTTTTCCGGGAGCGCTTTCAGTAGTATTAATAATTTTGCTAGATTGCATAAATATTAGCTTATATGTCCGCCTCCTTTGTAATGTAAAACAGACATCTGAATATTGATTTAAATAAATGTATAATACGATGGATACGAAATAAAAAAATAATACAATAAATATAAATAATATTCCAAATAAAGTTAAGATTGTTATAATTATTAGTAATAGACAATGGACAACACTGAGAACAATCGCAGATCTACGATATTTACTTTGCCTGTAATCAAACCTGAGAATTCTATTACAGTAAACTAGGTAGACCAAGCATAGTACAGTAGGCCTGAGAGACTAGTATCTAAAAACAAGTGATATCACAAACTTAATTATCGAGTGTATAGGCACCGTTCATACTTGCATTAATACATGTGAAGACACAATATTTTTGAATTTTTGAAGTAAAATTTCTTTAGCCTCGTTGTGATTTGAAACTCGATGAAACGCAAAAGCGATACTAAAAAGAGATAAACACATTAATCTAGAGGACTAAGCCCATGAGATAAAACATTATATTTAATAATTTAACAAATAAACACTATATTATACAAAGAGAGTTGAACATGTTTTGAAGATTTCGTTCATACTTTAAATTTCGCGTTTTAAAGCTTAAATACTTTATAAAGATATATTTAGTATACGAAATGTGAGGTCACCGAATATAGGATCCCTCCCAACCCTAGACACTTTGTTTCACTTCTACTGCGCTTGAACTGCACACACACAATACAATTTTTTTATTCAATTATTTCATTACATGGAATGTAAAGATTCATGACAAATATGTAAGCCAGAATAATATTGTAAATTTCCAAATAATACTTATATAACCCTGACGCGAAATATGTGTTCATAAGGAAAAACTAATTATGAAAGGGCTCATCCATTCGGCGTTGATACTTCCTGTCGTTCGTTTTATACAACGAGATAACTTAAGAATGAAGATACAATCACAACTCACGTAAAGTGTACGCTATTCTTACGAGCTTCAAAATTACATATAATATTATAACCTCGCTCAAAGAATTAGTGTTTGTATTTAATTAGGTAATACTGCCAGCCTTCAAGACTACTGCTCTGCGACAGCAGTCTAGACCCATTCTAGTGTATAGTTTTATATTTTGCTAGGTATTTTTGATTTGTATGTATTAGATTTATTTTAATTTGTACATACTTAAAACTATTACTTATTAATATACATATGCCTACTTTATTTTAAAGTCAATTATTTCATATATTTTATTTAATGAATATTAATAGTAAACTAACTTGAATAAAAATGTATTGTTACGAGTTGCAGGACTCGAATTTAAATGCCGTTAGAATTACTGTAGAATTTATTAGAATTATACAAACACGTATAACTCAGGCACAAATATAAGTGGACACGACCAATACAAACGAATACACGATTCAATAACACACGCAAAGTTCGTCGCTATAGCTTATGGAATGTACACACATCTGGTCTCGTTTGTGACTATCGCTAGACTGCCGCACTAGAGATGTGTAACTCAGGAGTGATTGATTTAAAAAATGTATAATCTTTCAAAATTCGAAATCACTCTTTAACTCACTATGTTAAGATTGATTTTAGTCACATAGAATGATGAAAACTAACAAATCAGATACTTGGATGTAGTTTGAGACAGTAGATACAGGATATTGTGTATTGAAATGAGATAACATGCGCACTCTAAGAAATACAATGATGATACACATTAAATTAGACTCTCTACCGTTATTTTAAAGCTTAAACCGGTCAACTGAATGAATTATGTCATTCAAAACCAAAGATTTCAGAGACAAAGATTTAAGAGAGTGATTTAAATCTTTCAAGGGAAAAGATTAATAAATCACTGATCTCATTGGTGATTTAGTTTGCGCATCGCTATGTCGCACCCCTCCGTTGCCGTATTGCTTTTATACTCTCAAATACCTACCATATGTCTCAACACAATACTCGACCGTGTAGGATTTCTTAGAACCGGCTTGTATTTTAAATACGAGACACCTGGCAGTGATCACAATACAACAATAGGCCCTAAGAGATTACAATACACAATGGGCAATTTCTAATTACAAATTTTAAACACAAAGTAAACAAAATAAGTCTAAATGCGTAAAGGTAATAAATTGTGTGTTTTATGATAGGCAGGTGTGCATTCACTTTTTTCGGCGTGTGACAGTATATTAATTTCCAAAAAATAACTTAACCTATGCCTCTAACATTTAAGACTTCAATTTTTTATTATGTTTGTATATTTCTGTGTTTGTCTGTTATTTTTGATAACTATATAAGAATCGATTTTCATTAATAGGACAAGAAAGATACTTCAAAAAACTGTAGCTTATACCGGTCAACCAAATTCAAACATTTAGTAACGTAATAAAAATGAATAACACAAATAAAAATTCTTAATGATGAATAACATTAAAATTTCAAATAAAAAATATTTAACATTAAGGTTTGAGAAAATTGTTCTCAAATCCTAATTTCCGTATTTAATTTGGTTCAGTCCAAACACCCTCGAGGCAAGAAAGAAATTAAATACAATTTACTCCCAATGTTTTAAGAAATGTAAGGAAAATTCATTACTTAGTCCCGTGATCAAAACAAACAGAACTAAGCCGTTGAAATAAGTAAAAGAAATCATAAGTCATGTGAACTAATCTATTACAAAAGTTATTACTAAAACTATAGGAAAAATATCTGCGATTTGAGCGCGGTAAGTAGGGGAGGGGAACGTGCCTAAATCGTACTTGCTCTTAAATCTAATTCTATCATTATTTCTGATCAAAAAACTACAGTGGCAACAGAAGTGACCAGAAATTTAACTAATAGTTCACTAGATTACTTAAATCTAAGAATTTTATCATGTTTAAGTTTAAATTGGCACTGTTGTTGATTATTTACTTAATAAAGTATCCGTGCAGGAACGGAGAAAGAATACAATTTCCTGCGGCCGAGCGGCCTGTCGTAAGAGGCGACGAAACAACCCACGTCCAGGTGGTAGGGCATTTGCCCGACTGGATGGCTACCATCTCTGAGCTAAAGTATGTCGCCATAACGACCTTGAGTTGTGTTCCGGCATTAGTGACCAGGTTCCAGTCTCCCTTAAGAGAGCGGCAGCGCATTTGTAGCACCTTTGGTGTTGCAAATGTCCATAGGCAATGGTAACCGCTTTCCATCAAATGAGCCGTCTGCCTGTCTGCTGAACTCCTGCAATAAAATAAAACTATAACTCTAAACTCCATGTTCACTTATTAGTTATTTTCTCAATTATTAGCCAATTTTTAGACATGTTATGTGCAATAGTGAACATTAATTTATTGATTGTAATTGATACAACGTATCATTTTGTTTAGGCTTATAATATCCAAGTGAGGTTTCATATCACGAAAATGTGTATGAATATCCAATATTACATGAATATTCCACGCGCAAAAGTAATTTTAAAGGCTATAATACAAGCCGGTGCGTTTCACCCTCCCGACGACGGATGTAAACAGGCGACAGTGGCACCCGGTGACATCAGTGGCTTGTATCTGGCGCAAATTTGCATATAAATTGTATCTTCTGGTCAGACAACCGTCTAAGAAAGCACGCATCTATGATAAGTCTACATCCCTTTAGAGAGCCCGTTTCATGTTTATCTATGCTTGCGTGCATACCACTGCGCCAATCTGTACGAATTTTGCGAACTGGAAAGAAATGTACTGTAAATAAAATATAAGCATTAATAGCATATTGTCTGACGTCGATGTTTGTATAGAACTTAGGTATACTTAATATTGTTACAACTTAGGCTTACAGATCTGAAAAAACACATTATATTACCTGCCGGCATTTGATCTAAGTGTAATCCTTTTATGATCGTCTTCTTTGTTCACTTATTTATTTTAGGCACACGTTTTTAGTTATTGTGGAGAACAGTCTATTGTCCTCGGTAAGAAGCATCATTAGCCACGTGTTGCGGATTACAAGTACAAGCTAATTCTAGGAAATTGTGTCGACGTTGCCGGGCGGGCACATTTGCATTTGCGAAGTATAAAACGACGGCCTGATTGAGAGAGGGGGGTCAGTTGAACTACAACTACGATAAAGGCGTGACGTGTGTACATTCGGGAATCTAATAGTGACGCACTTTGCACGTTTTATTGAATTACGACTATCTACATTACGTTTGGATTAGTTGTGTTCGGTTATATTTGTACCTTTGTTATACGTGTTTGTATAATTCTAATAAACTCTATAATGATTCTAACGTCATTTTAATTCGAGTCCCGCTAACTCGTAACAATATCTTGATAAAAATGCATTTATTCCTATCTATATCACACAGTAAAAGTTCCACTAAAATTATTGAAATAATATTAGAACGCTTTAAAAAAAAATTAAACATTTACTCATCACTTATAGAGATTATATGAAATAGCCAAACTCATAGGTGTGATTTCTCAGCCATAGCTAAGCCTAACTTTAAATTCGTTTACCTAGTTTATAAAAGCCAGCTTCGTTAACCTCATGTTGTATTATTTTAGCTATTGTCATTGCATGATCGTACTAATTACAGTAAAACCCACCCAGTGATTTTCAACAACATAAGGAAAAGCATTTTTATGGTATCATCATGCAACGTAATAAAAGACAGGATGTACTGTGAGATGAGTTATATTAGAATTATGAAGCTGGAGCTCAGTAATTTTGTTTTGATCTTCAAAAATCAATAATTTTTCATTTTTTATATGGGATACCAACAGTCAACACCATTCTTTTTAATATTTTTCTCTTTTCTCACTTTCTCCCAGTAATTTGGGCATGGCACAAAATGCCTTTTCTCTCCATATAACTCTATTCTGACATATGTCCTCTATGAGACCAGAAATAATTATGTCATCTTGCACAAAATCCAGCAACAATTTTCCAATTGTACACCATGGTTTTTGCATAAGTGTTAAAACATAAAACTTAGGTATCAGTTACTTACTAAGACTAACATCACAAGAACGTAATTATACCTCTATTGCTAGATATGTTTCCTTATTCATTTTATCATATTCATCTCATCTAAATACCTAAATAAATAACGACTTTAACGAATATTAATTGGTATATTAGTCTTCATCAAATCTGCTACCATAACGATGCGAAGCAATAAAACGATGAAAAGAAGCTAATTTTTCAGCAAATCATCTCCGGACCCCATGAAGTCATCAATATTCATTTAGCGGCGCGCCTCCGAAACAAACACCTTTCCGAAGGAGCATAACACGAGCTTCCTTTGAACGCAACTATGCCAAGGGGCGGCCGTGACACTGCAAGGTAGGAGACTAACTCAATTTATTTACATAATTGGTTTGTTTATCAAACCATGTCAGTCGTCGTAAATTATGTATTTCATAAAAAATATATAAATGATGTAATCCTACATCATTAATACTGTTACGAGCGTGAGACTCGAATTAAAATGCCGTTTTAATTACTATAGAATTTATTAGAAATATACTAACACGTATAACATAGGTACAAATGTAACTAGACACTAGCAGTACAAACTGCACAATTCAATAACACACGCAAAGTCTGTCACTATACCGTTTATCGAATGTACGTCTTGCTCGTATCGTAATCCTCGCTTGACTGCGTAACGCCTCCGTTCGGGCATTCCTTTTATCCTGTACAAATACAACATGTCTCGGCGCAAAACAATCATTTCCAAATTTTGTTCGACACACCTGTCTAATGACTGATAAAACAGGTACAATAACAATAGAATGTTTGTATTAATTACAATTAAAACAAACATTCTATTGTTATTAATTAACTGTTTTAAACACAAAGTAAATTAAAGAAGTCCATATGCAGGAAAGGTAATAAACCAGGTGTGCATCCACTTTGTCGGCATGTAACAATACTAACGAGATAGGTATTTAATTTCGCCGTAACATTATAAGTCAAACAGTTTCATAAAAATTAATAAGCTGATTACTTTTCTTCATTAGACTATCCTAAAATAGTATCATATATTTCCACTAACGAAGACTGGTATATCGAATACGCAGATTCTGTCATAAAAGTACTATGTCAAAATTATTACACAAATATTACAGAGTATCATGTTCCTACTTTTCAGCTATTACTTTGTATGTCTTTCAAGACCACGGGCCATAAAAATGGCCCGGACTTTTGGAGGGCTTGCGTGGGGCCATGGGTAGGCCATCACGTAGAGGCCCCTTGACAAATTTAATCTAAATGTGGCGTTACACTGACCGGCGATTATCCCTGTCTACACCATATAATAATGCACCCAAGGACAAGCCCCGGCCAGTGTAGGACTATTGTGGGAAATGAGGAAATCAGATATTACTTATTATTAAGAATAAGAATGATAATGAAATTTTTTAGAATTTAATAATTATTTAAATCAATAAGTAAGGAGATATTCACCTTTAAAACCTTAAGACTGTGTGAGTTCTTCTAAAAACACTAAAAAATTCGTTTGAACAAGACACATTTTTTCGTAGTAGTTTTAGAGACACCGAGTGTATGGTATTTTCCAAAAAAAATTTAGGGTTCATCACTATAACGGAACCTTTCGCCGGGAGTGAACTAACAAACATTTATCCAACTTGATATTATTACTTAAAATGTTTATAGTATGTGAATAATTGTACTATTATCATGTATCATACTTCCGTCGCCTCTACCTTTTTAATTTATTTATGGGGTTTTTGGAAGGTATCGTTCGTTAGCGAAAAGACCGCACTTTTTAAATATCCAACTATTTATAACGCTATCCAAGTTTTATTGGAAACAAAGCTGGCAAATAGAAACTATTACGTTGTAACGAAATTTATTGAGTGATATAACTAAATTATTTGGATCTATTGTTTGTCGCCAATCGACTACTGTTTGCGATTATGAAATCACTATGCCATTACAGTGGAAGCTATTAATATTCCGAATGGGGGATGTAATTGAATAATTTGAGGGCAGAACCGGGGACCAGATTTGCCCGTATTAAACCAAACCACCCGAACTAGCCATTGCAATTCGTGCCTTAGCGTCTGTTGCACGTATTAACATATAAATTATTTTCCTCACCTTTGCAAAAGAAACTAATTACAAAATGATTTATTATTCATGTTAACTTTAAAATAGCAGAATGAAGAAAATAATAAAATAACTTAGATGCTTTTTCCCTTCGTCACGTATATGGGAATGAATTATTGAGAAAAAGGAATTGAATTGACGAAAATTAATGTACACCATGGAAGAAATATATTAAATGATATTCACATATATGTTTTATTATTCAAATTTTTTATATTTTTTCTTATATATATATCCCTATTAATATTATAAATGCGAAAGTAACTCTGTCTGTCTGTCTGTCTGTCTGTCTGTTCCGTTTTCACGTAAAAACTACTGGACCGATTTGGCTGAAACTCAGTATATATATATTTTCGATACCGAGGATGAACATAGGATACTTTTTATCCCGAAAAATGGGATAGTTTCCGGGATAAAATGATATTTGTCTGTTTGTTTGTTATGCTTTTACGGAAAAACTACTGGACCGATTTGGCTGAAATTCGGCACGTATGTAAATTAAATACTGAGGATGGACAAGTGATAATTTTCATTTTGGCCTTTTTGGTAATTTTGGCCTATTTGGTCATTTTGGCCTTATTGATCATTTTGGCCTATTTGGTCATTTTGGCCTCTTTGGTCATTTTGGCCTCTTTGGTCATTTTGGCCTATACGGTCATTTTGGCCTCTTTGGTCATTTTGGCCTATTTGGTCATTTTGGCCTATATGGTCATTTTGGCCTATATGGTCATTTTGGCCTCTTTGGTCATTTTGGTCTCTTTGGTCATTTTGGCCTCTTTTGTCATTTTGGCCTCTTTTGTCATTTTGGCCTATTTGGTCATTTTGGCCTATATGGTCATTTTGGCCTATTTGGTCATTTTGGCCTCTTTGGTCATTTTGGCCTCTTTGGTCATTTTGACCTTATTAATCATTTTGACCTTTTTGGTCATTTTGGCCTATTTGGTCATTTTGGCCTATTTGGTCATTTTGGCCTATTTGGTAATTTTGGCCTTATTGATCATTTTGGCCTATTTGGTCATTTTGGCCTCTTTGGTCATTTTGGCCTCTTTGGTCATTTTGGCCTATACGGTCATTTTGGCCTCTTTGGTCATTTTGGCCTCTTTGGTCATTTTGGCCTCTTTTGTCATTTTGGCCTCTTTTGTCATTTTGGCCTCTTTGGTCATTTTGGCCTATATGGTCATTTTGGCCTCTTTGGTCATTTTGGCCTTTTTGGTCGTTTTTTCCTATTCCGTCATTTTAGCCATGTCGGTCACTGTGGTCTTTTGGTCATTTAGACCATTTTGGCCTTTTTGGTCAAGTTTTGTAATTTATTTTGTTTACAGATAGACGGGGGATAGTATATATAATTAGCGATATAGAATGAAGTGAATCTTCCGTGGGCAAATACATAAAAACATTGTAATATAATATAAGCTGTAGCACTTGCTCTTTAAACAGGAGACACGCACTAGAGGTTAACCCGCGGCGCAGCCGGGGTTAACCTCTAGTGCGGGTAATATAAACGGGTCGTGCCCAGCAGGGCTGCCTTCTGTATCCGACCCTTCACCCAGGTACCAAGCTAGAACCCCCAGGGGGTGCCGCCCTGGACCCCCCCCCGTCCAGGTAGCGGTACAAGGGGATGCATCCCCGGGGCCCCGAGCGGCCACTGTCACATTCCCCCCTTCACTCCGTGACAGTGGTGTCCCACCTTTCCGCCTCCAAATCCTAATGCCTTCCCCACCTTCCCAAACCTCCTCCCCAAACACCCATCCCTTCCGTTGCGACCGCCAGCGTCGAGATTTTCTCCGCTGGCCGTCGAGGACGGCGGTGGTGATGTCCGCCCCACCCCCGCCCGCCTGACCGGCGACCTACCCTCCCCCGCTCCGTCCGCCGACGCTGCTGTGTGCGTGAGGCGGCGGGGAAAAGGGGAGGAAGGAGAGGGGGGAGGGGTGTTGGCGCAGGAGCAATCCTTCGCAGTCTCCCCCTCCCCCTATCGCGAGGCCCCCCCCCCGCCGCTGACGCTGCTGAGTGCGCGAGGCGGCGGGGGGGGCGGGGTGGAAGGAGAGGGGGGAGGGGTGTTGGCGCAGGAGCAATCCTTCGCAGCCTCCCCCTCCCCCCATCGCGAAGCCCTCCCCGCCGCTGACGCTGCTGAGTGCGCGAGGCGGCGGGGGGAGGAGGAAGGAGAGGGAGGGGTGATGGCACAGGAGCAATCCTTCGCAGCCTCCCCCTCCCCCCCTATCGCGAAGGGCCCCCCCCCGCCGCTGACGCTGCTGAGTGCGCGAGGCGGCGGGGGGAGGAGGAAGGAGAGGGAGGGGTGATGGTGCAGGAGTAATCCTTCGCAGCCTCCCCCTCCCGGCGGCAGCGGGCGTCGAGGTCTGGAGGATCCATATAGACCTCCGCCCGCACTAATGCCGCGAGAGGGCGCGAGAGGTAGCCGCGCGTCCCTCTCAGGGCCGGGGAAACACCATTCCCCGGCCCGCACACAGGAGAGGCCGCCTCTGCTTATGAGGCGGCCAGCCGCTGCCGGGGTCGCGGGTTAAGCTCGCGCACATACCGTGACCCCGGCGCTAGGCGGAAAGAAGGCTCCCATGGGGTTTTAGTGGGTATACCGGCAGCCGGTCGTATTGGCGTCGGGGAGCCCCACACACCGGCCGCGCATGATCCCCCGCGCGGCTGACGGTGCGGTAACGCATTTCCCCATGTAAAAAAAAAAAAAGGTACCAATCTAGGGCCTTTCAAGGTGTCGGTCAAGGCTCTTCGCTATTAATCCATTCACTGACACATATTCACATAATTATTAATATATTTATCCTTAAATAAGAAGAACGAGTACAATTTGAAGATATAAGCATTTACCCATAAAATTGACATCAGATAGGATACCTAAAGTATATAATAAAATATTTTTCTTTTAAAGTATATCTGAATTAGTGGTCAAAAAATTTAAATATTAACAAAAATCAAACTTTAATAGGAAAAAGATAATAAATTAAGACTTGAACAATTTTAACAGGAAATTGCTATTTTCACTCATTGTAAAACGTCAGTGAAATGTCCGATAGTAGCCGGCGAGTGCAGCCAATGCACGTACGAGACCGCAGCGTCCAGGCCGAGTCGTCATTACTGCGGCCCAGCGCCAAATTGCTATATCCGCCGCCTTAAACAGTCTGCCTGCAGGTTGTCTGTACAAATTCTACATCATTTAGAAACTTTCTTTAATTTCGCCATGTTTATCTCGTAATTTTTGTTTAAAAATTACCCTGCTTCGTTGTTTTACACATAACTGTTTTCTTATAGCAGAATATTTAAGTTAAGGTTTATAAAGTAACAAGGGTGGGTCCGGTTGATATTTTCATTGTTCACATCTATACCAAGAAATAAAGTTTGTGTGTGATTTTAAAATAAATAACGAAAATAATGTGAATACTGCTATTTATATATGATGTTTAATCATAAACTATTTTTAGATTTTTGTCTGTCATTATGCTGAATGTTGCTTGCAAACAGATTCCAAACCGACTTAACGAACTCCAATAAGTATTTTAGGGATTAGGTATGACAGAAATTTTCGATTCCATTTCGATTCGCTAGAGTTAAATGATATACAATATAAAGATCAAGTCCCACGCGTACGTAAAAACGGGCACAGCTAGACACACAAAAAGCTTAGAAAATATGCAGTTAGGTTTCCATTTTAAGAAGTTTGCCAAAGGTTTACTGAAAAACATGTGTCTATTCGAGTATTCGATTTCACATAGCAAAATCTAACGCTGCATACCTACTTTAATATTATCGACGAGCTGCGGATTATCAAGCTGCCCAGACAAAACTTAATTTTACGGGAAGACAATAATATCCTGATAATAGCAGGCTATAAATTTCCCACTGCTGGGATCGGGCCTTCCATTTATATTTCCATAGGTGATCGGAAGATATAATATATCCACCACGCTTGTCTAAGGCGGATTAGCCCGGTTGACTCATCGGTTATTTCATCACGACGTTTTTCCTCACTAGCACGTGATAATTGTAACAAATACCATTCGGTCAGAAATCTGCTTAAGTGGCGCATGCTTTCCGGCGATATTCTGTGCTATAATTCTACTAAACGTGTGAACTTCTTTCCAGACATGGATACATAGTACTGAGCATCGCTCGTTGCAGTCGGTACTGCCAGTAAACTATTAAGCCACAGAAACAAACCACTCCTGTTTATTTTACCGCAATGAATTTCCTTTGAATATTTTCTTCATTTTTTTAATTTTGAATACATTCGAGTACAATTCTCCGTGGCGGTTGTGCGCCCCCGGCAATCTCCAAATTGCCTCTTTATGTGCAGATGTTCCGACCCTCGGTTTTTCCGTCTTTTGAATGTCGTTTTGCCGTTAAATAACGTTCTCCTTTATTATAATTGAGGTTTGTGTGTCCAATTTCTTCTTTTGGTAAGTTATCACTGCGGTTACGCCATGCAGGATGCAAAGGAAACAAGTAAATTCGGTAAGTTAAATTACACATCTCATCTAAATTTTATTAAAAAGTAGCCCACTAATAATTCCGTGAGTATAAAATAATATCTATAACATTATAAAACTCTAAACATGCTATGTCTGTACGTTGAAGCTATTTAAAAAAAATCAACTGGAATAGACTATATAAACGATCTATATAAACGATGGAGAACACGATTCCTTTTTTAGATTTTTGTCTGTTTGTTCGGGATTCACATAAAAACTACCGGACAGGTTTCGATGATCGACACAAAATTCAGACTTAAAATCTACGCTACTTTTTTATCCTGGGAATGATTTAAATTGACCAGATTGAAAAAGAAAATGGAATTCCATAGCGACTTTTTCACCGATCGATAGCAAATTTAATGTTTATTTAATATTTTTTATCGCGGGAATTTTTCCGGAAACGGTTTGAAGTTGTTAGGGTACATAAAAAATTGGCTTTTTCCAATACAGTTTTTACTAAAACGATGGTTTACAATATTTTTTAAATGCTGTGATACTTTGTGTCCCTTGAATCCCGCGGAAATTTCAAGTCAAGCGTAGACGAAGTCGCGGACATATCCTAATTATGTAATAAAAAATAACATAAATAAAAATACACACCAAATTAATCTCCATTTTACCGCAAACTTAAAAAAAACTTACTGCTGTACAAAACTAATATTAACACCAGCATAACTTTTGCTTGTAACAAAAAATATTTGAAGATGTAATATTAATTTTATATGAACCTTTAACCATATTAGGAAAATGAATCAATAAAAATAAAATGTAGCTGTAGCATTTTTTATTCAAAATAAATAAAACATGTCTGCTTGTTGTCCGAAGGCTCGCGCAATACCATACTGTAATAACTCATGTACATTATGTTGACACTTCTACGGTAGGAAGTAGGGAAGTGACGACGAAAGTGGGCACGATATAAACCGGGGTAAGCTAAGCACTTTCGTGAAAATATCTTATGATAAGCCTTCACACAAGCATAAGGTGGACAGAACAGTGGTTTTTAGGGGCCTCAAAAATAATATAGATAGAAGAGTAAGAAAAACCCGGTGGATACATATAGCCCATATAGATCTGTTTGTACGTACGATAAGTTAGTATCTTATAATGTCACTCCATCCGGTCTCAGGCCTCCCTATAGGTGCAGGATGGATGAAATATCATGGTTTTCGAGGGCGGATTAGGGAGTTTTATACATCCGTAGTCTAAGTGTGTCAATTTCATAATGACGTTTTCCTATAATAATAACGTTATTAATCAGCATTATTATAAAGATCTTTAATATCATTTCTTTAATAACAGAACATTTCAAGACTGATATTAAAGTTTAAAAAAAAACTAGAAAAAACCGCTTTAGATTTGAATTTAATCAAGAAGAACAACATTAATACGGATTCAACCAATTTTCTTGCTACACAAAATTGCTTGTGAAGTAAATTAATTCTATAGCATAATAAGTCTTTCAAAATCTGAATAAATTTGAGCAAGATGATTTAAAAATGATACGGTCTGAGAGCCCGCGGCTGACCCTTGAATTACCTCATTATTTACAAGTAACTAAGCAATTTCTGTGCTATAAGGAAAACCTCGTACAGTTTAAATTTTTGTATGAAAATCTTTCACGTAGTAGTTATACTTAATAATAATTGTAATCCAACGTTGATTTTTTACGATTTAAGTATTCAGGCTTTTGTGTGTATTGATGCCATTCCTGACAATGGAATAAAACTAAACCCTGATTACTACAACCTACGGAACAAGTTTAGTCTTCACTGGAAAATTAATATAATAGTTACTTCTAAACTTTTTATACTAAATGGTAAAAATGGTATATAAGTGGAGACACCCGTTGTCTCCAAATTATAAAAAATAATATCAGCTTTAAGACCTGAGAGAGATCGCTATAATGCATCGTGTATCACAACGGCACACCGTACGCAGCCATTATAAAGTCAATTGGGATTGTTCACTTTTTTTCAATTTAGCTATTTGAAAAACCATTTCGAGAAATAGTATCCCTAATCATTTCTGTCTAGTTCAAATTCCAAAAAACGTACTATCTTCTTGTATTTTGTAAGAAATGCGTTTGACCTTTATTTGATCTTACTAAATCCAATCAGGTGGGCCGTCTGCCTGTTTGCCTGCTTCAGGTGTAAAAAACATTCTAGCTGTACATTATTTGATTTAAGTTCTGTAACATGGATTTTCCCTATAGACCACTTTAAAAAATTGAACGATAACTATAGAAAATAATAATGGTTGAACACGAAAACTGATAAGCCCAGCGACAAAAAACACTAAAATGATCATGATACGTAATGAGAGTGTGAGACAGTGACATTTAGATAGTAGCACAGATTACTATGATTATATATAGATAAAACTTACTTTTATTATTTTTGTTTTCTAGGCAAAGAAACCAATGTAAACTTGTACCTTATGACGTCATCGGAGAAATAATTTTAAACTCGAATTATAAAAAAACTGACGCTTCAAATACAAAAATATTCAAATTAGTATCTTAAAATACCCTATTTTACGTAATAAAAATATAACATTAGAGGTTATTTTTTTGTGAACAATCCCCATTGTTTCAAGTCATTCGCATCGGAGTTCTGTGAGTCGTTGATTCAACTCACACAACTCACTTATAAATCAACCATCAACACTATGCTCCAAGCTAGCAACAGTAAAAACCCTTATTGCAGTTAATTAAAAGTCAGAGTTTAGTCAATTTTTTCAAGTGAATAAAATCATATTTTTTGTCATCTTGCACCGGCGAAACTGACCGTGCTCGCCTCCTAGCTGTTTCTAAATGGGAGTCTGGTCTGTGGCTTCAGTGTCTGCCCTCAGCGAATCTAAGTACACTCCTGGATGATACTACATTCAGGATTGCCGCCTGCATTCGCCTGGGGGCAGACATCGTAGTCCCACATCGTTGTCGGTGTGGAGATAAAGTTGATAGACTGGGTCACCATGGCTTATCTTGTTTGAGGAGTGCTGGTAGAACTTCACGACATGCGGCTATCAACGACATCATCCGCCGGTCTCTTGTCACCGTTGGGGTTCCAGCTGTTCTTGAACCGAACGGACTGTGCCGAGACGATGGCAAGCGACCGGACGGAATGTCGCTGGTACCTTGGAAGATGGGACGCCCCTTAGTATGGGACGCAACGTGTGTCGATACGTTGGCGGCTTCCCATCTTCCAAATACAGCCGTCACTGCCGGAGGCGCTGCCACACTTCAAGAAACCCTGAAACGCCGCAAATATGCATCCATCGGTGACGGATACATATTTTTGGCTTTCGGGGTTGAGACTTTGGGGCCATGGGGACGTGAGGCTTATCAACTTTATCGAGACCTTTCAAAGCGATTGAAAGAAGTCTCGCGTGACCAACAGGCTGGCCTATATTTAGGGCAACGAATAAGCGTTGCCATACAACGAGGGAATGCGGCCAGCATTTTGGGAACGCTCCCCACCGACAGCGATTTGGACTACATCTTTTACTTGTAAATATGTTTATAGTAGTATTTAATTTCTAAGTTTTGGTTTGTAGTATGTGTTTATTGTTTCAAAATCTAACTAGATATATATAGCTATTAAACAATAAATAATTTATTGAAAGTAATTTAAAAATATAATATTTTTTGGATACCAGTTATATTTTGCTAGGCTGAGCCATAACAACACGGGAATGCTGAGGCATATCCTTGATAAGGGCCTCCTGGGCTGGGGTCGCCCGGAAAGCGGATAGCCTAGCAGTACATTCTAAAATAATTTTTAATGTACCTTTATTTTTTATATTTAATATTCTTTTAAGTTTCTAAATGTAATCTTAGCTTTAGATCTGTATTATATGCCCTATAACTACTATATACTTTACTATACTCCGACGCTCTCTCATCTTTTCTTTAAGAGTATTAATGTCCGCTACGGTCCAATCTTTGCTACCTATCATTGTATGACTACAAATTGTAAAACAACACGAAGATTTCTTAAAGTTTTAAATAAAATAATAGGATTGGCACCCTCATCACGTCATAGTAATAATAAAAGTCCACAATCGTCACACTACTAGGCTCGGGCCTCCGACCATAAGGACACCAGAGAGTATTCCCGCTGCGCTTATCCAAGGCAGCTTGGCAGGTTTGACATGTCTTGATGTGTAGGTTTCGTCTCGATGTTTTCCTTGCCTGTTGTTAGCACGTGGTAATTATAACAATATGCACATTAGGTCAGAAAACAGCCTAAATGGAGCATGCATGCTTTGAACTTGGGATGCGTGCGCTAGCCATTACGCTACCATGAGTTCATCATTGGTACTTATTATAATAATTATCATGAACATCATTGTAGTAGGGTGGCGATGTTATAGTTTCCCCTTATATTTTTATGTTTATAGCGTATAGAATTTTTTATAATTTTTTAGATGGTCTAGTTAACAATTTAGTTTTAATTTAGATAGTTGTTATTGCTTTATGCATTATCTCAGTACTGAATTATGAAGTAAAAAATTCAGAAAAAACAAGTTTTCATTATTCATTGCATAAGCCGTTTTAGACACTATAGAAATAAGACTTCACATACCTTTGTATAAACCGCAGGGAAAATAAAGTATTTCAATATTAAGAATAAGATAACATTTTCAAAGAGAATGTAAAGCTGCGTTACGGGACCAACCGAAAACCTTGTAACTTGTATCGTAAACGTTAAATATTAATTAAAGTGCTGCGAGTTTGTTTCCAATGGGCGTTTGTTTCCCATCGAATTAATAATCCAACAATAAGACAACCACTAAAGTTGTAATACTCGGTGAGTGGAGGACAATAATATCCTTGAGTTTCTCTGATTGTTTACACTACAATGGCTTTTTGCCAGAGTATTCCAACCACATTCCTAAATTATCCACTAAAAATATAAAAAGCTTATTTTATAAATTTAGTTTAATTGTACCTATTCCAAAGTTACAGAAAACACTAGTTTGCCCCGCGGCTGCACCGCGTATCAAACCCTAAGCAGCTGCTTTGTCTTACACAAAACCTATAAAAAATAACAAAGAAACATAACAAAGTCCATATAGTATAGGCAACGCCCAGCAAAGCATAGAGATGAACCGAAGCCAATCTGATTTGAAGTAATACAACGAAGTACATGTTGTTTACGACTACGCAGGTATTGTTTAGTAAATAGAAAAAACGCGACTTGTCGCCATCTATTTAACTAATCCGTCTATGGAAACGACTTCATTTATTGGGATAAAAAATATTTTAAGTGTTGATTCGGGATATAAGCCATTTCTTTGTCGAGCTTCGTTCATATACGTTTTGTTTTTCAAAAAAGTTGCGATCGCAGCGCCATCGAAATAATATGCATCAAATTTATGCCCCGAGATATGAACTTTCTGTATGTCAAGTTTCATTTAAATCTGTTCAGTAGTTTTCACGTGATGCTCTAAATTCTATAATAATTCAAACTGCATTTTAATTCAAGTCCTGCAACTCGTAACATAATGCTAAGTACCTCATTACAATGTATTGAGGTTGTAGGTCTGTGCAACCTATATCGCAACTAATGATCCTCCCTTGATACTTACATCTGTGTTAGCAGTTTCTTAAGCTAAAAACAGTTTGTCGTGTGACATGACGAATATGAGTGGAGGGCGTCCCATGCATAAGACATTCGCGCGCCGTGACACTGAGCAATATGTTGCGTGCGTCCCACACCGACAATCATCAATCAACCCTCACCTCAACTACCATATACGACGATAAAACACTTAAATAACATAACATAGAAACTATCTCATGATAAATAGGCACCAATGTGTTGTTATTATTCAAGTTGAAACGATAGTTTGCATGTAATGTGAATTACTACAGCTTACTACTACAACTAAACTAAAAATCTATGACAGGTTCTTTTTGTCAATTACTAGCTATGCCCGCGACTTTGTCCGCGTGATTTTTTTTTCTCGGAACCCTTAAAAACGAGTAGCCAAGTTACTGCTTATAACATCAGTTATCTGCTTTTGAAAGTGCCGTTAAAATCGGTCCAGCCATTTCAGAGATTAGCCAGAACATCCACACAGACAGACAAAAATATTAAAAATTGTTTTTTTTATATAAGTACCGTATCTACTTACATATGCATTAAACAGTTATTACAGTAAAAAGCTGTTATTTTGACATTACAAACAGACTGAAATGTATTTGACTTATCTGATATATTGACTCGCAACCGTGCGAAACGTTAATTTTCTATGCTTAAAACAGTTTTCATTACGACTTATACAAGCAAGTTAATACAAGATATATTTGTATTTATAACCTCCAGTATACCCCCCACCATACTTGCCCAACGTTTGGCAAAGTATCCATCCATCCGTAATCTCGAGCAGGTTTCCTCACGATGTTTTCTTTACCTTTAGCACACGTTGGATGTAAGAATATATATGTAAATAAGATCAGATTAATGACCAAGAAGTGCATGGATCCTAGCAAGAATTGGAATCCTCGTCATTAGAAAAAAATATGGATGGCTTAGTCTTAGTCTTCACATGGTTAACACGGCCCTTTTCACAATCACCATGCACGTTCAATTAAAGAAAGAATACATCTTACATACTTATATTATCTGGTGTACCAAACTCTTCGACAAGCAGAGCAGGTATACCGTCTGTTCCCATAATGACATATATAAATATATAAAAAATATTTAAGAACTCCAGTCATTCAACCAAAAATGAGGCGTTTGATTCAAATTTAAACTCGGCAGTAGTTTTTCTTCAAGTCATTCTCAAACTTTGTATAATCATTCATTGTTTTCTCCATGAATAATGAGCAAGAGCTTGCGTGTTTTTGTTCGCGCCTCTATTGTGATCTACACAATAATAATTATAAAATTAATGTCATAATTTGCGGTGTTCACCGGCGGCAGCTACAATAAGCCACCCGACGATACCGGCCCTAATGATTATTAATGATCTGAAGACACCCTGCCACCCTGTGAAATCACGTTTCAACGTCGACTGCGCTGAGCTCGACCCGAACTTGTTCAAAGTCACGCTCACGTGTAGTTTTTCAGGTCTTTATATAAAATATTTCCAGATTAATACCATAAAATTCAAATTCCATTAGGCTACCATATATATTTAAGGCACACCAACAGCACACACGTTATAAAGTTACATTACAAATCGTTTATAATATAAAAGTTCTGATGTGTGTGGACCCATTAAAGGAGTGCACAGCATTTACAATTCAAATGTCAATTTCTAATAATTCAATTAATTAATGTCAATATTATGCATATTTCAAGTTCAAATATAATTAAACGTAAATGAATGCATCATGGTGTCAAAATTAATAAGGTAAATCAAAAAAGTGCAAAAAGAATTAAATTAAAAATAAATATATAACTAATTATAAGTGAAAACATGAACGGCCTATCAAATATTTTATAGTCACCGCTGATTTCAACACTTTATTTTTAAACTAATTATTTTTTTGTGAAAAATATCAATATAAAAATAACTATTAATAGCAAATTATATATATAGTAATAAATAGTAAATGTAAACAAAATGTTTTATTTTATTCTATTTTATTTTTCTTATTGGCTCCAACGACAATGTAATTGACTAACATTACTCCTAAGTGTTTGACATCTGATTTGCTCTGATATGAAAAAATGACCAAAACATCAAAATTCCGGCCTTAGGAAGAATATCATAAGAGTACTTAGTGACAAATACAAAGGTTTAACCATGCAATGAAGCTTAGATAGAAAAATTCGGCTTCTATAAATATCAAAAACGAAAACTGTAATTTTTTAAGATTTTTTTTTTTAAATAATAGGTTGGTGTACTAATCATAAGGGAATGTCGGCTGCAAGCTATAGTATCTTATATTTCAAAATGGATTTCCTTTAAAAACAAACCTCACGATTGTGAAAAATTAAAGAAAAAAGTATAAGTATTTTACTGGTTTTATTCAAAATTGCTTAGTGCTTCTCAATTTCAATAGTCTGTGACTTAAAATAGAAAATAAACCTGAAAAATAAAAAAGAAACAATTAGTCAAAAATCAATATAGCATGCCTTTTAAATTATAACCAAATAGAAAATTCTTTCATGAAAGAAAGGTATTGCAAACTTAAAAGCGACATTGCAGTAGTATGCTTTGTTACCCACTATACCCACCAAACAAGAAGAGCAACCGAGAAGCTGCAATTTACTAAATTTACCTTAGTGTAATATATATGTATTATATATATTTATTTAAGTTTTATGGAAGAATTATAAATTATAATAATATTTTTTTAGGTTTGACGGTTAAACAGTATTGAAACTGTAACTTACGTCGGGATCCTTTTCATAAGAACATTTGTGGACGTCAAAAGCTCTTTGACATTTGTCTTTGTCTGGTGTATCTAAAAAAATTACATGGTTATAAAACTAGTGTAAGTCTTTGTTACACGTCCAGAATTTTCGCAAGTAAAACCGAATAAACCGCTTGTCCCTATTACTTATTACAAATTACATTTCTCTTTTTTTCTACAACCTTTTATATCCCATGTAAAAGAAAACATACACGCTTAAAGGACTAAAAGAAACGACAGCACTCTAGATTTTAATCATGATAAAAAACCGAAATTTATTTTAAGATCTAATGTTCTTTAGCAACAGGATCTGATTCGCTTGATTCAACAATCTTTATAAAATACACGACCTTTTTAATTTTACTTCGAATAAAACGACCACTTGAGTTTATGAAATGTCGAGTTTTTCGTTATGAATTGTAATGAATATTAGAGAATATTAAGGCTTTTCTTAGTACTAACAACTCTTCTGTATCTACTGCGAAGTTTTTCACAAAGAGCAAACTTGTATAGGTATTCCTTCTATTTTATCATTAATATGGACATATTTTTTGTTTCGTTAAGATAAAACAATATTATTCCAAGTTTTTGATTTAAATACTAATACGTAATTACTATTTATTGTTGCAGTTACGCATCAAGCGTTTTATTATCGTTATTATTTTGCTATGGGTAATATACAACGAACAATTGTGAAACTGCTTCCAATAACACCCAGACCTAAAGTGACGTAGTATTTAGACTTGAACATATCATTTTCGCCTGTGGCTACAAAACCTAATAGGTAAATTAAAAAAACACACCCAGAGCAAAGCACATAGGCCATAATTATTTTGTAGACTAAGATAGGTACTAGATGAAGTTCTATAAAATTCGATTTTTCTTATGGACAATCGAATTGGTTCTGAGTGTTACCTGATATCATCGTCTTAGTCTTACGCCTAAATTATATGTGCATCAATTAAGAAACGAGAAAACTTGCGAAACTGGCGAGTTAATTCCATGACATCGTTTGGACACATATCTCTTAATCGATAAAGACTTAACTTGTCAGATTTGCAAGTTAGCTAAGTACATACCAAATGCATATGCATTTATTATGTACTTAGCCTGATTTCATTCAGAATTGCTGCTTCAGAGACGTATTCTGGAATCTTACTTTTTCTTCTCCACATTGCGATATTATAAAGGCTGTCCGTAGCTTCTTTTGAAAAGAATACTTTTTCTTAACTAGATTGTAATGAGTGTTACAGCCCGGACAGTATTGGTAAAATTACTCTCCAATGCCTACTCATAGCACATAACTTGTGTATCTAATGTAAAAACACTAATGTACAGAGCTTCTACTTCAGTTCTTTATACTTTTATCGATGCCAATCCGTCAGCCAAAATTCATGGACAAGCAGCATTAATGTTTTTATTTGGAAAATTTGTGCTTATTATGTTTGGTTGTGGAGAGTTTACTGGTGTTAATAAATAATCATTACCCAAATGTTTGCATGATAAAAGCATGTGGCTCGCTCTATCGTAATAGGCGTCGGGAATCAGGCTAATCAGCATGTCGTAGTCAACGACACCTTCGTCGTCCACCTGCGCATAATAAAGCATAGACAAATAGGCCAATTTTCATTTGATTAACATAAAAAATAGGTTTCACTAAATAGTCTAAGAGACGCTGAAGTTCGACCTTCTCCCATCTAATACCCAGATGAAACATATTTTGAATGTAATTATATTGATTTGTTAACACGCCTATGATAGTTTGCCAATCAAAAAGTGTTCATGGCTAATTTTGAAATCTTCAATGCATGGCAGTAACATTCCATGAGAGGTTTTTTGCAGGTAAGCTTATACGGTTATTTTTATAATTAAAATATATTTCTTCTGATACCAATTTTTATTAACAAAACGGTGTAGTTACCTATATTGTCTTACCTGCTTGCCAGGTAGCCATGAATAGAAATAAGTAGCTAAGCCTATCAAGTCATGTTCTCCATGTTAAAAACTATCATTTGAAACTAAAGTTCAGTTATCCAAAGAGTGAAGGATAAAATTAAGTAAAAAAAGATTAAAACTAATTCAATTAAAAATAGCCGTAAACACTTTTCGATTGGCAATCTGTCATAAGCGCAGGCCTTTTTTGTAACTTCTTTTTTGTTTTGTAGCTTCACTCAAAAAAACCTATTAAAAAAATCCTTTTTTTTGTAAAGGTTACCAAAATTGATTGTTTTACATTTTTCAGTTTTTATGGCAATTTTTCGATATTTTGGAAATTTCCTTTAAGGACACTGCGTGCTCCCGCGTGCCCTCACAAAAAATGCCCTGCAAAGGCGTATTTATAAAACAATACAATTTTATAAAAAAATATGTTTCATCTGGTAATTATATGGGGAAGGTCGATCTTCAGCGTCTTCACTATTTAAAAAAACACTGATACATTTACCTGTATATCTTGTCATATTATTATGTACAATGTCGTAGCTATTTTTTACTACAAATACGTCTTTATATTCAAAATTTTGAAGAACAGTATATTCTCTATGTTACTTACTAAGTATATAATGAGGAAGACCTTTTTTGTGTAATTTATAAAGCCGTAATGGTTTAGTTTGAAACATTTACCACTTAGGCAGTTTTCTGGATTAATGTGCGCAATTTGTTTAGACTTCCGGTTATATACGTATAGTTTTCGTAAATATATTTTAAGCAATTGTAATGCTCACGTTAATTATTTAATGATAAAAGTCGTTTTTAATTTTATTCCTTAATTTTTTTTAAACAATATTAAACAAGTTTCAAGTAAACAGCAACATTCAATTCATACATTCAACAAAATGCCGAAGCATACATTCATTTAAATGCAGAGTAAGCAAATTGAATTAAATATAAATTAAATACATGTTTGTATCTAATTTCGTGTCGCCGGCAAGGGTGGAGAGCGAAACAAACAAAAGGCAGATAACTCACGAGACTCGCTTCCTCCAGCAGGCAAAACATATAGCACTTCAATTTCACGTCCTCCTTAAATATGCCGTTTTCGCAATTCGTTATATCCTCTGGGGGCAGGTAAGAATAAAGGCCCTTTAATGTACGTAAACATGTGACATTGTGTTTCGGAATAATAAAAATACAAAAGAAGGTTTTGGGTAACGGTATTTTTATTATCGACGGACACTTGGAATGACAATAAACCTAACTTAAACATAGATATTTTTAAATCTAGAATATTACTAGCTAGTCAGTCAGTCAGGGACAGCTGTCCCAGCAGACGTTGTCTTGCCCTGAACAAATAAAACTTAGAACCCGATTGCAGCGCCACCTACCAGGTCCAATTGTGAATCTAAACCATCCTCAAACTCACTTGAACTCACACAAAAAAATTCATCCAAATCGGTCCAGACGTTTAGGAGGAGTTCACTGTCAACACACGTACAGAAGAATTATATATATTATAAAATTCTAAACATACTGTATCTGTACATTGAAGATTATTTTATTAAAAAAAACAACCGGATTAGATTATATAAACGATGGAGATTTTTTACATTTCTTATCTGTTTGTTCGCAATTCATTTATACTAAATACTAAAACTACTGGCCCGGTTTCGATGCGGTTTTTGCTGATCTACAATTCTTAGGCTTAAAATCCCGTGGAAATTTCCCCGTTTTGTAATAGTTCGGATGCATAAAAATTACCTTATTCCGACACAGTTTTCACTTAAACGATAGTTATTATAATACTGTGGTACTTCGTGTTCTGGGCAAAATTCCGCGGGAATTGTCCCGGAACTGTTTTAAAGCGGGTAGTATACATAAAAACTAGCCGATTCGGTTCCATTTGATATTGAAATAATATAATCCAGTACTTTGTATATTTCCCGCGATTTCCTTACTGCGAAACCACGTGATGTTAGGGACTTGCTTGTTATGACAGTTTCTACATTTATTAGACATCTTTAGTAGAACGGTTGAAGTCATATGTATGCCTTTAGTGGCATTACTTATTTTTACGGTTTTTACGGGGATTTTCGGAACTCATATTTTTATAAGTACACACAACAAATTACTTGACCAATACACAGCTATAGATTAAAATAGCGAAAACCTATTTGTAACTTAAAACTATTTATACAAAGACAAAGTTTATATTAGAGATCTTACGGACGTGTAATTATAGCATTAATAGTATTTAGAAAAAAGGTATAAGAACATACATGAGTTGTAATGTAAAAAACTACTATTTACTATTATTTATTTAATTCATTATTTATTCAGTATTTTCATACTACTTTCTTACATCGTACTTTCATACATTTTCGTTGCCCTGCTGAAAATACCCTTTGAATTTAAATACTCGCAAAATCACTGTAATCTACATTACCTGTCAAGCGTGGACGAAGTTGCGGGTAAATCCTAGTTTTACATAAATAAATGACATTACGGGATATTACTCTATTCTTGCTTTTATTATTATTATTCTTGTACGTCTGTACAGACCACGGACTATTAAAATGGTCCGGACTTTTGGCGGGCTTGCGTGGGGGGGGGGGCATAGGAAGGCCAACACGTAGAGGCCCCTTGACAAGTTTAATCTAAATATGGCGTGCCAGTGACCGGCGATTATCCCTGTCTACACCATATAAAAATGCACCGAAGGACAAACCCGGTTAGTGTAACACTATTGTAGGAAATAAGAACAAAAGGTCCCGGACTTTTGGGATGAACTGCTAGTAGAACTACGAATCGGGGTCTTTCGTGACTATGGTATCTGCCCGTCACAATGTTTAAGGAACATGGAAAAATTGGGCAGACGGTGATTTGCAACTAACTGCATAGGTCCCTAAAAATGCCGTACAAGATTGGCGGGGGCAGCATGGGTGTGAGTGGCTAAGTGTTGTGGAAAGGGCCTATCTTTCCACACCCCTTAGCCATTGTAGATTCACCGAAGCTACTTCTAACATTATGTCATTTATCACTTCCACTCCTGGAGCTCGAGTCTTAGCTCTAGCGATCTATACTCCGTGCCGGCTGGTTAAGGCAAGCACGGAGGCGGGGGTCTTGCCTTAGCCCCCCGAAGTCCGGTCCGATGTGTCGCTGCTAACCTAAAGCTTCGCCACAAAGCCCCTCTGCGGGTTTATTATTATTGTTTTAAATATTTTTTTAAATAAGTTTTTATGTAAAGTCAGTAAAAATATTATAGTAAAATTTAATTATGTATAATTTTAATTATTTTAAAATTTTAACTGGGTTGGTCTAAATGATTCAGAAAGTCTTCACAGTTCCGTAATTTACTAAGATATTCTCAATCTTAGTATTCTTCTTTCACATTTATATTATGATATATAGAGAGCGTGCGGAACCCAGGCAAAAAAACCCCGGGTATTCCGTACATCGCATGTAGCCGAAAATTTTGGGAATTTTAACAGGAGTTTTATCCAAATTTACGTTTATGTTCTAATTCGATCACATGCAGGCTTCATAAGATATTGTTATAAATATAGTAATCGTCCCACGTGAACGAAGTAACAAGCACATCTCATATAACATAAAGCCATTAAAGGAGTTGACAAAGAACTTACTATTCGCTTAGTTTTTGATACGCAAATATAAAACAATCGTGAACAAAGAAATTTCTTCAAAAGACTTACCTTCTGTGACCCCTGTTTTTTCGACACATTCATCGTGAACGATTTGAATTATTTCTTTGATTTCGTCGCTAAAAATCTGGAATACAATTTCTGTTTACAATAAATTTCCCTCTCATATGTGTTTGATCGTTCAGTGAATCTGAAACTACACACTTGACGAACATTCACTGTTTATCTTTTCACTGCAGTCTTAAATTGAAATGTAATAAATTGCTTGACGAATCTTGATGTAAAAAATATTGTTGCATAAGTATATTTTTAAGATTTATCAGCTTCGCTTTCTTAGTTTATGACGGGAAGCGAATACTAGATAGACTACATAAAAGTCATTAAGAACCTCACTATAATTTGAAAAACGTCTGTATAACGATATCAAGTACACCTAAGCATAAAGAAAAATTACCTCTTTGTTAGGGGCCATCTACGAAATACATTACAGCTGGTCTCATTCGGTAAGTCTCCTCCCTCTAATGTGTGACGTCACAAACTCTTACGTAGGTATGGTAGTCACAAGTGAATTTTTTTTTCAGAACTTCACTGCACGGCACATCAAACCTATATGTAAATTATATCTTCCTACCAACTTTCGTTTAAAATATTGTTGTGACGTGTAGAGAGTTCCGTTTGTTCTAAAATTGCTGCGATACTTAAAAATCTGTCTTCATAGGGCCAATTTAGTTAATATTAAAATATTGTGGCAATGTGCACTTATGGCCGGTCCCTCTATCTTACTATACAGTCACATTTCCTACCATCGGTTGAATTTTAGCATCGATTGTATGGAGCTTATGGTAAATTTTAATCGATAGTAAAGGAAATGAACAGTCGGTAAGATATAGGAATTACGCCTTAAGTGACAAACCTAATACACCAGTGCAGTACAAATCGATCGACATATATATTTTAATTTTACAGGAATTTTTTAAACAATAATTTGGGTTTCGTATTATATGCAATATGCAAAATTTGACATCTACTTGTAGGTAATAGTGATTGTTTTAAAATGTTCTTACCGGTTTTTCTTTGCCTGCTTGTATAATTGCTATCAAATACAAAAATGCAGTTGACAAAGTAATTAAGAACATGATGGTTTACAATTCGTGTGAGACTGTCGTCCGCCTAATCAGTAATGTATAGAGTTATTATAGACACTTAGTTTTCATGCAACATCATTTGTAATTAATGACCATATAATTACGTGTAATCAACTTGTCTTAGCAATTTGCACATTAATACTTTTATTGAAGGACGTGTTAATGCGATTGACTAATGAGCTAAGTACTACTGTTTGATAACGATGTTCAAAAAATCAAGGTGGTATAATCTTAAGAAAATGCTTTCAGTATTTTTTTCTGTCTAATATCTGTTAAGTAGTTCTTGAGATATTTAATTAAATACTTTCAGTTAACCACTTGTTTCTGTAGTTCTGTAACCAAATGACGAAAACAAAGATATTTGTTTTCTCTATAGAACTCTTCATTGTGCGCAGACTGCTAAGCACTATAACGAATTTTTATTCCCTTTTATGTCTACTAAATGTGTTAGGGTGTGTCGTACAAAACAGTTGACTGTAAATGCTTTTTAAAACTTGGTCCGAGTCTTCATATTTCAGATGAACAGCCGGTATATCTATAGCACATGTCCAAAATATACTGGAAGTTTCAAACATCTAGAATCTTGATGTGCAAGCACATGTTACGTGGTCAGCAACTTTTAAAATACACAGAGCAGGTTTGAGAAACTGCCGAATTGAATATGTGTTCTTCGGACAAGATTCGAATCCACGTCATTAAAACCAGACGCTGAAGCCATAACGACTACAACATTTTAGTCTTTATGTCACTGTTTTATGACTACTTATTTTTAATTTTAAACTATAAAAATTAATTACATTAAAAGCGATATAACTCTGTCTACTTTGCATGTCTTACATTACCCATCCTTTGCGTTTTAATTATCATACTATCTTCAATAATGGAAGGCTATCCAACACCATAGAGTTCGAATTTTTCCATGACCAATTAACAGATATTATTAAATACTTTTGTTGAATACTAATACGATTCGCTTTTTGAGATATGAAGGTGTAATTTATTAGTTTATACGTCATATTTAATTTACAAAAACCGGCTAGTTATGTGCAGAGTATCTCCATACCTATATATCTACATACCATACCGGGTCTGAATAAAAGTGATAGGCCTAAATTAGTGTCCTATTACCTCGTAATCATCGATCTCGAAAATGATTATCTCGTCGTCAGCTAAGCGCAATCCTCCCTAAGTTGGCGCCACTCATACCTCTCCTCTGACTTTCTCATTCAGCGTCTACCGGCGACCTTGTACAGGTCGTTAGTCCATCGGGCTGGAGGGCATCTGATTGTGGTTAATGATTGTCTATTTGTATGAAATGTGACAAAAAGGTGTTATATGCCGCTGCTATGTGCTGCTACACAACGTAGCGAAATTGTAAAACTTGATTATAATAATAATACTTACTTATGTGTAAATTAGGAACAAAATTCAATTTACGAATGTATAAGCTCGTGTTATAAGTACAATATTTCATCTAAAATGAATTTAACGAACATATATTCGCAAGTTTTAACATTTCTATGGGATATTTTTGATTGAATGCTTTTTTATGGTTCCATATCTATTAAACAGCATATGACATTAAACAGTTAAACCACTAAGGTACCCTGCACACACACTTGTCCGAGTTTTATAGATAAGCAAACTACCTAATAATACATTTGATAGTAAACTGTTAATGCCGCCCAAAAATAAATGCAAGACCAAAGGGGCACATACGTTGCCTACATTAAGACTTTTATATTTAAGCCTATTACTTTTAATGATTAAATTATTATAGAAATGAGAGCAGAACGATTGCAGATCTATATATAAAATACTGTTTTATTTTTCATAGAACTGAATCATAGAAACTTTTGTACGCGCATAGCTTTAGAACGACTTTACCGATTTTGATGAAATTTTGTGTGTGTGTTTGAGTGGGTCCCGGGATGGTTTAGATTCACAATTGGAACCGGTAGGCAGTGCTGAGATCGGATTCTAGAATCCTTCTAATCACCTGGACCGATTTTGGTGATTTTGTTTTCGTGTGTTTGAGTGGGTTTGGTGTTATGAAACAAAGTCTTTTAGGAATTCAGAAAATATGACGGTACGAAGTTGGCCGGGTCTGCTTGTGTATAATATAATAGATAATATATTGACATTTATTATATAATAATAGATAATAAATGTCAATATTAAGTTGTCCTACGTGAAATATGTAATTGCTTTAAATTTTAGGACATTCAATGACATGAAAAAGCCATTACAGATATTTGAGTCTGCAGCCGGGCTGGCGTAGGCGGCGCCAGTGACCGTGTTTAAGCGGATTTGTTGCCTGCATTTTCGTCTACACCCTGCACATATTATAGCTGTGAACACGCACATAAAAATAAATAAATAAAATTATATTATGATACTCCGTACAAGTGTGATGCACATATTCAGGTAGTAACGTATTTATTTAGACTATTCAGTAATACGAGTACCTATGTACACCATAAAGCAAAATGTTCGTTCAGTTTAATGTAGAACTGTTAACAAGAAGACCAACTAAAAAATATTTAATTTTTAATGTAGTTAGCATAAATGTGTACGTACATATATCTATTGTCTCTTTTTCCTGGACCACCATTGGTCACCTGATTAGCTAAGAATTTTCTTTAATTTAGGTTGGCTGGAATAGATGGCTATTGTATTGCCTTAAAAATATTGCAAATGTTTTTTTTTAATTGTTTATTTTGGTATATTCTAAAAAAAAATTATCAGTTTTATATAAGTTATTTACATTAGGTATTTTAAATACTGTACTAGACCGATGTATATTTATTAAAATAATGCTGTTTTTAGGATTCCTACAATTCAAAATGAAAATTCTTATAGGATCGTCATCTCTGTCTGTCTGTGCGTCACTATGTAGGTAAGTCACAATAATATCATGACCTTCTGAGCATTTCAACAAACACTTTAAAATTTTATATTTAATTTGACATCAATTATATCCATAGACGTTCGTATACTGCATCGTAAGTAATGAACGGCAATGGAAAGAAAAAGAATAACATACGCAAAATAAAATACAGAATCATATAAGCGTAGTGAAAAGCATGTTTAAAACGCTTCAGAAAGCTCCTATAAATCTCGTTAACTGACGTAGTTGGAAATCTATAAAAGGCACTGAGAAATTGATGCGTGACAATTTCGAAAATTCTGCTACAGCCTACTACTGTAGAAGAATCCAGTAATTAAAAGATGAAAAGTGTCGTTAATTTGTAAAGATAAAAACATTTGAGTGTAGTAAGAAGAGACAAGTGGAGAGAACTGGGAACGAGACGTCATTACCGCAATCAAAGCATACGAAGCCTGAGTTCACCCTGCCGTGGTCGCTAACGATGAGTGCTCTCGATAAAAATTAAAAACACGTGCAAGCCCAGCCTGAGGAAAGTTTTAATGAGAGTACACGGCCCGCGTTCCATCCACAAGAACAACTACGTAGTACAGACAGACATACCTGTCTCTATTCGAGCGCATCCCTTTATTGCATTCGCCTGAATATTTTTTATGAATTTTGTAATCTTACTAGACTTACTAACTCTAGTCTACTTACTTCTTTTTGCCGCTTCGCTCCCGCAATTTCCTAGTATACATACTTTACTTTTTTTGTAATCTTATATAAATTATTCTATGTTCATATGTATAGTAGATATAACTTACATACGGATGGTACTAGCAAAGACAATTATCGAGAAAAAAAGATCATAAAAACCGCTAATTTGGTTTTAGATAAATGACGTTACATTGTCCCCTGGGTTTTTAAAGTAAGTATTTTTATTTTATCAATAATAGCAATTTTAAAACGTACATAAATATATAACACCATTCATGAGTTTAATCAATTAGTAATAAGTAATCAATTCTGGAAAATTGTTTTTGATATGACGAAACTGCCAATTGACTACGGTTAAATTTATCGGTTTGTTGAAAAATATACACCTACTTATTAAACAGGTAGTAAATAATAAGTAAATGCTAAAACATTACGGGTACGAGGTTACGAATTGTGTTTAGGCATAAAGGACGTTGGCTTGGGAATGTAACCCCAAATTCAATTATTAAATAAAAATTAAGATGTTTCTAGAAAGATTTTCAGTTGGCTTTAACATCCCAAGGGCTTTTCAAGGAAATTGTGAATAGACGCAATTTTCCACAGCCTTGCCGATTTTATTTTATAAGATTGAGCGCTCCTGATAGCGACAAGGTTTAAAAGAGGTTTTCAACATTATTCTTCACATTATTTAAATTAAAATTTTAAATAGGAAAAATGTCAACGTTTTATGATGTCGTGTAATAAACAGTGCATACGGAGAGTGTAGGAATGGATGCCTAGACGATAAGAGAAAAAGGCAAACTAAATAAAAATTGTAAACACACGGAGGTTAGCATAGAGCAATGACGAATAGAGAAAATCACGCTTCAATCGTTTATTGATGAAAGGAAGGTACAGGTATTTTCTATGATAATAATAAATAGTCCGGTATACCTTTAGTCATTCTAAACCGCGATCTCAGTTAGCATCATGCCTAAGTGGAAACGACATCGATAAAAATAAAACTAATTTATAAAACTGACATTCAAATAAAAAAGCCTTTTGGCTAGTGCATTTTCCATTTTATCCATATCAATACTTTTTGGGGAAACACAAAAAATCCATTAGATTTGTGCATTGGCTTAACAAGTGCCGACGCAAAACACAACGTGCATCGAAGCCAGCCCCAGTTGACCGTGCGTAAGCTGCTTTATTGCGATCTGTTGGTATTCGATGTACAATATAACTGTATACACGGATATATAGGTATTAATGAACGCCATTCGGCTTGGACATAAGTTAAGAACATTAATCTAACACATTCCACATTTAACCCTATAAGAGCCGCATCGAAAACAGTTTCTTTTACCTGTGATTTAGTGTCATATTATATGTAGCTGCTACCTACACATGTGAGCAGAGTATTCCGCTTTATACATAAAGTACGTGATAACGATTATTCGTTAACTCGTTCTAACTAACGTTACTTCGTTCTTAAATAACAATTATCATTCCTTAAAACATTTTAAATCTTTTTGCTATAATTTAATTAAGAAACAACAGGAATTTAGTAACTAGCTGCCTAACTTCATTCAGTCACAAATGATTTGTTGCGGATTGGCTATACCTTTCTGACTGGTTAATGTAATACAACATCATCGGCAAACTAAACGTGTTCGTGCATTGAGTACCGGTAGCCCATTTACCCCTTTTCCTTTCGTTCTTCGTTTACACAACCCCAAGTTTGCAGCATATTTTTCTATATAACCGAAAAATCGAAGGTCAATAAAGTATAATAATCAAAACGCTACTTAGTCCTTGCTATCTGCTATAGAAAATATTGAAACTATATATGTTTACCTACTCGTCATAGCTATTAGGTATGTAACAACAAGTCTAAAAATCATTGCATTGCATCCCCCCATAAAGACTACATTTATATTTTAACTAATGTAAGGCGCAAACTATATAAACGATACATAAAAAATTCATGTTAGATAGGTATTTTTTTATTGCATGAGTTCAGCAGACAGGCAGAGGCCCACTTGATGTAAAGCGGTTACCATCGCCTATGGACATTTGCAACACCAAAGGTGTTACAAATGCGCTGCTGCTCTCTTAATGGAGACTGGAACCTGATCACTAATGCCGGAATACATCTCAAGGTTGTTATGGCGACATACTTTAGACCAGGGGTGGTAGCCATCCAGTCGGGCAAATGCTCTACCACCGGGCTGTGAGTTCGTTTGTCGCTTCTTACGACAGGCCGCCCGGCCGCAGGAAATTGTTTTCTTTCTCCGTATTTGCACGGATAAAAGGAGGAGGTATGAAACTCAATGGAGGTAAAACACGTGGTCGCTACGTCCTGGCCTTGTCCATTTCGAGTGGCTTACGTCTATCATAGTCGCAATAAAACAGAATATTCTATTGATATCATTAGCTACATTATCAAATTAAACCGGGTGTACCTAATAGATTAAATTTGTAATTACAGTATAATTACAAATGATTTGTAGCTAGATTACAACACAACATTAAAATAATAATAAAAATCTATATGCGTCCTACAACTCGGCCTGGGTCTCTCCATTTTTACATAATTTACTGAAATACTTACTAAACAAATATTTCATTTTTATAAGACCCTAAAACTTGTTTTCATTATTACATCTAACTAATGCGCTCAATTAATTTAAAAAATAAAAGAAAGGTTTTAATTTTGGAGCAGAAGCTAAGCGGATGTTTTATCCCCAATAAGCATTTAGCTAGTGTATATTCGGGTAAAAAGGAAATAAATTGCGAGGATCTTTGCAAAACAATAGTTGGGAATGGTATACGCGAGAAAAAGCCGGATGCAAATGCCATTCATATTAATTAACAAAGCGAGACGGGGCTTTTACGAAATTAGACCGTGATTTCAGGGAAGATTTATTGTTGTGTTTGAAATGGTTTTCGGAGCAAAGGTAGCCATTCAGACGCGGCCAAATTGGTGTTGTCAGAGTGGGTTTTAAATTGAATTGACTGAAGTCGGTTGTTTGCTTTAAACGGTGACTCACGGTAAAGGTAGAAGGCTGCTAATTTATTACCTACCCTCCTGCATGGTATGGAAAATTGGAAGCTTGATGTGAATGATTGATGACCGCAAGCCAGCTCAAGGGAGCTTAGTTTGCCTAATGTATTAAACAGGACAGGGCGGCGGTTGAACATCCACATTCTATCACAAGCATGATGATTATATTGTGCAGCAAGTAGATAGATATGTATGGAGTTTACCATTTTAGATCTTTCGTATTTTACATGAATTTTACAACTACTCATGAAGTTTAATATTTTAGGTATGATACAATTCCTCGTTAATGTGTCGAGAATCGAATGTTAATAATTCGTTTTAATATTAATCATAGGTTTGTACCTAGGTAGCATATTTTAGACGCTTTTTTAGAATAATGCAATTACCCACGTTTCAGATGGTAGGCCGATGGAATTAAAAAGTGTTTTCCAATGTAATATGTAAATGTGAAATTCTTATTAATTGGTCAATTGATTGATACCAAGTCTCGGTCTGTGCATAAGTGTTGTATCTAAAGTACATGAACTAATTATTACTGACACTCAAACAGAAGTTATTAGAACTAAGATTTTGAAGTTACAAAATAAAAATGTACCAAGAGCGTATCGTACCACGCAAAGTAAAAGGTTCCGTTGAAGTGAAAATCTATTCCGTTGAGGTGGTAATTAGCTAGATATGGAGGCATCCACAACTGCAGAACTCACACAGAATGAGAAATACCACATACTTCAAGCACTATTAAACGGATTTCGATGCAATTTTCTTTGAGTAATTTTTAAGCACTACCTCATTCATTACCTTATTAAAAGATAATGGGGAGGATCCTACAAAAAATACAATAGTAAAGTTGACACACTTCTCTAATTTGAAGACTCGTTTGACACTACCCTTCACGCCTAGGCGCACAATTTTTTTTTGTATACCTCATTTTCACTTATGGTGACCATTTTTTTTTTTTTTTTTTTTTTTTTTTTTTTTTTTTTTTTTTTTTTTTTTTGAGGCGGGGAAAAATGACTAACCGATTTACGCACTCTCTGGGCCGTCACTAGGAAACGGCACGAATCCACGGGGGGCGATAACGCTAGCAATTGTATGCTCTACTTGCGCTTCGTCCGCTATGGATTACACAGAGGAGTGTGGAGACTCCGAGCGATGCCGCACGGGCGAGCAACCTCAATACCCACTAAAAAACCCCTCCTCCCTTCGCGGCCCTGCGCTTTGATGTGAAGGAAAGACTGAGATGTAGAACATAGTTACTCAGCAGTCGATCCAGCGCATAAAGTGCTGAAGTGTGCCCCGGGAGAACACACTCCACTACGGAACGGGGGTAGTTGTAAAATCCCTTGCTGACCTAGTAGCTAAGGGCCCCCATCGTTCCGGATCCTAACTCAGGGAGGGAAGTAATGCGCGTACCTGCCTCTCCGGGTGCCGGCTGAAGGCCGGCGACCTCGAGAAGAGACCGTAGCACGCGCCCTAGGACTTCGCTCCCTATCCCTCTCTGCGGCCTCTTTCAGAGACATAACTGCCTCACAAAAAGAAACCGCAGTATCCCAGCGGTCGTCGCTCTGCAACATGGCCGTTACCAAATCGCCGAGCGATGCGACGGCTCCTAACTTTGTCTCGAGCTCGAAACGCTGCGGCGCCCAGGCAGCGCACTCGACAAGCGTATGAAACGCCGTATCGGGCGCGCCACACTGTCGGCAATCCGGAGAAGGCAAGCAGCCCACAATGCGAAACAGATACTGGTCGAAGCAACCGTGTCCGGTCAGTATCTGCGTCGTCCTGAAGGTGAGGGTGCCGCTAGTGCGGTTAACCCATTCCTCCAGTTGTGGCCTGATTGCGTCCACCGTAAAGCCGCCGGCCGCAGGGTGTTCGAGGTCACGAGACCAGTCGACGAGGCAGGAAGCGGTTTCCCGCTTCCTGACCGTCTCTATCTCGACTTGACAGAAGGTCAGTCCTCTAGCTAGGGCATCCTGCTGGGTACGACGAACCCTGGACAGGACGTCTGCCTGGAGAGGCCAGGGCAGCTCGCCTGCCAAGAGTGTCGCCGCCGTCCAAGACACTGTACGATACCCACGTATGGTTCTCACGGCCAGAACCCGCTGCGCCCGGTGCAGCAGGGTTCGATTGTGGCGGTGAAGCGACTCGAACCAGACGGGGGCACCGTAAAGGGCCATACTCCTCAGGATGCCAGAATATAGTTTCCGCGTCGCACCCCCCGGCCCCCCCACGTTGGGAAGAAGCCTTGAGAGTGCGCCCGCGGAACTCACGAGTTTGGGAACTAACTGCTCAAAATGCGCTTTGAACAGCCATTTCCCGTCTAAGACTAGCCCAAGATATTTCATCGTGGGCCCTACTCTGATCGCCACCCCCTGGACTGTAACGGACAGATCCGGGGGTGGATTGCGAAACTTCCTATGGAACATGATGGCCTCCGTTTTCGCGGGGGAGACCCTCAAGCCCAGCCTAGCTATTCTGTCTACGACTATCGCCAACCCGTCGTTGGCGACGTCCACGGACTCCGCGAATGACGCGGCGCGTGCCGTGAGTAGGGTGTCGTCCGCAAAGCAGATCAGCCCTACCCCGGGCCTGACCGTCACCCGAAGGATCCAGTCATAGCCTACGTTCCAAAGGATCGGCCCGAGGACCGACCCCTGTGGAACGCCGCACGCGACACGTCGCCGACCTAATCGTGATTGACGGACGCACCGCCCTCCCAAAGGATGTGTCGATCCCGCAGGTACTCGCCTAACAGCCTCGTGAGGTACGGGGGGACTCCGTGTGCACGGAGCCCCTCCTTGATCGTCTCATGAGGGAGGCTGTTAAAGGCGTTCGCTATGTCTAGCGACACCGCAAGAACGACGTCCTTCGCCTGGACGGCTTCGTCCGTCACCGTTCGCAGCGTCTCGAAGGCGTCCATCGTGGACCGCCTCCTCCGAAACCCGAACTGCGTATCTGATAGCCCCGGCTCCACGGTGTCTAGATGCTTCACGAGCCGCTCCGCCAAGATCTTCTCGAAGACCTTGGCGACCTCGTTCAGCAGCACTATGGGCCTGTAGGCGGACGGATCGTCGGGAGGCTTACGACCTCCCTTGGGAAGAAGGCACAGACGCCCCTCCTTCCATTGCGACGGGAACCTACCTGCGCGAATACAGGCTTCGAAGAGGTCCCGCAGCTGGCTGCGTAGATGTTTTGCAGCCAGGAAGAGGAGGCGACCGGGGACCCCGTCGGGTCCCGGAGCCGTCTTCCTGCCCCGGAGCCGGTCCAGGGCAACGTCGAGTTCCCCCTCGGAGATGGAGTGAGGCTCCTCGTCCGTGGGGGTGTCGGGAATGGGTGGACCCATACTGGGGGGAGTGAAGTTCCCCGGATCCGGGAAGAGCCCATCGATCACCGAACGGAGCACCTCGGGTTCGAGCGTTTCCGTAGCCGTGGAAGTGCAAGGCCGCAACTTGTTGCGGGCCCCACGGTACGGACGCCCCCAAGGGTCCCGATCGAGCGTCTCGAGGAGCTCGGCCCGAGCTCGGGCTTTCGACCGCAATATCGCAATCGAAAGGGCCTTTCTGGCCTCCCTAAACTCTCCCACGAGTCCATTTTCCGCGACATAGTCCGGAGGACGGCGCGCCCTGCAGCGTTTGAGCCTGCGGCTGATGATGCGAACTGCCTTTCGCATCTCGCCGAGCTCCTCGGTCCACCAGTGGACCGCCTGCCTGCACGAAGGCTGTCGTTTGGAGACGCGTGGCATCGCAGCGTCGCAAACCCTCGTCAGGGTCTTGCGCATGTGCTCTGCCTGCGTGTCTAAATTCGCGAAATCGGCTGGGTAGGCCCAGCTTTCCGTACATGCCCACTCCTCGGCCTGCTCCGGATCGAGCTTGGTAAGGGCCCAACGCGGGAGGAGAGGGGGGCGACGTTGAACAGGGCTCGGACCGGAGGAGGGGGTCGTTAGCTCAAATCTGATATACCGATGATCAGAGAGCGACTCCACCTCCTCCAGCACCCTCCATCCGGTCACTCTGCGGGCGGCCGCATGAGTGGCGAATGACAGGTCGATGATCGATCCACCCCGTGCGCGTACGCAGGTCTGGACCGATCCCTGGTTCAATATTGTGAGGCCGGCTTGAAGAGCCCAATCCTCAACTGCCCGACCCCTAGGGTCCGTGATGACGTTTCCCCAGGATTGGTGCTTCGCATTAAAGTCGCCCATCACGAAAGTCGCTTTGGGTGACAATCTGCGAACGGCAGCCCCGACGGCGTCCAAGCGAAGCTCGAACTCCGCCAGAGGGCGGTTTCGCGAGAAGTAAACGCCGATGACGACGATACTCCCGCTTTCCGCCACCGCATAGCCCTTTCCTCTTTCGAGACACGTAAGCGGTGTACCAGATCCGGCCCTGGCCACCACCGCTACCGTGTCGTCGAGGTCGCCAACCCAGTTGCCGGCGGGGGGAACGTAATACGGCTCGCTGATAACGGCCAAGTTCGCTCGCCACTCCGCCATCGCCTGCAGGCACAAGTCCTGGGTGGTGGGGGAGTGGTTTACGTTGGCCTGAAAAAACGCTGTAGCGGGTGTACTAGGCATTGGAGGTGTCCATTGCCTGCACAGCCGTCGCCGCAGTTGCAGCCGCACCTCGTCTCGTCCGCGGGTGGACGAATTTGCCCTTTACGAAGGGAGGTAGGCAGAACCTCGCCAACGTAGGATGGGCAGCGTTAAGGCCCCCCGCCGCGCACGCCACGCAGTGGGGTTTTCGTGCCTTACAGTCCGGAATCCTGTGTCCGCTTTTACCGCAGCGGAGGCACAGTTTGGACCGGTCCGGGCATGTATCCGGGCACTGTTGGGCGCTATGACCGACGTTGAAACAGCGGTAACAACGTATCGGTCTAGCCTCCATTGCCTCGACCCTCGCCGAAGTGAAGCCCACCACGAGGTAGCCCAGTTCGGCGATGGTCTTGGCGGCAGCGACCGGGCACAACACGTATGTTGCGCCCAGGCCGCCCGGTCCGGCACCGATGTGCTTCGCGAGCACGTCGTCGCGCCTGCATCCGCTGGCGCACACGACCGCGTCGCGCAACCCATCGATGGTGACCGAGTCATCCAGCCCAGATATGTAAAGCTCCCCACGCTTTACTAGGCGGATGACCTCGGCCAACCCTGCAAGGGCCCCGCGAAGGGCCTCGGCGACGCGATCCGCCTTGGCGGCGCCCTCCGGCCCCGGTTGGAACTGGAGGAGGCGCCCATCCTTGGCGGTCCGCACCACCTTCAGCCCCTCGCGGAGGCCCATGGCGGTGATGTCGACCACCCCCGAGGCCTTCGCCTTAGCGAAGACGTCGCGGTAGCCGACACCTTTCGCGACCGCGTCCGGCAGCAGTTTGATAACAACTGCCGCCGTACTCGGCTCGCGGTAGACGGCGGCAGGCTTCGGAGCCTGCCTACGCGGTTGCTGCCTCCTTCCCGTCGAAGGGGCAGCAGCTTGTGCCTGGGGGGGGGAGGGGGCCCGTTGGCCCTCGCCCCCTTACCCCTTTTCCGCCCGACGACCGTGGTCCACGCCCCCCCCTCGGGAGCGGGGGTGGGGGCGGGAGCCACGGGCGCCGGCGGCGGCGCGACGGTGACGGCGACTCGAGGGCGGGGGGCGGGGGCCGCGACAACCGGTGTTGCGGCCGCGGTCGTCGCCCGACGCCTGGGAGCCGGTGTCACAGGGGTGGGGGCCGAGACGGAGGCCACAGGGGCGGCAGCGGCGGCGGCGCGTTCCGCCCTCCGCTTCCTCCTGAGCGTCCGTCTCACACCTCCCCTGTGCTTCTTTTTTGGTTGTTTTGGGGGCGGCGGCTGTGGGGAGCCCGCCACCCCTGCGGCCGGGGCCGCCACCACCACTTCCATCGGGGCCGGGGTACTCGCTTCCCCCATACCTCGACGGACGGCGGCGGCAGCCGTGGCCGGTCTTGGCCGTCCGGTGGCCACCGCGGTGGCCGCGAGCGCGACGGCCGCGCGAGGAGCCGGTCTGTGCGCCGGCGCCTTACCTCGGTCCGCCGCAAGCGGCGGGCGGAGGGTCGGCGCGGGGTTCAGCCGGTCCTCTATGGCGGCCAATCTGGCGTCGATTAAGGGCGCAACAGCGTCGAGCACGACGCGCAAGAGCGCATCGTATGCGTCGCCGCTGAGCCCGAGAGGAGGGGTGGAGGAGGAGGAGGAGGAGGAGGAGGAGGAGGAGGAGAGGGGGGAGGAGGAGGAGGAGGGGGAGGAGGAGGAGGAGGAGGAGGGGGGGGGAGGAGGAGGAGTGGGAGGAGGAGGAGGGGGAGGAGGAGGAGGAGGAGGAGGAGGAAGAGGAGGAGGGGGAGGAGGAGGAGGGGGAGGAGGAGGAGGAGGAGGAGGGGAGGAGGAGGAGGGGGAGGGGGAGGAGGGGAGGAGGAGGAGGAGGAGGAGGAGGAGGAGGAGGAGGAGGAGGAGGAGAGGAGGGGAGGAGGAGGAGGAGGAGGGGTGGGCGTCGCGCCCACACTCGCACCCGCCCCGTCGGTGGGTGCCGCGGTCGATCCCGCCCCGTCGGCGGGAGTCGGTTTTGGCCCCGCCACCGCGGCGGGGGCCGTACGCGATTTTTTCTTCGCAGCGGGCGCGACTGGCGATTCCGAAATCGCCGTCGCCTCCGTCGCGATTTTGTGCGCTTTCCGCTTGGCGGGCGCGGGCGGCGGCACCGCCACGATGGCGGGCGCCGGCTCCACGGCCGTGGCGGAGGCCTTGAGGGCCTTGCGCATTTCTTCGAACTCCTTGCGGTAGGAAAGATTTTCCTCCCGCAGAGAGCTCACCTCAATGCGCAAACGCGCATTTTCGTTGCCGAGCTTCCATGCCTCGGCTTCCGGATCCCGCGTGACCAGCGTGTCGACAATGTCCGACACTCTGCTCGCGGCATCCTTCAGCCGACGCACGTAGCCCCCCTTCAGATTGCCCGACGTCTGGGCGATCTGAATGATTTCGGCCACCTGGGCGCATGCCGCGAGGCGAAGCTCCCCAGGGCCGAGCAACGAAACGTTCCCTACTAGGGCGGCGCACTGGCTGGCCGCGACCAATTTGGCGGCGGTAGCCTTGCGCGCCTTGCGCCCCCTTTCCCCCCCCTCTGTGCGGAGGAAGGCCTCCGCACCCGCGAGTACGGACGCGGTCGCGGCCGACGCGACCGACGCGGTTGCGCCCCCCGTGGGGCGCAAAGGCGAGCGCGCGCGCGCTGGGGTGGAGGCACCCGACGTGGTTGCCGAGTCGGCGTCGGTGTCCCGGGACCGATCCCAGAACCGCGACCTCGATCCGGCAACAAAACCCGGGTTACACAATGGTGGGGGCACGCTTGCCCCCGAAGACGTCGCCTGCGCCACCAAACCCGCCGCCGAAGACGACGAACCTGTGGACGCGTAACATGGTGTGGCCGCTGCCACCGCTGCCGCCGAAGACGAGGACGTGGACGCCGCCGCCGCCACCGCCGTCGTCGCAGCCGTCGAACACGCCGGCGCCGACATCGCGACAGCGACTCCCATCCCATTAGGGAAGGAAGACGAAGGGGTCGCCGCTGCCGCGCCTACAAAGGCCCTATTTGCGAATCCGGTCGTTGACGCGAGTGAAGCTCGCGCATCGACCGGGCTCGCGGAACGATCGTCCCCGACGTTGCGTACTATTACGTCGCAAACCGGTAGCAAATGCGCAGGTGAGGCCTGTGCGCTGTATGCCACCGTCGTCGTGGGGCGGTCGCCCCCTGCCGCCTCTATTCCGGCCGCCGTGTGAACCGATAGGTCACAGGCAGGCGGAGTAGGGCAGGTTAAATCGAACGCGACTTATGGTGACCATACCATAAGTGAAACTGAGGTTGGCCCCTAATTGTTAATTTTCGTGATTTGCAATACTTCATAGTTCAGTAACATATGGAACACAACTTTATGCCTAATTCAATCAATATAACTCCACTCATGGCTTAGCTCATTAATTGCAAATAATTCTATATAACATAAATATTTTTGTAATATAAAATTATTTACAATTAATTCTATGTTTTTGAGCAATTAATTAAATATTTATCAAGTTTTCCATATAAGCCAATGGACGAGAAAGACAATTTTGCAAGGGCCCCATGCATCCCCCTTGGACAATTGTGTCAGATGTACCGTCTGTTCCCTTAAAGAGACCTAGGTATAATAACATTCTGACGAAGCTGGTTCTTGACAGTATCACGAACATGGTAGAACCACCCTGGAATCAATATTTTGATTGTAGCTCTTAGGGCCGGCTCGATTAATGTGATACTACGCTCTTATAGAATATCTGATGTGCTATTTATATGAAGAAATAAATCTGACGAGTCAAATAGCTTATTGATAACTGTTTAAACAGGAATTTAATGATGATAATAATAAAATAAGAAAGGTATTTAAAAGCACGCGCTTTTTTATGTACATTGTTTTAGAATTTATTATTTTATTAAACTCTTTTGTACTTAAATAAAAAACAATATAAATTAAGAAATCTTATTTTTATTATGCACATGTCATAAATAATGTTTAAAAACAATACACAACTTTAAGAGAAACATTTGCCTCTTTTGTCAGATTGATAACTACCGCTTTATCACTTAAAAGAATACCAGAAATGACAAACGCCCAATAAAAAACGTAGCAATAAAAGCTTTTGTATCCTATATTAACAGATGTTCCACATATCTTCTCCTCACTTTTTTACTGCGCGTTCGATAACCATAGTATTCTTCATCTATACTCTTATAATTCTCATTAAAAAAAACGCTGGCAAGACGCTGACATATCACAAAAACTGGTTTAAGCACTACTACACACATAATCAAAACTACGTTTTAACGGTTTTAAGTTAAACGTAAGGTAAATAACAACTTTAACACAGGACCGAACTGGACATTAGAAAACAGATATCAACCCCAGGTTCACTGTTGTATGTTTATAAGATAGAAAGTATATTAATATTAATCTACTCTACATAGAAATACTAATTAGGTAGTTACCTGAATGAACTCTTTTTTTAGCGAAATTATTTCGTAACTTCCAAAAAATTTCATTTTGATCGTTTGCCAAAGTAGCAAACAAATAAAATAAATTCTTAAAATATGTAGGTACATTACCTACATATTGTAAGAAATAATTTATTTAATTTATATAATACTAGAGTTTACCCCGCGGCTGCGCCGCGGGTTAACCTCTAGTGCGTGGCTCTTGTTTATAGAGCAAGTGCTACAGGTTATATTATATTACATTTTTATGTATTTGCCCGGAAGATTCACTTCATTTTATATCGCTAATTATATATACCATCCCCCGTCTATCTGTAAACAAAATAAATTACAAAACTTGACCAAAAAGGCCAAAATGGTCTAAATGACCAAAAGACCACAGTGACCGACATGGTTAAAATGACGGAATAGGCAAAAAAGGCCAAAATAATCAAAGTGGTCAAAATGACCAGAGGCCAAAATGACCAAAAAGGCCAAAATGACCAAATAGGCCAAAATGAACAAATAGGCCAAAATGACCAAATAGGCCAAAATAACCAAATAGGCCAAAATGACCAAATAGGCCAAAATGACCAAAAAGGTCAAAATGATCAAAAAGGCCAAAATGACCAAAAAGGTCAAAATGATCAAAAAGGCCAAAATTACCAAATAGGCCAAAATTACCAAATAGGCCAAAATGACCAAAAAGGAAAAATTACCAAATAGGCCAAAATGACCAAAAAGGCCAAAATGACCAAATAGGCCAAAATGACCAAAAAGGAAAAATTACCAAATAGGCCAAAATGACCAAAAAGGCCAAAATGACCAAAAAGGCCAAAATAGGCCAAAATGACCAAATATGCCAAAATGACCACAAAGGTCAAAATGATCAAAAAGGTCAAAATGACCAAATAGGCCAAAATGACCAAAAAGGAAAAATTACCAAATAGGCCAAAATGACCAAAAAGGCCAAAATTACCAAATAGGCCAAAATTACCAAAAAGGCCAAAATGAAAATTATCCCTTGTCCATCCTCAGTATTTAATTTACATACCTACCGAATTTCAGCCAAATCGGTCCAGTAGTTTTTCCGTAAAAGCATAACAAACAAACAGACAAATATCATGTTATCCCGGAAACTATCCCATTTTTCGGGATAAAAAGTATCCTATGTTCATCCTCGGTATCGAAAATATATATATATATATATATATATATATATATATATATATATATATATATATATATATATATATACTGAGTTTCAGCCAAATCGGTCCAGTAGTTTTTACGTGAAAACGGAACAGACAGACAGACAGAGTTACTTTCCCATTTATAATATTAATAGGGATAATGTCATAAAGTTACAAAGATGTTGTCTGTCCTATATGCATACCACTTACGTTTTCCAGGTCGTCGTAAGTCTTAAATGAGGGTTGATAATAGTAGTTTCTGAAGTTAGTTTTTAATTGCTGCTTTCAGGTATTCTGCAAAAACCTTGCCAGAAAAACCGAAGTGTCAACACAACAAAAAGAGTGTACACAAATGTGTAACGTTGACTTCAAACGACATTTTTTACTTTCATAAAAGGTTTTACAATCATCCTAACAAAATTTGTCAAGATAATTATATTTTGCAACATTTAGTTTTGATCCCTGTTAAAAGGAGACGTGCAAGGACAAATTCTCGAAATGCACACACTTTTTCAAAGCAGTATTTTGTTAGTAGGCACAAAACTAAACAAAAAGTTGGTTTTCTTTATGTTTTTTTTTATCCCTAGGATCTACTCACCCGAGTACGTCCCTTTATGAGTTAGTTACATCAAAAAAGCCTAAGTCACATTGGGGTTTTTCATAGTCGCTTAAGTCCAGTATCAGTTCCTTGCAAATGAGCTTAAATCCATATTGTTATATCAAAGGTGCTTATGTCCAAAATTAAAACCGGTTTATTTAAAAACCTGATGGTGGTTTACCTTTGCTTTTCATAGTGCTGCCCATGGGTATTATTTTGAATGTTTTGGCAGTATTGCACTCTACTTTAAACCACAAGGTAAGTCAGACATCAGCAACACCGTTTTCTCAAAAGTTTACTAGCTGTGACTTAAGCGCATTTGATGTGTATCGACTCATTTGTCCACAGGGCTTATATAGATAAGAGATAATTTTCATCAAACGTGCTCTTAGGAACGGACGTCTGCACGGCAGGAAATTTTCATGTAAAATGAGTTACTTCGCAGCCGTCTGCAGTTACTGTGAGGAAGCCATTAAGTTTGGCGAAAACTATATTACTATCAAATGTACCTTGTGTATTTCAAAATTTTATTAGCGCTAAATGCAACAAAATTTGGTCCTTTTGGGGCTTTCATTGCTAACAAAACATATGATAGAAGAATACTAGAAATTACAATTCCAGTGCTTTAATGTGTTGTCTCTATGGTTAGTTTCGTTCTGTCACTAGTATCGATTGTTATTATTTATACTGTATATACCTAATATTGCAAATGCGAAAGTTTGGAACGATGATTGTTGCTCAATCACGTCAGAACCATTGAACAGAGCTGGATGAAATTTGGCACAGATATAGAGTATAGGCTACTTTTGTCCTAGAAAATCTACGGCTCCCGTAGGACAACATTAAGGCGAAAGAAGCCGTGCCCAAAAGCTAGTTAACAACTATGGAAAGTTATTGGTTTACAAGTTACTTTAAATAATTAATTATTGGTTGGATGTTTTAGTAGTGTTTTCTTGTATAGAAAAGCGAGAGAAAAACAGTCAGGGAGCTTTGTAATCAATGGTAGAAAATTGACATAGAAAAAAGTTATGTTTTCCAATCGGTGATTGTCAATCCTAGTATCCCTTCATGATTTTATTGATCACATAGTATGCTTGAAGTCATTTAAATAGTATAGAAGTAAAAGCACTTAGCTTATATCATTACATCATTGATTAAAGAAAGAGGAAAACTATTTGTTCATAATATGACACAACCATTTGATTTAAATTAATATTATGCGGCTGGGAGACCAAACAAAGCACAATACCTATTTGCTAAATTACAACAGTATTATTAAAAACACTATAATAAATGTAAACAAATATACTTAAATAACTATAATAGTCAGAAAAAATAAAAATTAGATAATTAATTAAATTTCTGACTAACGTTTGCTAAGGCTGATATTAGACGTATTAATCTTGAATCAATTTGATTGAAACGCATAGAATTGAAAACACCACGGTACTGAATGACATTGAACGATTCAAATTAATGTTCGTATGGATCACTTTGATTAATTATCCAAACTGAAAATACATCTAATATTGGCTTTATATTTTAAATTTTCATTGAGACTCGGTAAGCAGCTTGCCTTTGTTGTGGGTAACAAATCGGACAACTCTAGTACTGGTATCGTTCAGTAACAATTAGACCAGACTAATAACTAAAAGTTAGTATGCCTAGTTTACTTAAGGACCAAAAAATTCCGAGTCTTGTAAAACAAGCAGTCAAGCACTAGACGAAATTAGAATATTAGACAACTAAGTCAGTCATAGAAAATACAAACACTGCGCTAGGTACTCATAACCGAATATCAAAAGTTCCGTTTTAAGCCTCACAGTAGTCGTTGCTATATTTTACAGACTGTTCATTTACTTTACTAACGCTTAAAATTTGACGTAAGCTATGGAGCTTATGTCAAATATGGAAGTAATATCAAAATTTAACCGATGCAGGCAAATGAACGAATAGAAAGATTTCCTAAACGGCCAATAGTCGATTTCATAATTATTTACGGCGCGTTCCTATCATCTTACCGAGCGTTCATTGGCCATACTATTAGCAACAATTTGTTATAAGCTACATCCATACAAGTTATGTCAAAATTCAACCGATGGTAGAAAGGCAAGCAAATAAATAGTAAGATATAGGAACCGGCCATTTCAAAGCAACTATTTTAAAACCGGTGTGAAAATAGATGCAATATATTTACCATCTATACAAGATAAATGAAAGTTTATAAGTGAAAGTTAAAGTTCCATAATAACAGAATTAACCAAAAATATGTTTGTTAACAAATATAAAGTAGACACAATTCTTTTTGGAATTTGCCTAATATTTTGTATATTGTCTATGATTGTATAAGTCTAATAAATGCTAACAGAAATCCTAACAAATATATAGCTATTGTCAAGAACAAATTTGTACAAATAGTATTAAACATGCATCAGAAAAATTGTTATATATCGTTCATACTATCTAATTATTGCATTTCAGGATTTTCAAGGTATGATTAGTCTCCTCAGTTACATATAATTTCTAGTTGCCTTTACCGTAAATGTTGAAAGCAATTAATTGTATGATATAGTTATGTATGTTACACAAGTTAATTTAGATTATTTTAGAACAAAAAATAAAAGTAACAAAAAATCATTCAAAGAATGTACATAGCCAAATTGTGGAGGACTTTCTTGTCTTCCCCAGCCTTAAATAGAAATATTTCTCACTATACATAATTATATCGAAGTTATGCAAAAGGAAACAACCATAATTATAAATATTATCTAACATATAATGTGGACGTAGTTACGCAAAAAGGATCCAACCCAGAAAATGTTACTTTTGAATTATTAAAGTTGTAGCTGTATTTCCGCATTTATGTACTTGTTTGTGTCTATGGGTTCTTAGGAAAATATAAGCGTAAATGTATAATTTTTTTTACAAATAAGTTTAACTACATCAATGCGAAAATACAGATAACACTTTAATCTTTAATAATTCAAAAGTAACATTTTGTCGGTTGGATACTTTTTGCGTAACTACATCCATGTTAAAATTTAAAATACTGATATTATAAAATGTTGGTATTGAAAATGTATTTTTCACAGTACATCTATATATATAAATATTATGTGCAGAATGAAATTAATTATGAATGCATACTATAACACGATATGGAAGTCAAGTAGTGAACAACCTTGAGCCTAATCGAATTGAACTTAGTATTGAGTGTAATTGCAACATGTATTACAAATCACTTATTAAATTTCTACAAACATCTATATTTAATGGTTTGGAAAAATAAAAATGAAGATAATATATGCTTAAACTAAACATTAATAAATAGTTTGAATTATTTGATTATATGTATCAGTACTAAACAATCTGTATCAGACAATACTGTACAACAATACTGACAGATATCATGATGGTTGAATAAAATTTTACCATTTAGAGAGAGAACCCTAAATCCCTTGTTCATAATAGTTAGACGAGTTTATCAAATTGACATGTGTTCAAATTGAACATAACAGAAAAAAGGGTCAACAATAAAATTATAAAGTATGGTGCAAATTGGATTTCTCTTTTTTCAGGGGTCACAAACATGGAGGAGGTAAGGGTATGTCAATAAGTTTACATACTTCCAATAGAAAGTTTTTCAAAATAGCCGCTTGATGCTCCTTTGAGCTGTTGAGTAATATTGTCGGTATAAATGTTGGATTCACAATATGGGTGTCATCACCATGTTTCTTCAACAAGGCAGATCCGTGGTCACTATTTGCACAATTACTAATTGGATCTGGATCTATTTTCATTTGTTTTGCACACTGAAAAGGATATTGTTACATTTAGCACATTTTATCATATATTAAAAGAAAGCTAATGAAAAATCTTTATTCTGGAGTATTTCTAATTTATACAAGACTAAATTAAAAAAGATTTTTAAGCAATTTTTTGTCGCTAATCAAATCTGTTATAAAACTTAACAAAAACTATACAACATTTTATAGAATAATCAATTAGGAAAAAGTAAATCTGTCATTTTTTAAGAACTGCATTTTTACTAATTTATCATATTGAAATCCTCACACAATAGAAAAATCTTCATCTAAATTATGTTCTCTGAGTATATTAATTATATTGAGGGCCTCATAACAAATTGGTGTATATGCAAAAATGACACTTTTTTGTTATTTACTAAAATCTATGCATGTAACAATTTAGAAAATCTTACCAGTATGGAATTGTACCTAAATAGAAGGCTATTCCGAATTTCAGCCTTGTGAAATCAACTAGTTTTGTTTTATTCATAATTTTGTTAAACTGCACTTTTGTCTGTAGGCCCATTTGTTATGAAGCCCTCGATATGTAGACTATATTTTTGTATTTCCCATATATCCACTTTTCATAAAAGATAAAAGGTTTTTCTTATTAGCTATTGTAAAATTTTGATATATTGAGAAACATGATGCAAAATGCAGATCTGATTACCATTAAAATAAAATAAATAACTACACTATGCAGGTATTCAAATAATGGTTGGCAGACAGATGTAGAAGTAGAAAATAAAATAAAAATGTACCCTTAAAAGAGCCTCATCAGCATCCATGTTATCTGTGATCATACATTCAGTAATTTTGACAGCAGTTGTCATGTTTGCTACAGCTGCAATGGAGCAAGCATGTATTTTGTTGGCATAACATTCCTCCTCACCATGTTGACAGGTGAAATAATATTTACCATTCTCTTCTTTAGTCTGGAAAACACAAGTATGAATGGAAATAAACAAACTTAAACCAATAAAAAGAGATAAAATGTATCCTTCATATAAATATATGGAGGATAATATTTAAACTACTAATTCAACAGGTAAATTATTTCCTATTCAGTAACTTTTGTTTTGGAGAACAATGTAAGCTATGGAATTTCACCCTACAATGTAAGGCAAAGCAGTAATAGACAAGGTTTCACTAAGTTTACCATAGGGTAAACTTAGTGAAGGAAATTCATTAAAAAAATGAAAATCTTAGTTACCTTTGCTTTGCCATAAGGAATTAATGTCACATCTAAAAATTCTGACAGTTTTTCAGTTACGGGCCCCAAGTGCTTAATGAAAAAATGTTTTGAATCTGGACATAGTGCTTCATAATACACCCTCACTTTCACCTTATCTTGCTTATGTTTGTTGTACTTATCATCTTCCAATTCCAAGATATTTGACTAAAAACAAATTTTGTATGAAATTAATAACATATAAAACAATTCAAAGCTTTAATTGTCACTCAAGAGTAAATACATAATCATTTTATCTTTAAAAAAAATTGAATGAAGTTACTGTTGCAAATTTAAGTGAAAGAGCATAGTTATTGTCTCACAAACTATAAAAAATGTATGCACCAGGATATAATAATGGTTGAAATATAAGTGAATTTTTACATCTACCATAAGTAGGTATCTAAAATAACACGATAAATGAAATAGACAAGTGTCTAATAAATACGATTGGAAGGTGTTTAAACAGATAACTCATGACTAAACATTATTGAGACTAAGTAAACGGGGATTAGATTTGGATTATAAAAAAAATATCGATAATATTTACCTGATTACTAAGATAATGAGTGAGCCCTACCTCAGATAACTGTGTTACAGATTTCTGTGTGAGTAGCTGGAAAACTTGCCACATAATTAGGGCCAACAACACTAAAACTACCAATCTATACCGGTTGCAAAAACCGAAAGCCATGTTAATTCACAACAACTATTATTCTAGAAAAACTATCCAATCCATCTATCAGAAAATATCTCCCTTTTGATGAACACCATTCAACACGTTAAATATTTTTATTATTATCATATACTTTAAATTATGATAGTTTTATACTTTGATTCACTTCTACTATAAGAATACCTAAAAATTAGTTAAATATTATTCAAAATAATTAAAAGGAAAAATAGCTGTAATTCAGCAGATTTCGCTTTCATTTTCTAATGTCTAAGTTTTAATACAATATAAATGACATGTGATGGTGACTGGTGTACAAAATTGTCATGTTGTTGACGTGAGCTCTGTACTTGTCGTTTACTTTGCGTCCATGGCAGACAACGAAACTATGTCCATAGAGCCTTATCAGATATATTTTTGTGGTATCTATCAATATTGCGACTCAAACTTTCAATCCTGATTACAAATAAAAGAATAATATATAGATTAATAGTTTATTAATAGCTATTCAGTCAATTGTAATGAACCGAATTTTTCTACATCATAAAATCCCGCTTTCACTTGACGTCCACCAAAAAATCTACCATTTAAATCAACTACAGCTTTTATAGCGCTTTCAATGCGCTTGAATTCTACGAATATTCTGACGGCTTCGTCGTTTGGGGCGTTGGGCATTTCAAATATCAACACCTTTACAACATCTCCATATTTCGTGTTACATTCGTCTTTGACTTCTGGCTCTAATTCCTCGTCGACATCACCAGGACCAACCATATTCTGAAATATTAACAAAATATTATATTAATGTAAAACAACAATTAGACCCAGAGAGAAATAAGTCTTACGGCAGAATATATACTAGTAACTTTTACACTCGGCGATAGGGACCAGTCTGCAACTACCTCAGGGTACATAGTATTTGGCATGAAGTTGTATATATTTATGTGTAACTAATATGTGTCCGCTACTTCATCCACTCTTGATAGGTAACATAAACGTCAGTTATTTTGTCAATATTCAAAATCAAAGGGTATTTTAAACAGGGCAATGGATTTTTGAGTGTGAAAGTACATGGATTCTGAAGATTGCCGCTAAATGCAACCAATTTGTAGTAAGTAAGAGTATTAAAAATTTTGCGGCGTAGTGTTTTAGGAACGAATGGCCTGGCCTGTCCACTGGGACTTGGTGTACTGACGTCGCAGTACAAATCAACACAACTTCCAGGACAATTAATTTTCTCTAAACGAAGCGAGTTGTTATTTTCGTCGGTAATGTATTCAGCTAGTTCAGTGTCGTCTCGTTGTGCCTCTACTAACGTGTCGAGGTCCACTGGGATCTCCAGCTCATCTATACGGGATAGTGTATCGGCCACGACATTATCCTTGCCCGAAATATGTTTTATATCTGTTGAAAATTGTGATATAAAATCTAAATGTCTAAACTGACGCGGGGAACAATTACTCTTCCTTTCATGGAACGCGATACAAAGTGGTCGATGGTCTGTATAAATTGTAAAGGTGGTAGCCTCAAGCATATACCGAAAATACTTAATGCTCTCGTAAATTGCGAGAAGTTCGCGGTCGTATGGCGAGTATTTTACCTGCGATGGACTCAATTTACGGTTGAAGAATGCAAGAGGTTGCCAGTGACCATCTTTATACTGCTGTAGGACAGCACCTATCACCGTGTCAGAGGCGTCTGTGACTAGTCCCAATTTAGCTTGAGTGTCAGGATGTGCTAATAGTGTTGCATTACACAAGCTGTTTTTGCAGTTTGAAAAGCATTTAGTGTCTCATTTTTCCACTCAATCACTTTATTGGGTTTGACTGCTCCAGTAAGAAGAGCGTGTAGAGGGGCTTGTATTTGGGCAGCTTTGGGAATGAATCTCCTATAAAAATTTACCATGCCCAGAAATCGCCTAAGCTCTCTAATGGTCTTCGGGGTAGGGAATTCGGAGATGGCTTGAACTTTGCTTTCTAAAGGTTTAGTACCTTTAGAAATATTGTAACCTAAAAATGTCACTTCCGGTACTCCGAAGACACATTTAGCTGCATTCACCAGAACACCATAATCTCTCATACGGGAGAAGATTTGGCGTAAATGATCTTCGTGCTCTTCTGGCGTCTTAGACCAGACTAAAAAATCGACAAGATATGGGTAACAAAAGTCTAGGCCACGTGTCATCTCGTCCACGAACCTTTGGAAAGTTTGAGCCGCGTTCCGTAACCTGAAGGTCATGAACGGAAACTCAAACAATCCAAAAGGTGTGGTGATGGCTGTCTTGGGTATATCACACTCTGTAACCGGGATTTGGTTATATGCCTTAACTAGGTCGATAGTACTAAATATAGAACATCCGGACAGACTGTGTGAGAAATCCTGTATGTGGCGTATAGGATATTTGTCCGGTATAGTACGAGAGTTAAGCTGCCTGTGATCGCCGCAGGGACGCCAGCCATTGTCCTTCTTGGATGCTAAATGCAGTGGAGAAGACCATGGACTGTCAGATGGTCTGGCTGTCCCATTGGCAAGCATAGCTTCAAACTCTCTCTTAGCGATTATGAGTTTATCCGGGGCAAGTCTTCGCGGGGAACATGACACTGGAGGACCTGGTGTAGTGCGAATGTGGTGTGTTGTGTAGTGCCTCACGGTGGCTAGTTTTCCCGAGGGACGAGTTATCTCGGGGAACTCATTTAAAATCGCGTGATATTTGGTATTGCCACTTACAGATACCTTTACACTAAAAATTAAACTACTAGTTAAATCTACGGAAGCTACAGTGCTGATATTGGTCAGGCTGTCTACAAGTTTTTGTTGGCTGACGTCAACGATGAGGCGGTAGTGAGTGAGAAAGTCCACACCTATGATTACTTTAGTGACGTCCGCGACAATGAAGCGCCATGAAAAGTTGCGGCGTAGACCTAAGTTAAGGTTCAACTCTATATAACCGAACGTGTCGATAGCCGAACCATTAACAGCGCTGAGCTGGTATGAAGTTTTGGAACGGCGTTCGCGTATTTTTGAAATTGGATAAACACATATGTCACTTCCCGTGTCAATTAAAAATCTTGTATTAGTAATACTATCGATGACAAAGAGGCGACCTGTGTTTGGGCTCTGGCAGTCGTTCGTCGCCATCACTAACTGCCGATCACATTTCCCGGCTGGTAGTCGCAGGGTTTCATGCACCTTCGCGCTTTAGATCCATATTTGGAATGATACCAGCAAATGGGAAACTTCCTGTAGCTAGACACTGATCGGCGTGAAGTGGAACGGCTGCGTTGTCCTCTTCCTCGGCGCTCGGTTGATCGCGAACGGTGTTGCGCTTGTGTAGTTAAAGCACTTACTTGTCGCGTTAGTTCCGCTACCTGGCGCGTCAATTCATTATTTTTCTGTGTCAACTCAGTTATCATAGATGATAAGGATGGTGCTGGAAATGATGAAGACGCTTCGGTTGCGGCGATCTGATGCGCTGGTACTGCTATGTCATGAACACGATCGGCTAGTTCGGCGAGCGCGTCCATGGGCAATGTAGGTTGTGAAGCTATTATGGGCTGTATAGATATAGGCAGACGGCTTACCCATATGGTTTTCACAAATTCCGGTGGCACTTCCGGTCCTGCTAAGTGTTGTAAGTGGCGCAAGAATTGTGAAGGCTTCCTTGTTCCTAACTGCTCATGCGTCAACAGTTGTTTAACCTTGTTTTCACGCGTCACCGACAACCGTTTTATCAGTTCGTCCTTGAGGCGGCTGTAGTCAGGAGGACCTACTAAGATATCCTCCACTTCGGTTGCGTACTGGCGGTCGAGTGAAGGCAAAATGTAATAAAATTTTGCGGTATCATCCGTAATTTTCATTAGTGCAAACTGGCCTTCCACTTGCGCGAACCATATTGCCGGCTTCTCTGGCCAAAATGGGGGAATTGTGAGTGACATTGGCGCGGCAGATGCGTGCGAATTATCCTCCGCACGAACTCGTCTTGCGCGCGGCGCCTTGTTCACTTTCTGGGAATCCATGTCACTCGGACTGCTCATAGCGTGTAAAGCTCTGAAGGTCACCAGTTGTAGTAAGTAGGTAAGTAAGTAGTTAATTGTAGGATGTATCCGTTTATTTACTTCAATAAATAACAGCATAATACTTTAACTATACTCGTTTACTACAGTACGATTAATAATGAACAAGAAGGTATCCACAAGTAGCGCGTGTGTTTCGGCCGAGATGCGACGACCAATGAATCGAAGGATTATGACGCAGGCGCATCCGACGCATGCCCCGCCCGGCCCGTGTTACTAATCGATTTATAAACAACGCGCTCACTCGGCGATGCTTGCTTAATATATTTTAAATGTGTGTTCAATGATTTAGTTTTAATTTTGTTTATTTAGGATTAATATGTCAGTCAGTCAGTCAGTACTTATGTAATATCCCTACAAATTTACATAAAATTATGTATATCTATGGAGGCATCCCCTAATGACCACTCAACTTTTTTGCAATTTTCTAAAATGTTGTGCATTGAATATAAATATTGCTGCCAATTTTCATCCATATAAACATACTAGCTGTCCCGGCAGACGTCGTCCTGCCCGGTAAAAAATAGGGGTTGATCGTAGAGGGTTGAAAATTTAGGGTTGTATGTGTTTTTGTATGTTGTATCATAAAAAAATAGAAATTAAAAATTTTGTCTAAAAAATAAAAATAAAAATGTAGGGGTGGACTACCCCTAACATTTAGGGGGATGAAAAATAGATGTTGGCCGATTCTCATAGATACCGGATAAGCACAAAAATTTCATCAAAATCGGTCAAGCCGTTTCGGAGGAGTATGGCAACGAAAACTGTGACACGAGAATTTTATATATTAGATATACCTAATAGTTATTGATATGATTTCATCATAAATATAGACAGAGGTACATGCATATACAAGACGGTGTAATAAGGGTCCACTTTTTTTGCCAAAATAGCTATAAAACTAAAAACTCAAACTCAATAAGAATAAATCCACTCACTCTCAATAAAACGACTTTACTGGGTGATTTCATTATTTCTGTTATAGATGGCTCATTTTTCATAGATTGCGGAGAATTAGATGCAGTATTTGGTGAATCTGTAATACAAAATCATAAAGATTAGAGACTGAAGCTCATAAGAAAAATCCAAAAACAATTATTTTAATTCACTGTTAACCAGTGTAGTTTAACAGGAAAATAAATATTTGAAGTCAAAATCTTTCAATTTAACATTTTTAAGTAACACTCATTAATTTGTATTTATAATGAAGTTTTTTCAGTCTTTCGATTTGGATGAATCAATCAAAGTATTAACATAAACTAGAATGCTTTAATGGGCTAAACAGACGGAACACAGAAACCCCAGGTCGATTCTTGACCTGGTAAATTTCATAAACAAACTTTCTGTTATTTACTATGGTCTGGGTGTTTGGGATTGGCCCCAGAGTGGTCCCTTATATAAGACAAGGGTAATTTACTTAACTGGGGACACACATGTGTATGTTTTTGTCTGCTGATTATTATTATGATTATAAATTATTTAATCTCATAGAATATCATAATGTCCTTGTTATCAAGTTGGTTATCCATTTAATATCAGGATTAGATTTATAGATTATTTTGGATCAGTTAAACTGTTGTCAGAAACTTTAGAGACATTATGAAAAACAGAATATAGAGGAATATTCTTTGTATCGCATTAAAATTGAAGTGTCTATTTGTGATTTTCAAACAAATACCAAACTTTAAGAGAAAACAGTCAGTCAGAAACGGTTTCTCTCAAATATACTCCAAAAGGGGTCAACAAATATTAGAGAATGCATACTTCGATGTTTAAGCTTCGTAAGATATGAAAATTAAGCAGCAGTCACAGTAAAGACGTAAACAATAACCAACAATGTGTACCTGGTCCAGGAGGGGCGGGCATAGCAAAACCAGGTGGAGGCATGACATTTCCGTCCTTTTCATGAATAATCCTGCCACCACGTTTTGAGGTTTTTTCCACTTGTAAGGCCACAGACATTCCCTGTTCTTTCTTTCCTAAACCTTGCCCTTCCTACAAATCACTTTAAAAGCTTATTTGAAAGCCTCAATTTACCATGACAAATAAGTAAATTATGATCATTTTGAATGATTTCTAAATGGATAGAAAATGGTACTTTGGTTAATTTACTGATAGTATAGAGGTAACAAGATTATTACTTGGTTGCATCAAGTCTATGATTCCTATTGAAAACAATTTGTATGAAATAATAAAAAATAAATGTTTCTATTAATTTTAAAAGATTTTTGTTTATTAAAGTTATTAAATTGGTTTTTAAATTTAATTTAATGTTTGACCGTTTTTGGAGGTAGTAAAAAAAAATTGGTGTTGTTGTAAGTCTAATGATTTTGACCCAAAAGCCTGTCAAAAAGTAATCTATTTTTGTACTTTTTTCATTCTCCTCATTCACCTGATAGGACAATAATTTTCATACTTGCGAGATTACTGTAAGGTATAATTTTAAAAGTTCAAAATCTTAAGTCTTCGCAATAGAATCTTTTTATAAGGACTTTGATCATTTAGTTCAAGAAAGTGTTGCTAAACTTGGGTGTTAGAAGGTTAAATTAATGACTGGAAACTAATCATTGTTAAGCCAAAAAATGACAAATCTCAACCAACATTTTAACCACATTTTGATTTAAAGTGCCATCCAAATATTTAGTCTCGTTTAACGTTTCTTCTTGATATTTATTCATTTCTTATATTATAGGTATCCACGTCCTCTTGACATCACGTGGCATTTATTAACTTTCCGTTTGCAAAAAATGATTTAAACCCCATTTTTATAAATATATTTTTCATGCGAAAAGTATGAGGAAGGCGGCGAAGCTCGGTATTTATCACAGGTGGTAACCAAGGGGGTAAAGATTGTAACAAAAGTGTCACTTATGGGTACAATCTCTAAGTATAGGGCATGCACAGGTGTACCAATGACCACCAACTCTCCCATTTGCAATAACCGCGACCCGAGTTTGTTGAATTATTACTAAAAAATTAGAAGAGTGTGCATTGCGTGTAACTCAAGTGGGTTAGGTTCTCACAAGCAAACCAAAATTAGGAAGGCATGGCTAATACACGGACAGGTATGCGAAAAGTTTTCAACATCTTATAATGTGTATCATATTTTAAACTCGTACCTCAATTTCAAATTAGAAGACATTAAAGAAAATGTCAATAAGATTTTGGTGCTAAAAAAATAACTTCTGCAGAGTAAATATTATGTCAATCAGTGTTGACTTTCCGGTTGGTAGTTAAACTAATGCAAGAGCTAGTAGTTTTTAAAATTATTCTAAAAACACATTAAGGCTGTAAAAATCCCACAACAAAGAAGATAAATAACCTTAAATCCATATTTGGCCATAATTTTAGCAGCAACAGAGCTAGCTCCATAACCACCAATTGAGAATCCAGCACTAGGTGTTTGAGTAGTTGCGGCTGGTGGCTGAGGAGGTGGTGATGGTGTTTCCACAGTGAGTGATGGGGGAGGTGCAATGGCAACACCCGCCGCACGTTTAGATATTTCCTCTGCTTCTTCCTCTTCAGGCTGCTGTAACAAAAAAATACAACACGTTTTTCCCATTTAGAACCATTGATGGATAGCAAATATGAACACTATAATGTTTCCCCGTTTTTTTCATTTTATTTTATTGAATACAAATCCAGAATAATAAACATAATTTAAAATGAAACTAAAGAATGAATACTTATCAAAAAAATTGGAATATCAGATAGTAAGTACCAACCCTCTTATTTACTATCGGCTCATAAAAATGATGTTAACAGAAAGTGTTTTTTTCATAATCCCATTATTAATGTGATTCTGAAAAAACGCTTGATATGAGCTAATAAACCTCATACTATGAATAAAAAAAGTATATCACTATCCAATATACCATAAAACTGTAATGCTTCAAATGTGAAAAGGAATATAAATAAAAAATCTGTAATATGACATGTTGGGCGAGAAAACAAAAGCATGAAAACTATGAAGCATGCTACAAGTCAACGTCTTTAGCATCAATGTCTAATGGCATATAGATAAGCCCAAGTTTGTGGCTGGGCCATGGGAAAATATTTAAAAAAAAAATTGAATTTTACAATTAAAATGATAAATCATGCAAGTTTGAATAATAAGCATGGCTTTGTAATATATGACAATTGATATCATTACAAACCATAAGCATGCAATATTTTCTCAATAAATTAAATGTTATATGTGTAAAATGACATAAGACCTTTTAATATTTTACCTTAGTATGCTATGTATCAAATTTTAATCATAAAACAAATAATAAAATAAAATAAATAAGATTAATAATACCATGGGCACAAGAGTTTTTTCGGGTATAGTGTCCTCATCATCTCCAAATCTACTCTTCCGCTTTCTCTCTGATCTTTCAGGTCTATCCACAGGATCAAGATTCAACCTCTTAGCTTGCATTTCTGAAATTAAGAAAAACTAATCTTAATCATAAGTTAAAATGTAAGGGCAGATTAAACTAGACTAAATATACTAATATATGCTATATAATACATGCAAGTTAGTAATCCTATAAGGATTTTATTAATACTCTATTAGCAATGACTTCAAACTGCGAGACAATATTAGTTTTTAGAATGAAACACATGAGTCATATAGATTAGAAATGATACAAAAAATGTACATATGTATACATTTTCATCATTTATTATCTAAATGATGAAAATGTATACATATATCAAGTATGATATGATTGATGACAACGGGTTATAGAAGTAACTGCAACATATAAAATCTGTTTAATTACAATAATTTGTGATGGAATACTCACCTTTAGCAACCTTTTCATAATCATTAGGCCACATAGGGTCATACTCATTTGCTACATTCCAATCAAAATCTCTAACATTCAGTGATGCTGTCAAAGTTTTAGATTGTGATTTCGGACTACTTGAATTTGTCTCATCTTCATCTTTCTGCTTGCTTTTTAAATCTATCACTGGAGTTAAAACCTAAAATACCAAGGAATAAATTATACAGGCTGGAAACTTTCAGTGGGGCAGTAAACGGAAGTATCTTAATCCTTACAGCTACATAAAATGGTCTTAGGAGACTATCCATTATTTTTAGTGAAATTTTGATTTCCACAAATATTCAAAAAATGTATGTTTAGCAAGAAAATGTCCCTATTAGACAATTTTTTTGTTGCCACTCAATACTTTTTCTGAAATTTAAAAAAATTCTATGAGTCCAACTTAGGTTGGCATACTAATAAAGTCAAAAACTGCAAAAAATCCTTTGGCATACATCTTTTAAAACATTCAACAGACCTTATTTATTTCTCAAATTTTTTGGTTGACTGAATAAAAAGATAAAACTGAGATTGAGAGAGATTTGACGGCCTCTGTGTTTGAGCAGGCTAAGCCTTTGACGGCTTACCTCACTGCAACTCAGAGGTTCCGGGTTCGATTCCCGGTATAGTAAATTTCGGAAACCTATTTTCTCAGTTATTTACCATGGTCTGGGTGTCTGGGATCGGCTCCAGAGTGGTCCGTTGTATATTACCCATAACACAAGTGTAACTTGTGTGCTTAATTTGGAGATATGCAGTGTGTGTGTATGTCTGCCGATTATTATTATTATATATTTCAAACTCATTATTCTATTTCCAAATATTTTTTTTAGGTTCCTCCTGCATTGCCTTCGAAATTATCTAACTAGTGTTAAAGTCGTTATATATGTATTTTTAATAACATGAAGACCATGGGAAAATATATCCTAAAAATGAGACAAGGTCTGTAAGACATGATTTTGATTTTAACACAATCAAAACCACATTCCATAATAATTGGTGCATGTAGATGCTCTATGTGAAACATTTTTACATTAATCCTTATCAGTTAACAAACATAACAGTTTAAAACTTTACAAAATAGAAAGTATTCTGTATCCTGACAAGTTTAATATAAGCTCGTACTTGGGACCACGGATAAATAAACACACAAACAATGAATCCTACTTACTCAAAATTTTTTTATGGATTACCTGTGTAGAGCGACGAATAGCTTCTCTTTTTGGCTGAGTGATGGCTGCTTTTTTGAGCTGTAGTTGAGATTGCAGTAATTTAATGCCTGAAGACCATCCAGCGACCTTCTCAGTTGTGCGAGCTTTAATTGTATCTAGATCATCGTAAAGTGACATTGTAAAGATTTTTTTAGTTTAACAGAAATGGATAAATTTCGTTAAAAGTGCAACGTGATAAATTTATAATTAGGTAAACAATTATTTTCAAACTCTAAATTTTCAAAACATAGTTATCTCCGGCGTTTAGATTTCGACTTCTTTGGCCTAATTATAATTTCTTTTCATTTCTAAGATTTTAACCAATATAACAATATTATTTTCCATTTGATAAATATTAAATATGATTTTTATGTCAATATGTCCAATACTAGTCTGTGAATATGTCAAATTGTTAAATGACTGCACAGACCTACGTAAGCTACCTGACATTGACAATTGACATTAACCCGGATAACGAGAATAGGCAAAGGAATAAAGTAAATATCACCTTGTTTTATGAGAGTAAAAATCAAAATTTTTATTAAATAATTTTGAACTTTTTTATGGTTCTTAAGAAACGTTCAATTGTACTATAATTGTCTATGAATAAGACCTTTTGGCTACAGGAAAATGCGTCTTATTTAAAGCGTTAAAAATCGCGTCGTTAACGCACAGCTATATTGTTATATATTACATTACCTGTCATATAGGGCATTTATCGTCAACAATAAACCCAATCATAACTGAGGGAAAAAAATTACTCTGACGAATCTGGACCTTTAAGCTTAACGAAATTATAGATCTTAGGAGTCTTTTAAACACAGAATTCAATATCCTAGAAATGTTATTGGTTTTTTATTATATTAGTGACCACAAAGTTCCATGATTTCGCCGAACTCCTTTTATAAAACGGAAATATAATTAAAAACTAAAAGAAATTCATTTTATATATATTGTATTATCTATGTTGTGAATCCTTTAGCCAATAAATTATAGTCAAGTTATTTATAATGGGCTTTTTGGTATAAATATTTATTAGGGAAAAGTTTTATTAAATAAAAGCAATGGGAACTTTAATTAGCAAAGATACTAGACGCATTAGTTTTGATAATACCTTTGCCTTAAATCCTCCCATCACATTACAAAAATCGATAGATCATGATGTGGTAAATTTTAATGATTTAGCTGCTGTAAGTTTTATATATCTTTGTTTTGTTTATTTATATATCTTTCAGTGACTATTTGTACGGGTACTGGATGATTAGCTTATTTTATATTTGTACGGGTATTAAATTAAGAATAAATTGGTTTTTTTTAATGACATGTTTTAAAGAATTATTGAAAACATGAAAATAAAAATAAATAAATAAATTCTAAAATGAGGGTGGGGTATAGATACACGGCACATTTATTTATTATGAACAAATCCGAACATTTTTAATATAAGTTAGAAGTAGTTAGTGGTTATTTTTTTTATAACCACCCAAAAATATTTTTCCGACACATACACGATTAGTCTCTATGTGTACTGGCGCTGTACATTACGGAACAAGATCTGCTTATATGTTACTACAAAGTATACGCGAGTATTTGCGTACTGCTCTTGTATGGATTGGAAGAACTTCGTAAAATACTTATTTTAAATCTTTAATTAGGTTAGGTTAGGTTTTTTTTAATATCCTCTCTCCGGACGAACGAGGTTATCCGGGCTTAGTACCCGTATTAATAATTATAAATTGTTCGTATAGTACCCGTATTAATAGACTCAGCAATTCGATGTGACTATTTGTACGGGTACTGGACGAATAAATTATATTTATTCGTACAGTACCCGTATTAATAGACTCAGCCTTTTATTAAGTGTATATTGTGTGATGACTTTAATACATTTGAAGCAAATATGAATAATGTATACAATAATAAATGATAGCGGTGTTGAGTTTGTACAATGAATTTAAAAATGAGAAGAAATCAAGGGATTGGACCCTTGATTTCTTCTCATCATGAGACTAGCATATTCTAAAAATGCAGCTTTTAGAACGTTTGCCTGTCTGACAATGAAACCAGCATCGCGTGAAAATAAATAATAAGACTTAAATGAAACCCAGCACAGAGCCGACTTATACGGGTCAAAACTGCGCATACTTTATGTACCGATAAATAAAGTTGTTTCCTTGGGAAATGCAACGCGAACGAACTGTCGCTGGCACTGCTATTAATAAATAAATAATCAGCAGAGCAGGCAAGACAGACATACACATTGTGTATAATCCCAAGCTATGTAAGTTATGCTTATGTTGTGGATAATATACAGGCACCCAGACCGGCAGACCATAGTAAATAACGGTAACTTATTTAACGAAATTTACCATGCCAGGAATCGAACTCGGAGCCTTTGCGTTCCACTGATCTCGGCCGGTAAATATTTAGCCAGCTCAACCACAGAGGATGTTAGTATGTACTTTGAGCATGGAAAATCTTTTTCCATGATATGAATATAAAATTACTCTTTAAGATTGTCCTTAGTTGTCATAAATTAAGATATGTCTACTATTTTAGAATAGAATTGTCAATAAAGTTATATTTATCAACTACAATTATTTCCCACTTTGATTCATTCAGGAACCTAGTAGTGAACTGTTTTTTCAAGAAATTAAAAAGTCTGCTAATTTACAAAAGGAAGGAGAAACTGACTATTGGACACAAAGAATAGACTCTTTGAAAAAGGAACATCAGATTATAAATAAAATTATTGAAACCGAATACGATAAAAAAATTGAAAGCATCAGCAATATATTTCCACAACCAAAAGTAACACATGAAACAATCCAAAAAATAAAGCCCTGTTTTGATTGGCGTGTTAAGGTCAGTTGAAGCATTATTTGAAAAGACCACACAGGTCACTCTAAAACCTTAGGTCGCTTCGAATTTCTTGGTGCCGCAGTATTGCAGCTAGAGCAATTCAATTCCAACGGTAGAGAATCGGTACTGTGCGAATCAAGAAACCCTCATAGCATTCCGATTCCGTACCGCTGTTGCACTAACAAATGAGACAGGCTTAAAGTTGATTCACTTATTCCAGCTACTGACTTCAAATTCAAAGGACGCCAGTGCTGACTTCATACAGGCATCGTCTAACTTAATTTGAAGTCAGTATAGCGCTACCAAGTCTGACTGACTTCCAAATTCCCTATTTATTTATTTTTCTCCTCTCTCCGGACGAACGAGGTTATCCGGGCTTTTATCTTTTAGGGTTATATACTTCCATTTTGTTTTTATCTTTTGTTTCTTTAATTCTTTTGTTGCCATTCTTTGTTATGCCGTTTTTGCTCTTTTTACTTTTCTTTTCTCTTGCTCTTTTGCTCTCTTTATTGCCAAATACAATGTTTTACAATGCAAATTTATTATAATGTTTCTTAAATCTAGTACATGCTTTCTTTATTACAAGTTGCTTCCATATCTAGTACATACATTTTATCTAGCAAATTATACTAATTTTGTAATGTAATCTAATATAAGTATAATATAAATATATCTATAATCGATAGACACTATCATACCTCAGACAGCTGTGATAGTTTTTACAGTACAGGCTCTTACTATCTATATTAACTAAATTCTTATTGCTATTATTTTTATTACACTTTAAAGTTTATATAATTCTTGTATGTTGTTGTTATGTTCTTATATGTTACTATTGCCTGTAGTTGCAATTTCTTAACTTATTAACTATGTATTTTTTATCTTTTTGGTTTATTATGTTTTTTGGACTTATTCTATTCTGTCTTACGTGCTAATTTTTGTTCTGTACATTATTTGTATATTAAATAATATATATTAGATTATACATCTTATCTATCTTTCATATAGTTTTATTTCTATCTACAACTTTTTGACTATCTTGAGACAGTATGCTAAAAAGTCTTCAACATATCTCTTGGGCATGAGTTCGAATTGAAATTATTATTGAAATTTATTTCTGTACGAAGCCTGCTTTCACAGTCATACCTCTCCCGGGAATTTGCCGGGCACCAGAAGATCAAGTGCGGGATATTTTCGATCTGTTCTTCATCGCAGATGCGAGGGATTCTCTTTGAACCCGAACCGGTTCAGGTACTCCAAGAATCCCCCGTGCCCTGTGAAGAGCTGGGTATGCAGGCCGGTGAGGCCGACCTGCCTAACTATCTTAAAGGCGCGCGTGACTTCAGGGAAACCCTATTAAATATTTTGAAGTCAGTTAGATAGAAAATAATTTTTGTTTACCAGAATAGACATAAAGTAAATAATTTACAGTAATTTCGTGTCCAGACAGGAACAAAGAGCGGCCTTGTCGCTTTCAGTGATCTTTTCCAAACAACTAGTTTTAACTATTATTTTTGGAAGTCCAATCTTTATCAATTTGAATTTAAGCCTTGTTTCTAGAATGGCACTCGTGCAAGCGCACATTTGATGTGTAAACCGATAAGTTCAAATGTCGCGCGGCCGTACGACGACGCTTAGTGCATTCAAAACACATTTCAATTTGAATGTTTTATCTTAAATATGTTAGGCATCGCTTTTTGTATGATGCCTTGGCCACGGACTTATCACCGTGAGTGACATCTAAATACAATGCAACGGGCGATAAAACAAAAGTAGTGGTAACAGCCACCATAAATTGTTACTCGTCGTTAAGTCCTGAGTTCGTGACCAGGCCGTGAGTATTATTCTAAAATACGGGCGATAAAGTTTGAAAATATTTTCAGATAGTCAAGTGTTATGAAGATAATCCTCATCAGCCTTTAGTGTGCTCACCTATTGTTCAAGCGTTTAGTAAATGTGTCGCGTCTTGTAAAATGGAAGAATAATGGAATATTTGACTTTAAAAAAATTGGTTTTAACAATTACTGTAATGTAGTTTTAATTTTTTTTTATATTATCCACACAATGATTCCAAAGTTTATAATAAACGCGTAATATATTACAATTAACGAGTAACAAGGGTTATCAAATAGTAACTACTATTCTAACGTAAGGTAACTATCGTAGCATTTTCCTTGAAATCTATTGCATTATTAACTCAATTTATTTAGTTGCTACACAAGCTGTATGACTTATAACGACTTCCGGTCGCAGACCTTTCTGTCCTTTTACTATAATTAAAAACAGGGAGCTGTTGACTCCCAGGATGTAAACGAGTCCACAACTCACAAGTTCCTAGTGTTAGCTCAGTTAATGTTCCAGAGCTTTAGCTTGGTGATTGGAAGCTACCGGGAGAGTTTTGGAAGGTACCTGTCATCCGTCGAGAGTCACACAATCAGGGCGTTCCATTAGGGACTCACAACGACCACGTTCACGACCGCGATTTTTGCCGTTCCACTTGCTTGCGGACGTTACAATCCTAAAAGCTAGTGGAACGGGTTATGGGGCGTTGATGTCGTTAATGTCATACGCAAATGTCATTGGTTGATATAAAAATCGCGCCTTTTTCGATGTGTAGGGTTGACTAATTTATGTTAAAAATATATAGCTATTTATACAAAATGTCCTTAATGGGTCAATTGGGTATCGGCTACTTCATCGCGGTAATAATTTAGAAGAAAGCAATTCGCCTAGCTCAGTTGAAGAGTGGACGTTAATTTTATAAAACGTAATACTAAAAAACGTGATCTCAGGCCACGTATTACACAATATAAAAATATAGTTGATCGTTATTCAGATGAAGAATTTAAAAGCCACTTTAGACTTTCAAGAAATACATTGAATTATCTATTATCTATTTATCTATAGTTCTGAATTCTGAGTTATAACTCTTTCGTATAATTCTGCAGCAAAAGCTATGTCTACAAACAATGAATTTCTCATTAATTATATAATTATATTCAAGTCAACAATAATGAAAACTGACTAGAAATAAATTATGTAAATAAATGTTAATAACAAATAAAGGAAAATGATAGATAGCTGTTCAAAATACATTAAAATTAATTTTACAAAATTAATAAAGAAAGATATTTTTTCATTCGCCATCTTTGTTTCAAAATTCGCGCCTTTGTCAATATATTGACAAGCGAGAATTATTGCTCTGTGGTCAACGCCCACTTCGACCCACCTTTTGACATGGGTTGTTGCGGGCGTTGTGTGATCGAAAATGATGACGTCATTAGTAACGTTTTCGCCACGACCGCAACGCTCGCGGTCGCCTTGTGGAACGGCTAACTGAGCATTTTGGGCGTTGTGCGTTACTAGTGGAACGCCCTAAATATCTTACCTGAGAAGTGGGAATGCATAAAACATTTTCACACCTCAAAACTAACAAAATTGAAAAAATGGACAAGTAAAAAACATTTCAAATCTGAATTAGCATTTTTTAGGAGTTCAACGCATCTTCTCAATATCTTTCATATAGGGAATTGACATGGCTTAAAGTCCTAACTGCTAAGCTATAAAATTATGTTAAAAATTTACGAAATTCGGCAACATTGGTTGGCAATGTCTGTCACTACTGTCAGTCTGTCCCGTGTCCGTTTTGTTAAATTTTAAAAATAAATAATGTTATAATTTTTAATAAAATTTAAATTACAACAAATCAATATTTGACCAAAATGTCGTTTATAAACTCTAAACATGAAGATAGTTCTGTATGCCACACTATTTTAGACAAAATTATTTCTAGAGAGGTTTGTGTTACTGCAAAGGTATAATTATTTGGAGTTTTTGAATTATATCTTATTTTTTATTATATTTATATTGAGTAATGATCCAGATTAACTTTTATTTTACTATTTATAACTAGATTTTGTACATTTTTTATTTAAGCCTCCGGATATAAACGATTTTACGATTATAAAGCCGATAAGCCGTGGTGCTTTTGGTAAAGTTTTTCTTGCACACAAAAAGAATAACAAAGAACAAATGTATGCTATAAAAGTGATGAAGAAGTCTGAAATGATAAATAAAAATATGGTTACTCAAGTTGTTACTGAGCGAAACGCACTAGCGTTATCAAGGAGCCCATTTTGTGTTCATTTGTTTTATTCATTGCAATCCTTATCATCTGTTTATTTGGTAAGTATTGAAAATGATTCTAAACTGTCAAATATGTTTTAATAATGTATTAATTTTGGAACTTTTCATGTTTATTTAATTTTCCCTAATTATACATTCCTGCAGAGGTTAAAATTGTTTGAGTTTTTTTTTAACTACAATATTATAAAACCTATATAATTATTCAAAAAATTCTACCCAAGAATTGTATTTTGAGACTGGTACTTAATGACTTCTTTTAATAGCATGTTGCATTTTTTGACACATTTTAAGGTAATGGAATATATGGTTGGCGGTGACTTAAAATCTCTACTGGGTGTTTACGGTTTCCTTGAGGAATCAATGGCTGTTTTTTACATAGCAGAAGTTACTTTGGCTTTAGACTATTTACATAAACACAATATTGTGCATCGTGATTTGAAACCGGACAATATGTTGATATCTAAATCTGGCCATGTGAAGCTTACAGATTTTGGCCTCTCTACAATAGAAATACATAGAGGTGTGTTTTATTATTCCTTTATAAATGTTTTTAATGTAAATATAATTTTATTATTTCCTTACTTCACTAACATAAATACGAGGACCTACATTTTGCTATATATTAACATTATAACTCTCAAATGTATTTTATTGTTTGTGACACATGAAATTTCAAACTTTAAAACAGCTTAGTGGCTAAAGGACCAGTATAGTTATTCCATTGAGATGGATTTAAACATTAGCCAAGGAGAATTAACTATACAAACAATATTTCTGTTGTAATTTCTATACTGTTTGAATTACCACAGCTGCTGATGGTGTAGCACAACATTTTTAATTACCTTGTTCAAGTACAAGTAGATTCTTTCATACATAGATGATATGTATGAAAACAACTTTGAAGTATGGTGGGAAAGCCATTTATTCTCTACACATTGTAGAGGTGTTAGGCTAGCACTGGAAAGTATATAGGTTATATCAAATACAATATCAGGCCCATTACTATATACTTTACTAAGTTACTATAGTAGAATTATTTTCTCTGTGCAGTTTGGATCATAAATAATCGGAGCGGTGAAGCTAGTATTTCACTCTCTCTTCCACTCACAGGCCTTGAGCGGGCATAGTGATGCACATTATTTGTTGTCAATGTGTGTTATCGATGGTATATTTAGTTTTATCATTTTGTGGGTTAGTGATAAAAATGAAAGAAAAAAATAGATTTACAACATAAAAATTAAAATAAGATTAATAGTGATTTAAAATAAAGTATTAATTAGGTATCTATGCATTAAAAAACTATAAGTACAAAAGTTTAGAATGTAACAAGTTATATTCAAATAAATACTTATATCTCAAGTTTAAAATTATCAGCAAAAAAGATTATTTAGATTTATTATAGACTAGAGTTTACCCCGCGGCTGCGCCGCGGGTTAACCTCTAGTGCGTATCTCTTATTTATAGAGCAAGTGCTAAAGGTTATATTATATTACATTTTTTATGTATTTGCCCACGGAAGATTCACTTCATTTTATATCGCTAATTATACCATCCCCCGTCTATCTGTCAACAAAATAAATTACAAAACTTGACCAAAAAGGCCAAAATGGTCTAAATGACCAAAAGACCACAGTGACCGACATGGCCAAAATGACGGAGTAGGCAAAAACGACCAAAATGGCCAAAATGACCAAAAAGGCCAAAATGATCAAAAAGACCAAAATGACCGAACAGGCCAAAATGACCGAATAGGCCAAAATGACAGAATATGCGAAAACGACCAAAATGGCCAAAATGACCAAAAAGGCCAAAATGACCAAAAAGGCCAAAATGACCAAAAAGGCCAAAATGAACAAAAAGGCCAAGATGACCAAAAAGGCCAAAATGACCAAAAAGGCCAAAATGACCAAAAAGGCCAAAATGACCAAAAAGGCCAAAATGACCAAAAAGGCCAAAATGACCAAAAAGGCCAAAATGACCAAAAAGGCCAAAATGATCAAAAAGGCCAAAATGATCAAATAGGCTAAAATGACCATAAAGGCCAAAATGACCAAATAGGCCGAAATGATCAAAAAGGCCAAAATGACCGAATAGGCCAAAATGACAAAAAGGCCAAAATGACCGAATAGGCCAAAATGACAGAATATGCGAAAATGACCAAATAGGCCAAAATGACCAAATAGGCCAAAATTACCAAAAAGGTCAAAATAAGCAAAAAGGCCAAAATGACCAAAAAGGCCAAAATGACCAAAAAGGCCAAAATGATCAAAAAGGCCAAAATGACCGAATAGGCCAAAATGACCGAATAGGCCAAAATGACCAAAAAGGCCAAAATGACCAAATAGGCCAAAATGACCTAATAGGCCAAAATGACCAAAAAGGTCAAAATGATCAAAAGGCCAAAATGACCAAATCGGCCAAAATGACCAAATAGGCCAAAATGACCAAATGGCCAAAATGACCAAAAAGGTCAAAATGATCAAAAAGGCCAAAATGATCAAAATGGTCAAAATGACCAAAGAGGCCAAAATGACCAAAAAGGCCAAAATGACCAAATAGGCCAAAATTACCAAAAAGGCCAAAATGAAAATTATCCCTTGTCCATCCTCAGTATTTAATTTACATACGTGCCGAATTTCAGCCAAATCGGTCCGGTAGTTTTTCCGTAAAAGCATAACAAACAAACAGACAAATATCATTTTATCCCGGAAACTATCCCATTTTTCGGGATAAAAAGTATCCTATGTTCATCCTCGGTATCGAAAATATATATATACTGAGTTTCAGCCAAATCGGTCAAGTAGTTTTTACGTGAAAACGGAACAGACAGACAGACAGACAGACAGAGTTACTTTCGCATTTATAATATTAATAGGGATTACTATAGTAGAATTATTTTCTCCGTGCAGTTTGGATCATAAATAATCGGAGCGGTGAAGCTAGTATTTCACTCTCTCTTCCACTCACAGGCCTTGAGCGGGCATAGTGATGCACATTATTTGTTGTCAATGTGTGTTATCGATGGTATATTTAGTTTTATCATTTTGTGGGTTAGTGATAAAAATGAAAGAAAAAAATAGATTTACAACATAAAAATTAAAATAAGATTAATAGTGATTTAAAATAAAGTATTAATTAGGTATCTATGCATTAAAAAACTATAAGTACAAAAGTTTAGAATGTAACAAGTTATATTCAAATAAATACTTATATCTCAAGTTTAAAATTATCAGCAAAAAAGATTATTTAGATTTATTATAGACTAGAGTTTACCCCGCGGCTGCGCCGCGGGTTAACCTCTAGTGCGTATCTCTTATTTATAGAGCAAGTGCTAAAGGTTATATTATATTACATTTTTTATGTATTTGCCCACGGAAGATTCACTTCATTTTATATCGCTAATTATACCATCCCCCGTCTATCTGTCAACAAAATAAATTACAAAACTTGACCAAAAAGGCCAAAATGGTCTAAATGACCAAAAGACCACAGTGACCGACATGGCCAAAATGACGGAGTAGGCAAAAACGACCAAAATGGCCAAAATGACCAAAAAGGCCAAAATGATCAAAAAGACCAAAATGACCGAACAGGCCAAAATGACCGAATAGGCCAAAATGACAGAATATGCGAAAACGACCAAAATGGCCAAAATGACCAAAAAGGCCAAAATGACCAAAAAGGCCAAAATGACCAAAAAGGCCAAAATGAACAAAAAGGCCAAAATGACCAAAAAGGCCAAAATGACCAAAAAGGCCAAAATGATCAAAAAGGCCAAAATGACCGAATAGGCCAAAATGACCGAATAGGCCAAAATGACCAAAAAGGCCAAAATGATGAAATAGGCCAAAATGACCAAATAGGCCAAAATGACCTAATAGGCCAAAATGACCAAAAAGGTCAAAATGATCAAAAAGGCCAAAATGACCAAATCGGCCAAAATGACCAAATAGGCCAAAATGACCAAATGGCCAAAATGACCAAAAAGGTCAAAATGATCAAAAAGGCCAAAATAATCAAAATGGTCAAAATGACCAAAGAGGCCAAAATGACCAAAAAGGCCAAAATGACCAAATAGGCCAAAATTACCAAAAAGGCCAAAATGAAAATTATCCCTTGTCCATCCTCAGTATTTAATTTACATACGTGCCGAATTTCAGCCAAATCGGTCCGGTAGTTTTTCCGTAAAAGCATAACAAACAAACAGACAAATATCATTTTATCCCGGAAACTATCCCATTTTTCGGGATAAAAAGTATCCTATGTTCATCCTCGGTATCGAAAATATATATATACTGAGTTTCAGCCAAATCGGTCAAGTAGTTTTTACGTGAAAACGGAACAGACAGACAGACAGACAGACAGACAGAGTTACTTTCGCATTTATAATATTAATAGGGATTTGTAAGAATGATGATCTTTCTTTGATAAAAATGAGTTTTTATTGATATTGGTGTTGCACCCGCGCAACATGCTCACTGCCTTAGCCGGGCTGAGGCCAAGCTTTGATTTATGACCCAACCTGCACAGAGAAAATAATTCTACTATGGATATATATTAATTATTAATACCATTGTCTTCTATATAAACTAATTATAATCATATTGCATATAAACTATTTTTGTGAACTTCTGGTACATTCAGTCATTATTAGTATATTTGGTTTTATTAATTCTAAAAGAATCTAAGAAAGTCCTTATCCTGGTGAGAATGTTTTCTTTTCTCTTTATCTCTCTTGCTCATCTTTAAATAATGTTATGTTCTGTATTCCATCTAGATGTATATGACCACTGTATATATTCCAAGTGTAAATGAATGCATTAAATTGTCATAGTTGCAATTGATGTGGGTGACTAAAGCATTGTTTTAATTTTGTTTTCAGATTTGGAGATTTCAGATTTTGTAAACTGCACACCAAGCCTAAACATGAGAACTCCAGGCCAGTTGCTATCATTAACATCCCACTTGTCATTTGGTTCTGGTGGTGAAGGCACTCATATTTCCAATATGTCATCAGACACTTGTGAGAACCTTATTGATGACCTTAGAGAGACTAGTATGATAATTGTTAATATTTCTTATGTGTGAAGTTAAAACAGCTTTTAAGTTTAAGACAATTATTTCTCAAAAGAATAAATTCACTTACAGAGAAATAGCCAGTTAAATTAAGTACATATTCAACATTGTTACTACATCTGTCCATTAATTATTGGACTATTTCAAATTGATTTTTAATTATATATGAGGGTAGTCTTTCACAGTGGAGCTTTGTTTCTTAAAGTCACAAATAATTCTTTGAAGAAATGGTCTCAAGAACAAAATAAACCAAGTGCTTGTTGATCCACACAGTCAAGGGTTCCATAGTGATGATAAATATTACCATTATCATTCTTTAGCTATGATGTAGCCCTTAACATATTTCAGCATATCACAAAATGTGCACTGTGAATTTTGTTCAAACCAATTGTTGTTAAAGGATTTTTTAAGATATTGCCTACATTAAATATTTTATAATTTTTCATCCTATGTGCAAAACTTTAGCGGCACCCAGTATAGTATAGAACTATTTTTTATGGCTGAAAGTGATGATTTAAATTACTAAGACACAGTGTTTAAAAACTTTAGTTTGATTTTTTACACATGTATTGATGTACACCAAATCTATTTTACTTTTTGTTCCTCAGCTATGTTGCAGTCACAATTTTTTTTAACTATCACTACACCATTATGTAGCAGTATTAGTCTTGTCAAACTTCATCCATATAGATTGTATATGTCCATATACAAATGGACATGATGATTTTGTATGGGTCCTGTTTTTATTAAAATGGTTAAGAACAGATAAAAGTTAGTTAAAAATGAGTTGACTGTACTAAGCCATTATCTATAATCTTCATTGATTGTTAATTCTGCATATTAGATACTTTTGTATACAAAATTAGGTATTGCACAGTCTTCTGTGGCTAATTTGGCAATGCTGGTACAGATTGACACCAATATATTAATTGAATGTTGATCGGTTATGATTATTGTAATAACTAATTATAACTAATGTCTTTCAGCTAAATCAAAAGGAATATTTGATAGCCTAAGTGCATTGGAAACAACACCACTAACTGAACATTCTCAAATGTCAGGAATATTTCCTTTCATGAGTGCTGAAAGTATTAATTTGGATGAAAATGTGGTAGGTGATATATTTATACTTAGTTTATATTTCTGACAAAAGTATTGTCTTAAGTTTTTTAATGGTTTAAAATGGGGTATTTTATTTAATTTTGAATACGATATTTCGACCATCTTTAAGTAGTTGAGCCCATGAAAGACAAAAAATATCTTTGACAAACCAATTATTTATATTAAAATAAAATCTATCTTTCTTCTTAGACTATAATTCTCGGCATGGCTGTTCAATGGCTATAATAATTTGCTAAAGATTTGAACAATACTCCCCTGCATTTCAGATCCTATATAAACAAAATCATGGAATAAATTTCGGTCTTATACAATGCTTTTTTAAGAGTTAGTATAAATTAGCATTGTCTTAAGTAATAGAGTAATTTTAACATTTCAAAATAGGCTAAGTGTTTGGTAGTAATGTCGAAATCACAACCAGTATTTGGCTATGGCACCTTAAAGGGAAAAAACAATTATGCCTTATCTCAAAAATGACTACAAAACTTGTTCTAACAGTTTTTCGCGACTTATACTGTATGTATGAGTAATATCTTTGATTTTTAGTTTTTTCGCGAATTCGCTTTATTGTTACTGCACACGGCATATCGAAGCCGACTTTCCGAATTTCGTTCATACTGAACTAGGTATCTTCGAGTAAAATGGTTGTGTTATGCACAGACAGAAGGATTTGCCAATATTATAAGAGTGACAACAACTCTCTTTAGCTAAGAGATCCTAAATATAAATTTAATCTCTGTTTTAAGGATTCCGGTTCAGAGTCACTTGGGTCTTCATACCATACATGTGAAAGTTCTAAAAATAGTACAAATTCAAGGAGCGGTAAGTCAAGTGATGTTAGTAGTGCCAATGGGTCAACTGTAAGTGAATCTGCTGTTACATCGGATTCACAATATGAACATTCTAAATCACCATTATGTAGAGGACAAACACTGAAGAGAATACCAAGGTAATTTTTACTTAGGTCCTTGCTACTGTTACACATAAATTATAAATTACTAGCTGTCCCGGCAGACATTGTCCTGTCCTGAAGAAATAAAATTTAGAACCCGATTGCAGCGCCACCTACCAGGTCTAATTGTGAATCTAAACCATCCACGAATCCACTTGAACACACAAAAAAATTCATTCAAATCGGTCCAGCTTTTTAGGAGTTCACTGTCACTACACATACAGAAGAATTATATGTATAAAGATAATGACTATTTCTATGGACAAATAATAATAGAATTTATATTGGACTTGCATTCATAATTTTTGTTAGTAATAGACTGCAAGTAATTGTTAGCTTAAACATTGATTTTGTTAGGATGATGTCCATGTTTGATTTCTGGAAAATCAATTTCATAAACGAATGGCCTGTTATTTATTCTGGCCTGGGTTTGGACCAATATTTATACATGGTATATCACTCATAAGAGTAAATTGCTGAGCTTGCAACATACCTATACAATGTGTTTGTTTGTGTATTTTTTTTATTGCAGGAGCTCAGCAGACAGGCCCACTTGATGGAAAGTGTTTACCATCGCCTATAGACATTTGCAACATCAAAGGTGCTGCTGCTCTCTAAAGGGAGACTGGAACCTGCTTGTACGTGTGAATAACAGTGACTCAAAAAATACTACCTATATAATATATACATGTTCTAGTAATGGCTAGTAAAATAATGGTAGATAGACAATGCATAGAAATGAATGACAGTGTGACTTTATTATTATGTTAATATCTATATAATAACATACTTAATTTGGGTATATATAATATGTATTTGTTTGCCGTTTATTTATAAAAATAATAATAAAATAGTTTCAGAGCGAAAAAGAGGAAGAGAATATTGGACTGTGATGGAGACACACCAACCGGTGTAACAAGTTTAATGGAGTCTAAAGAGAATCATAGTGGTTTAACTCAAGAGATAATGGCGTTGGAACTCACTCAGAACACACCTAAAAGAATGGCTGTACACCCTACTCCGGATAAACGCAAGAACCCTATCAAAGGTGTCTTAAAGAAAAGGTATTATACGACATTTATGATCCTTTTTTATTCCTTAAGACATTTATGAAATAATCTAAATGATAAATCTTACTTATGAAAATTAATTGATATCTCTAATTTTTTTTGGGTTCTGATATATTTGCAGTTATTCTTTGAACAATACATGTAATTGAAATTACGTTTTAATGTCTTAGCGCGGCATCATATTTGACTTTTGATTTGACCTTTCGGCCACTTTTCACCGTTAAAACTTAGATTTAATTATGTATACTAATTGCGAAAACTTAAGAAAATATAAAAATATGTGTTATATACTTTGCTCACGTGAATGTGAATTTTATAGATAGAGTTAACCTATGAGAACTGTCCATTTTTCTAGTATAAAAAGTAGCTTATTTGCTAATTCAGACTATATAATGTAGGTGTGTAGCAAATAAGCTATCTCTGAACCAACTTTCATTCAGAACATTTAGCCGTTCTTGAGCGATTGAGCAAAATCCATCCAAATTTTGGCATTTATAATATTAGCATAGTACAGATTGTCTAGTATAGATTTATTAAAAAAGAGATAAAAAATTATATAAACAATTTTACCTGTGCATGATAATGGGTAATTATTTGTCACTTGTGATATATAGAACATCTATAACATGTTGCAATGCAGTATTATAATAATGGAGTAGGAAGTTGACTTAAGTATTTGTACTTGCCTATACTGATCAATAAAACTGAATTATAATGTAAGCAAAACTTAAATAGTAGTAATAGACATAATTGGAAATTTCTTCATAGTCACTAAAATATGCCCAAAACTTTGAAATAAAGATCAAATAAAATGCCACGCTTAAAACCGTTATTTAATTATGGGTACTAGTCGTGAAAACTTTAGAAAATAATAGTAATAACTTTGATTTTCAGATGGGCATCTCAGGACGACAGTCATCACTTTAATGTTGGCGTAATATTTTCTACGCCTGTGTCTAATAATAAGCAACAGGAAAACAAAAGAAGAATGAAAGAGACTCGTTTTAATCTTCCAAAAGAGGACCAGCCGTCTTCGGGGATAAAAGACAAATCTGCAATTTTCAGCAAATATATTTCTAATAGTCTAGAAATATTTCCAATGAGAAGGTTAAGTAAGGTAAGTAAAGAAAAGGTCTTGGATATCGTGAAATTTTACTGAGTTTCTTTCCGAGTTGACACAAAAATTGTGTTGCTTGGCAATTTTGACCTTAGTTACATAAGTGTGGATTTCACCTGGTGCCTATTTGTAATATTGGCTAGATACAATAATGTGATGTGCGAATCCATATTTAAAAGGCTGGTTAAGAGAGTTGCCAGTAAAATATTACATTATTAAAAAAAGATTCCGACGAATTGAGAACCTCCTCCTTTTTTGAAAAATTGGAAATATTTAGTTCATGTAATAACTCTTTACCAACATGACAATATTTGAACACGAAATTGGTCAATATAGAAAACAGTCAGACACGTGGGCTTTACAATGTTTTTATTCAAGTAACTACTTTTCATCCATTTGATTGTTTTTTACCAGTTTGTATTGCATGTACTATTGGATGAAAATAATTCGTTTAAAGCGCTAAAGAATTCAGTTAACTGACATGAAATATGATGATAAACAAAGAAGCAATTATATGTGGTAGGGTGAAGGCAGTATATCCCCAACGGAGTTGTGCAAGACACCACTAGCGACGGCACAAACGCCGTACCGAACGCCGAAGAGCGTACGCCGCGGCAACCAATCGGATCAGAGAATTTTAGGGACGCCGGATTATTTGGCCCCCGAATTGCTTTTGAGGTAAGTTGAGAATTTATTTGTGTAGACTGGATATTTCCATTTTTATATAGCTCATGTACACTTTGACTGAATAATTTGTCCCGTTTCTGCCTTTTCCCGGATACAATGTGGTCTATGCTAATTGCTATTTATAAAAATAATACATATTCAGGGTATACAAATAAATATGCGGACGAACTATTGAGTATTTAATTAATCTAAAACTACGCATGTGTGATTTTAGAATTAAATAAATGCAAATTTCTATATTCATAAAGGGTTAGATAAAACTCGATTGTATTTGTTTCTTCATCGCGGTATGAGATTATTTATATTCTTATATAAAAATGAGATTCTGCGTTTCACGATTTTTTTAAATAAATTGGTAAGCATGAAATTCATTTTCTAGGTCTTTTTTTACTGTCTGAAAGGCCAGCCCGCCTGATTTAAAGTGGCCACAAGTGCATATGTGCGTTTGTAACTGTTCTCGAATTGTTTTATGGCAACCTGTTGTAATAATAAATAATAGTTGTAACGCAGAAACGTAGTAGGCGAAAAGTTCTCGTTAGATTGTTACTTGGGCTTTATCTCGCAATGATATAATTGTAGGAATGATTCTAGAATTGCTAGAAATATTAATTTTCCATACAATACATTTGTAATTTATAGAAAAGGTCATGGACCGCCAGTGGACTGGTGGGCGCTGGGAGTGTGCCTCTACGAGTTTATGACTGGTGTTCCACCTTTCAATGATTCCACTCCGCAAGCTGTTTTCAACAACATATTGTCAAGAAGTATGTTTATACAAATATAACATTAATTATTTATTTTCAATGTGTGCATTGTTCCATGGCATGCCTATATTTTTTGTCTTGTAATTAATAAGAATCTCAGAATTCTCCAATATGATGTCTAATAAGGTAGTGAATAGTCAAATCAACTGAGACGCTTTATCATCTTCAAAAAGGATGTGATCCATTTCGTTCACAGATTTTGTACGAGCGTACAAAGCAGTGGCGTAACAATAATCGGGCTAACGGGGCCCGAGGCCTGAGAAGCTGTAAGCACAGAAGATTTATAAAAAAAAAAATTATTATAAAATTTAATTTAAAAAATCAATTTTGTATTTAATTAATTTATGCTTGGTAGGTACTAACTCAAGAACACAAACGAATTATATATAGGAATATGTTTGAATACATTCCCAAGAAAGATATCGTTTAGTTTTAGAACGCGTCAATTGCGCTAAGTTCATTTTATGGTCACTCCACTTTTTTGTAGCTTTTTTAGAGGGCCCATTCCATAAATTTTTTAGACGCCTCGGATGATATAGCTGTGTATGCCACTGGTTCTAAGTTATGACGTCATGTCTTTGTCCAAATAAAAGGAGTCGAGCAGCACATTAATATTATTATTTAAACCAGGGGTCGGCAACCTGCGGCTCGCGAGCCACATGTGGCTCTTCGGATGTAAAGCTGCGGCTCTTTTGTTATATACGTAAAAATGGACAAGGCTTTAATTGAATTTGTTTGTTATTGAAGCATAAGTTAGTGTTGTAAGTTAATGTTTGTTTTCATTTTTTAATTTAATCATAATTAATTATCTAATAATGTCATATGCATATTATCTTTTTATTGTGAAAAACACTACTTATATATGAATAAATAGATTTGTTTGTTTTATCAAAACACTTAAATTATGTAAGTAATATAGTAATATTTTATTGTTTGCAAGAAAAAATATTTGTGGCTCTTTAAAAACTTTGAAACTTCGTAAATTGTAATTTTTGACTCTTCCGACTGAAAAGGTAGCCGACCCCTGGTTTAAACAGTAATTCAAGTTATTTCTGTCATGGTATTTCAAATGTTAGACGATAGTATGGTAGGTAAAATTAATTGTAACTCGTGTTATCCACTCATTTGCTAGATATCGAGTGGCCGGAAGAGAATGAAGCGCTGTCCGCAGAGGCGGTGGCAGCGATTGAAGCGCTCCTGACCATGGAGCCGTCGGAGCGGCCGGCCGCGAACCAAGTACGGCAGATGCCGCTCTTCAGAAACGTCGACTGGGAGAACCAATTGAGTGCCGAACCGCCTTTCATCCCCACCCCGGATGATTTGCATGACACAGGGTATTTTCAAGGTGAGCTTCGTTTAAAAATCATATAAAATATGCTTGTGACTTTTTTGTATTAATTTCCACTCCGGTATCTTCAACATTCTTAGGGCATACATATATATTAATTAATTAATAAACGAAATTATTGTACGAGTCCATCCAAAGGTTGTCTGGAAGAAATCGCCATGGGCGAGAAGACCGCCGATTGTACTTGTATTTAATGTTCTTGATATTATGTAGCATTTTTGCACAATGAAGTATATTCTATTCTATTCTATATATAATAAAAATATCCATTGAACATTATAGTCTTGTGTAATTCATGACTGGTGTTTAATTAGGAACTGTGATTCGGTTCCCAAAAAGAAACATTCTAATAACCGAATAGTACTATTAAGGTGAATTGGTTCGGCGACAGAAGTGTACTAGAAAGTAATATTCATTTAGATCACCAAATAAGTACTTTTTGACCTACGTGATCATGCAATGAGAAGACATGGCAGCATAGAAATAATATAATCAAATATTTATTCTACTGTCTGACGTACAGACAGCCATAAGCTTTCTAACTGCTATCAAGTAAAAACCTAAAATAAATTGTCTTGCATTTACTCTGTATATTTATTATATCTTCCTACATAAAAGGTTATGGGCAAAACATAAGAAGTACAAAACTAAAGTCCTCTTAATTGATATCGACTCCTGTATGTTGTTTTCTATATTCATCAAAAAATAACACTACAATCGCCTAATAAATAACGTAACAATCAAAATCTCCTGAATCTTATATGAAGGTGCTACAAATGATTTTGCTCTCGCTTTTGGAATTTTGTTTCTTAAAATATGAATTAATAAAATAGATTAAAGAATATTAGAAAATGTAAATCGTTATTTTTCTGAGGGAGTTTTCAAGTAATTGTAGCGGTCTAACGGGTTTTTTTTTACTTTAGCTTTAGGGCTTAATATAATCTCGGTATGACAAGTTTGGATGCATAGTATTTACTTTTTTAGTTACATGTCATTTTCTAGAATATTTTTGTTTCAGCTCGCAATATTCTACAACAACTCCAAATCTCCAACTTTGACCTATAATATAGTGTTTGCAATTCACAAAGGCGAGTGGATTTCACTCGTGGTTGAACGTGTTCATGCACATTACTATAGTGTGAATGTCTGACAGAATGATCAGTTTCGAGCTTGCCGTCCAATCATACCCACTTTTGGTCTCACGCATACACATATAATGTTACAAGTAGTGTTCGCTCGCTTGCGTAAATTGCAAGAAAACGCCTAACAAAGATTTTAAAGACGTAATTTTTCGGTACGTGATATTATTATGAGAATGCTTATTAAGGGTTGTAGCAAAAACTAGTTCGCATTATGCTGGGCAATTTATCTACATAAATTAAGTATCGTATTCATATCTTACGAAAAAATACACTATATAGTAGGCTAGGATAGAAGTTACTTTGTTTAGTAGATGATTATGCATTGTACTCTTCTATGGTTATTAGTAGGTACTTAAGGCTGTGAAGAAGGAATTAACAGATAAACTGACTTTAATGTTCATATATTGGTATGGTGTATTTGATATTTATTTTTATAGTCAATTTGATGAATGTAGAACTTGTATTGTATAGTGATAAATTAGGTTTTGTAGTTTGAATTTTAGTCTATAATGTAAAGACTGTTTGTTGTTATCCTATAATTGTGATGACTTGGTTCGTGTGGTTAATATTTAATTTTGTTATTAATGTAATTAACATTAATTTATAAAAAACATAAACAATACTTTCAGATTTATGTATTTTATTTTAAACCTTAAACTAAATTGGCACATTTACAAAATGACGTATGGCATCAATTAATTGAGAAAAGCAAGATACTCGGTTGTTTTTCTCAAAGTAATTGTTGTGTGGAATTTTACAAGTTTCACTTTTTTCACGGCACCCCTGCCACACTCCGCAGCTTTCGCGGTATAATGTTTCTCTTTACAGAATAAGTTTTAGGGGGCGCAAAATTACCTTGGTTAATCATAGTTTACGACATTGATATTCGTATTTTACTAAACTTAAATAATTGAGTGTTATGTAACATTTTTTAAGGATGATTATTTTTTTACGTCGAATGTATGCGTAATTTGCATACAAACTGTATTGTTAGAACGTAAACCGATATTTGATCATGTCCCATTCGACCACACATGTTGTTAATTACAAAGAAGATTGCAAGTTCGCAAAGTTATTGTTAGAATAGTAAGTCGGCGCCAAATTTCATTCATCTGCAGAAAGCTGCTGCGCGGAAAACGAAAGAAGTGTCTTCCATGATAAAAATTACTTTTGTATGAAAGAGCGACTATGTGTAGCCATAAATCTTAGCGTGGACTATAGATACAGTAGATTGGACATATGATCTACTGTTTGGCGTTTTTCTGTATCCAAGGCAAGAAGGAAGTAACTCGAGTATAGACACCAGGGTACTGGCCCTTCCCGCAGCCGATGCCCCATGAGACCACGCCTACTTGGTACCAGGTGCCGCCTTCGCTCACCATCAAGGGACCGCCGCTGTCACCCTGAAAATAAGTCGTTTTTTACAAATTGTTGCATACTGAAAAAGAACATTATTTTCTTGGGCCATGTCAATTTTTTCTCCTTCCACCAGATAAACTTGCTTTTCTTTTTTAACAGTAGCATTCGTCCGCGACTTTGTCCACGTTGGAAAAATAGCATGGCAAATGTTATTATTCTTTCATTTTTTAAAGATTTTTTTGTCAACATTTAAAATCAAGTTGTATTTCCAGCAGAGCAACATGTTTATTACTTTCAAACTACCTTAATACCGAAAATTCCCGTATAAACCCCGGGATATGTAATGTTAAATGCTAAAGGCATGCAAAACTACAAAAGAATAGCTTTCTACTAATAATTTCTAATAAATATAAAAGATGTTGCAGCAAGCTTAAGTTACGCGATAAATAAACAAGTCTTAAAATCACGTGATTTCGAACTTAGGAAATATAAAATGTCCCGGATTAGGATCAGTAAAATAGTCGGTAGTATGACAATTGTTATATTAGCCGAAGCGATACCGTAATAAGAGTAATACGGTAAATTTTGCGTACACTATTTATGCTATTTATATTTCTCATATACTTACTATTTTTAGCCGTTGGATCGATTCTCAGGAAAAAAATATATTCTGAGGATATAATGTATTAAAAAGTTTAATCAAGAACGAAGCTTACACTGCAGGAATCCATGCTGGCTTTGCCGGCGCAAATCATGTGGTCTACAATCCCTCCTGGTGCAGCTGCACCATACTTCAGCCGACATTCCGAATTAGTCCATATAGGTATTGATACTTCTTGAAGAACTGAAGGTTGAGGACCACCTAGGAAAATATGAATTAAACGTCGTGATAAAGTACTAACAAATGTATAAAATTCTTTTATGTGGGAGTTGATAGTTTTCAACTGAAGTCATCGAGTATTCTAGTACTAAATTCAGGTTGCTTGCGCTGTTTAATGTTTATGAATGATTATTTGAGTCTGAGTGCGACAGTAAGAGTATAGAGTAAGAGTACTTACTTTCACGTAAACTTCCCCAACCGATGACAGTGGCAGTGGTTCCTGCATACACTCGTCCACCAGTTGGCAAGCAAATTGGTCGAATATTTTTGGTAAATGTTAATGGCTGATCCAAAGTCAGTAGAGCGATATCGTTATACTGTAAGAAATTGAAAATATAGCGATCAAATAGTTACAATTCGATAGTCTATCACATACAATTTATCGATGACATCTTACCAATGTTCGCATATCAAAGCCACGGTGCCTGACAACTCGTTTTATCTTCCTTTCAACATGTTGGGTTTCTGAATTAGTTCGGATATTATAGTCTCCCAACCTTGCAGTCAAGCGTGCCACATCCCATGATGTCATACTAAAACATAATTTTGAGTATCATATAATTCTGCCCTCGTGCAAACACGGTTCTTGCAAATGGCGGTTTCGAGAAAAACGCGGTAAACATATCCTTAGATATCTAAACAGTGTGTCATGTTATATAACTTTTTAGTGTATCTCAAAAACAAAATCAAGCTCTATGTTTAGATCAGCGCCTTGAAATATCATTTCTCCCAAAAATGTCGATTACTGCAAGTACAATTACTAGGGCAGAATTCATAATAAGTGGAATGTTAAAAATAATATCAGTACATCACATTCGTAATACTCATTCAAAGGCTTATGATTACTGGGTTGGCTTATTTGTATAATTAATAAAACTTGACAGAAAAGCTATTATTTTTAAAATAAATATTTTAATTATGCAAAACTTTTGCTATCAATAGGTAGCATATTGCTGGACTGAAAAGTTCAGGTTTCGAAGAGGATTAAAGGGTTTTAACGTTTAGAATCATAAAATTTAGATAAAGATATTGAAACTAATTACTAGACATTGAGTCAAACACGATTTCCACTTGCCAATAATGGCACGAGACCAATACATCGGAGAAGAATCTGCCTCATTGAATCTAAGCTTGCATTGCATATACATCTTGTGTGCAATTTTTGTTGAGTTTCTGTAGAGACTTATTTTAGGGAGCATTTTGTATTGTAATAAAAATTTACTTACTGCGCCACACAATGAGCAGCAGAAATAATATGTGTTTCGTCCATAATTGAACCACCGCAGAATTGCCTACCGCCGTTGAAAAGTGCTGCTATCCAAGGCCATTCGTTAAGGTCAGCGTTATGCCCTCCGACTATACGTTCCTCGTCTTGCACGTCAGTACTGCCGTAAAACTGGAAATTATACTTACTTACATATAAAAGTAAATAAACGCATTTAATATTTAGCATTAATTATCTTGTTAGAAAATCTGGAAATATTAACTTATTACAAAGATAACTTTGTAACTTGATAGACGAATGATAACTTACATCAGAATATAGAAGCAAATTTTTTAATTCATAGCTTAGATCCAATAAATATTAAAAGTTTTGACAAACTGTTATTACAATTAACATAATATACTATTATTAAAAAATAAGGTCATGAGAGCCAGAGTGGCCTAAGTAATTTTTTTTTCTAAAATACAGTATTTGCCTAAAAATAATTACTGGAATGTTCTTTTTCAATAACAGAACTACATATATATCTTTCCCTACCTATAACAGCATACTTGATGATATATATTTCTCAAGTACCCAGTTATAGAGTGTAGTCTAAATGCTCTGGTTCTCATCTCCTTGATGATGGTACCCTATCATTATTTATTGTAGAAATGTACAATATTATAAAATTCTTAAAATTTCGTGTTTGTACATTGACGCTATTAAACAAAAACAACTGGGATACACTAAAAAATACTAGGCCGATTTCGACTCGGTTTTCGCTCAAACAACAACAAATAAGAATTTGCTGTTGTTTAGCACAGATTTAAAATCAAAGTCTAGAGCAGACTACGATTTTTAAATCTCCACTACTTTTTATCCTAAGAATCTCGCGGACATTTTTTCTGGGAATGATATGGCCATATTAATAAAACGCATTCCAATGTGATTTTACAGTGATCAATAGAAAAAATTATATAATAAAATGTGAGTTTTTATCCGAGGAATCTTCCCGGGAGCGGTTTGTGGTTGTTCCGTTGCATAAAAATTAGCTTATTCCGACACAGTTTTCACTAAAACGATAGCTTACATTCTATTTTAAATGCTGCGGTACTTTGTGTCCCAGGAATTTCAAGTCAACCATAGACGAAGTCGCGGGCATATATTAGTTAAGAACAACAAACAGGTGTAGTCACGATATTTGTACAAACCGTAGGTCCGTTTTTGATTCCACACGCTCCATTCACAGTTGGCTGGGATGGTTTACTTGGAAGCGATGGTTGAGTTGGTTGCGTTGGAAGTGCAGGTGGCCAAGGCTGCACAAAACAACATTTAAGATTTAGATTTATTTTAAATATATATGGTACCAAAATCAAAATTCTATGAAACATTCATAAATTTTGCTAAGATTCGTAGAAGACAGATTTGTCGTAAGTTAATTCTGTCAATTTATATCTTCAAAATATGGTAATACACGAGCAACATAGCGAATTACCCTTTAATGAGTTTCTTTTAAAATTATTTTAATAAGTTTCTGACCAGTCTGAAAAACTGGTTTAAAAACCGCAATTGTTTTAACTATAAAAAAAACATTAAGGACTGTTACCTATGGTGCCATCGTTTTGGAACGCTTCCATTATTTTTATTAAACAATGTATTGTATCATAAAAGACCAAAATTGAAGGTAGGTACTATATTTGTTTACCTGTTTCGTGGTAGGCTTGGTAGTGCTCGGAGGTCTTGTTGCCCAAGTCGTGGAAGTGGGTTTTGTAGTTGGCGGTTTAGTCGTTACACCTGCCACTAAATTAAATTATACCTAGTTATTGTTAACTATTGGCTATATATTCTAATATTTTTTATATAACTTCAAGAATATCAAATTAACATATTTAACTTAATAAAAAATATTTCAATGTATTTTTATTGCCCACCTGAAGTGGAGTGGTTACCGTTGCCTATGAGAACACAAGCGGTAAAATAGTGAGGCAAAAAAGGCAACGGGTTAGGGCGTATGGGGGTATGGGACAAGGGGCCACTGGAACTCGCAATCACCGTACGCAACATGATTAGCTAAAGGGTAACCATTTCACGATGATACACTGTGCGTGGTACCTTTTTTATTGCATGAGTTCAGCAAACAGGCAGACGGTCGACCTGATGGAAAGCGGTCACCATCGCCTATTGATACTTTTATCACCGAAAGTGGTACTAATGTGGTGTCGCTCTCTAAAACGAAACTGGAATCTGGCCACTGGTGCCGGAACTGCCGGAACACATCTAAGAGCTGATATCAAGATAATTATTCCAACAGGACTCTACATTTAGTCATGAGCTAATCGTGTCTCGTGCGATGAGTAAGAGTTCCGATGGCCCCGTCTCCCTCTACCCATCTTTCCTATCTCAACCCCTCTATCCCATTCCTCCTGTCTGAACCCTCTATCTCATTGCCTTATTCTATTCTAATTAAATCTCTTTCTAATGATGTAGTTCGTCGTCCTGGCTGGCATGCGCCGCTCAAGCTATTTCTCTGATCTAATCTCCATATTTTTTCAGTTATATGTGAAAATTAGAGGAGTTAATTTTTCCGAAACAACTGCGGAATTCTAAAGCAGTTATGTAAGGAAATAAATACCAAATGACGGTGGATGTGTCGGCGCGGTGTGATGAGGTGGATGAGTTGGTAGCGGCGGAATTGGCGGTGGCCAGTTGGGTGGTATTTGGCGGAAACTAGGATCCTGTATGTAAGGCCATTGTGGTGAAAGTGCCGAAAGTAGTCCACCTGACACGCTGTAAACGAATAATGTGGTTTAGTTTACTATTTGAAAGTATAGCGATAACAGTTATTTACTGGACATGGAGATCAAATCAGTATGTCTATGGAGTTGCATCCACGTCATATTAAGATTGCAGAGTGCCTCTTTGACCGGCGCAGCCGTCGTTAGGATTACGGCCGTACAAATGGTAGCTTAAGCCCAGCAATATCATCACATAAATATATTTCAAATTAGGAACAAACAAATGGGTAAATATTCTTTAAGATCTTAATATATAAGTATAATATATAAATGAATATATAATTAAAACAACGTTTTATCAATTTTAAACGCTAATATTGGTTATTCTTTCTTGTAATAATTGCGCTTGAAAACTAACTCGAAAACTTAGAACATTTATATTATTAAAAACTGTAAAAAATGGTATTATTATTGTCAAGGAAGATTCATGCATAAACATGACGTACCCATCAATTTGCGTAGGAGGAAATTGTACTGGTATTGCTTGAGGTAGGAGGCCCAGCGGTTGAAAATCGAGGTCTTGTTGTGGTGGTGTACCAACTGGTTCCGTACAACACACTCCAAATACCTAAAATTAGATACACACACACACATATATGAATACCTCATTATGCTCAAAACTACTTCTTAAATTGTCAATTTAAAACTTAAGTATGTTCTTGGTATTGTATGTAAATGTTATGCTGGAGCAATTCCAATCCAGATGGCCTCGCCTGAAGATGGAGTCGGCGCTGCGAGCTGTGAATGCCCGCTGAAGCAGTCCCAGAAGTCCACGCCCGGGATCGCTCGGCTTGTAACTCCAGCCCAAACAGTTTGAGTAGTGGGCAACGACGAATGTCCAATATAAAATTTTTGTATGTTGAAAATTTTGTGCTCAGATTCTAGGGGTCACCATTAATGACGGGTCGTTGTAGGAATAATACCCGTTCATTTATCAAATATATAATTCGATATAATATTTACATTAGCTGAGAGCAATAATAACTTATATATGATATGATTCAAAAGGATGAAAAATATGTACATTTTGTAGACGACTTTTCTCTGTATATCTCGTGTCACATCACAATTGGCAATCCCTCATTCTAAAAATATCGCCTGCCAGGCACTGGGCGAAAAGGTTTGTTTCGCCACATTCTTTTTAGTTTAACAAACTTGCAGTACCTATAAATGCAACTTAATGGAGGCCTATATAGGTACCAGTCCTCATTAAAACAATAAATATCGATGCCTTTTTATTCGTTGATATTTACAATTTTAATTTGATCAGGGTGACCTTTTAATGTCAGAAAGGACCTTTGAATTGTACTAGACGTACCTCTGTATTGTCGCCGCTTATATAGCTGCAGGTATCGTAATGGCCCATCACCCATCCATCCCAACCAGAAATATCAGCCACTTTAACTAAAGGGTAACAATCCCGGAAATTTCTGCATGTGCCTTTTTTGCCGACAGTCGTTTCGCATTCAAGTCCGAAAGCGCCTTCATCTATTTGCTGTTAAAAAATAAATTGTTCGCACTTTAATATGCTGGTGGCAAAATCATGCATTATTCATTATGTTTTTTGAATGATGACTTTGATTCTTGACAACGTCTCGTAAAACCAGATTTGTAAATTTTATCGATATCGGAACCTTTATTGCTCTACTAAAGGTACAAAACAATGTCTTATTCATTTTTGAATTATTTGGTTTTTTATGTTAATTTATTATAAAAAGTGGTTAGGTTAATGGATTATAAATACTTTTGACATGTTTATGATGCATTTAATATAACGTAAAGTAATCTGTAAGATTTGAATGTTAAAGTGGGTTTGTTAATTTATTTGCATTAAATTATTATTAGTGCATTAACCTATCCAAATTAAAAACTATTTTTAGTGCACAAAGAATAAAAACCCATCCAATAATCCAATCAAAAACTACAAGTGATAAATAAGGCGCTTACCCGTCTAAATCAAAACTAATTGTAATGCAGTAGGCGTAATCCCATAAGTTAACCAATAGGTAGTAGTGAATGAATAGTAAGATATAGGAACCGGCCAAAGTATTTTTAATGCATAAGGCGGCACAAGATTGCGTGACATTTGAAATTTAGTGATTATCATCTCAGATTTTGGTTTCGAGACCATACATGACTACATAATATTTTAGAATACTGAGCTTAGAAATTGAATTTATAAAGACGTATTATAACGGAGAATGCAAGATATTAAAAGCATCAATATGTTGCTTATTTAAAATTTATTTAAAAACTGCAGACTTAATAATTATTCTCTGATATTCTTACCTCTCTTTGAAATAATACAAGTTGTTTCTCCTCACGTGTGGCATTGGTTGTATCACGTCTTTTTCTCTCCACATGGGCTGAAAATAGAAAACAGTAAAACATAGCCTATTTTCTTAAATCAATACAATATTTATCATTAACCCAAAAGGTTATTGACCTTTTCAACTATTTAAAATTTGAAAACAAACGATTGTACACTTAGGAATACTTTGCGTTGCTTTGTTATGAGCTCTTTTTAATCTTTTGTTCGGGGATTCACAAATAATTTTTAATAGTATAATTTATTAGACAAATAGCTATTGTCGGCGTCAATTTTAATTTTTAATTCAAAATGGTATAGTTCACTCTGGGTATAGTGCCATATCGCTAACGTGAAGCTAATCATGAGAGCAACACACGTCATTGTTTTTGCCAAGATGATGTATTTATTAGTGAATTGCAATGATGATGCTAATAAAACGATATCGGAGCGCCTTATTTTCTACGTATGTTTGTCTATCCCTCCTATATCAGTACTTTTTTCTGGGTAAATGTTCAATATTCTTTTTTATACCCCTGACAATGTGTATGAAAAATATCGTGACGATATGTTATGTAGTTAAGGCTTCACAAACAAACTCACATGCCCATTTGTAATCTTCTATTAATCAATGTCAGTTAAAGAAATTATTTAAAAGACTTGTCCCTCGTGAACGGGTAATTTTGCTATCGCCTACTTGTTTCTTATCCTAATTATGACTCCAAGTAATGGAGTAACGGTTACTCTTTTTGCTGATTTATAAGTACCGTAATATGTCGTTAACGACTATTGCGACAAGCTATGATAAATTATTTTAAATAAATACCGTTTTACCGTTAATCTATATAAATAAATACCGTTTTTTTATTTGGGACTGTAAGTATAAATTATTATAAAAACTATGTCAGCCATTTCAAGGGAATGGACGGTATTTATAACATGCTTATCCTACAGAACAAATGGAGTAGCACTGATAGACAACATTAATGGTTTGCAGGATGTTTTCGTTCATACCATCGAGGAAGATTAGTATTCTTGTATTTCTTGTAGAATTAATATCGCAGAAAAATCTGACTTTGAAAAGCTTTAAAACCGAATATAGCCAGATAGCACCACAGGTCGTTGTCCACTAGTATTTTTGCTAAGTTATTTAATATAATTTAAAGATCGTGTTTTACACGAAATCTTTTTATTTATTGATACATTCAATTTGATTTAAAACGTCAACAAGCTAGACAAAATTGTACCATTGTATTATGTGGGGTTGTGATTATTTTTAATTACGTTTTCAACGGAAAATTATCTTTCTAGATATGTATATAATTAACTATTAGCAATAAATATTAATCTGTAATAAAGTACCATTCTAATAGTGAAAGAATTTTTGAAATCGGTCCAGTTTTTGAGCTTATTCAAATATATTTAGCTGATAAATATGTTAGGTATACGTACATATAGCTACATAGGTATATAGATACACGTTAGGCCAGAATCACTGCAGGATGAAAGATCACCTATTGGGCCACTGGCTTTTTACACATTTTATAGTTGAGACTATTTTGAATTAGAGTATGTACAATGAGTCGAATCAGTTGATGTGAATTTGTAGTTAGTAAGACAGAATTCATCTGTTAGCGTGAAATCGATTGAACTTAGTATTCTAGAAGCGATTTTTAAACATTTCTTGGGCACGACAATATATGCGATGTATTGTAAACATGCATGTTATTTATTTCGAATTGCTGCATAACGGTTTACGTTATATTCAAGCGCCTTCCATGGAATCTTTGGTGGTATGTGCAGCATGCTAATATTTTACCGTCCTAAATTCGGAAATTCTTTTCAATGTGAAATTATGATAACTGTGATAATTGATGGGATCCTAAATATTCGTAAAAAATAGCTTATATTGTTAGCCAGCATGTTGAGAGGCCTATGTAGTGAATGGCAAGTCATGTCGTGCACATATCCCCATTTTGCCCATTATACTTTCCATAGTCCTTTAACTAAGAATAGGTACCTAATTACGTTCATCTCATTAGTCTAGTTTTTTGGCTTTCCTTTTTCTACAATCATCATACACTGACCGGTGTGTGCCGTGGTTGCATTCCTACAGAAAGCAATATCAAATTGCTAGATTCCGAAAATTTCATAATTTTAGTCTGTCAGGCCTTTGCATCACGTGAAAACTGCTAAACAAAAATTGAACTTCGACATTTTAAAAATACATACATATCTATGTAAAATTGAATAAAAATGAATATAATAGTTGTAAGATGTTGATCGCTCTCTATGTTTGCGTGGAAAATGCGAAAAGAGAAATAACGCTGTTTAATGTTTCCGTGCTATATATAATTATTACAACGAATAACTATACTTCTATTTACCTTGGAAGATATTTAAGATCATTTTAGTATTTCACCATTTATTGAAATTTAAATGTCTAGTCAATTTAAGAAACATGTAAACATACAGATTAATATTGCTGAAACGCCCGGCGCCACGCCATTATATATAATTAAGTAAACGTAATTTTCTACAATGTTTTAATGAAAATTTTGATCTTTAAAGGTTTCTAGATTCAAAGTAAAAAAAAGTAATTTAATAAAGTAAACTAGGCTTTAATATAATCTCCGACATATGATTTTCCTTTGTTCGTTGACTGAATCGCCTTGAATGGCACTCCCCTGGTATGTGAAATGATCGTGATACCTTGAACTTGATACCAATATTAAGGAACTTGGTTTATTTTTAAGATTGAGTTTTTAAATATCTTCTTCACACGTCTATTTTTAATTTAGTCGATTAATAAAATGATTCGTTTAATAATAAAAGCTCTAAATTATTAGTTCAAAGAACAACTTCACTGCCTGCACTCACGGAATATAAATTATTGTGAGTATTTTTTAAGAGCATCCACGATTACCTAATTAAAAACATATTATACATGTATAAGCAATCCAATCATAAAATATTTTTTGATATTTTGATACAATTAAATTAAAGAATATTAATAAAAAATAATTGAAAAACCATGAATTATGTATGGATAATAAGCGGTCGTTATCATTTATCACGAAAGAGCGATATAATGATCCCAGACCATCCTAGACAGGGTACATTAGTTTATAATAAATAAATAAACGTTTATTGACACCAAAATTAGCATAACACTCCAAACAGTGACGACTAGGTTGCAAATATAGACAAAGAAATGAAAACTAACATCTAAACTAGGCTATACCCGTGGTTTGGATGTTAATGTGTCATCAATTGTTTTTATTTAATTATAACGATAGGTACTACTGGTTAAATAACTTTAAAAAAACTAGGTTATTCTTTAAACAGGGCTTATAACTTTAGTTAAATTTAAAAAAAACAATCAAAGGCAGGATTCTTATATACAGAACTTTTCTCCCGGGGGCGCGGCATTGCGTGCCTTAAATGACGAAAATATCGAAAAATTGCCATAAAACTGAAAAATAAAAATAAACAATTTTGGTAACTTTTATAAAAAAATGCATTTTTTGATAGGTTTTAGGAGTGGATGACTGAGTACTGACAAAAAATTATATAATTACAACTTTCAAGAATTAACGTGCCTCCAAAACGAAGTAACAAAAGGCCTGATTATATATATTCACAATTAAATTATTATTTTACTACTGACTGATTTGAAAAGACTGACTATCAAAAGATTTAGATTCGATGTGTAGATAAAGGAGTATTTCCTGACTTAATGAAAGTTAGCAAAGTTATTCCTATATTTAAAAGTGGAAACAAAAACGACCCCTCCAACTTTAGGCCAATTTCTATTTTACCAACCTTAAGCAAGGTTTTCGAAAAAATAATTTTAAATCAACTGCTCTCACATTTTAATATTAATAAATTAATTCATGCAAAACAGTTCGGGTTCACCAAAGGTCGTTCCACTACCGATGCAGGTGTTGAGCTTCTAAAACACATTTATGGTGCTTGGGAAGGGACACAGAATGCCATTGGTGTATTCTGTGACCTGTCCAAGGCATTCGATTGCGTTGAACACGTGACCCTCCTGAAAAAGCTCAATTATTACGGTATTTATGGCGATTCTCTCAATCTTCTGTCGTCTTACTTAAACAATAGATCCCAAAGCGTTGAAATTAACAATATCAAATCTCGTGAGACTGGCATATCTATGGGTGTGCCTCAAGGCTCTATTCTAGGTCCCTTCTTGTTTTTGATATATATTAATGATTTGCCATATTTTATTAATGATATGTGTGAGGTAGTGTTGTTTGCTGATGACACGTCACTTATATTTAAAGTAGACAGAAATAAACAGAACTTTGACGACGTAAACAACGCCTTAACCAAAATATCTAAGTGGTTTACCGTAAATAACTTATCACTCAATCCGAATAAAACTAAATGTGTTAAGTTTGTTATGCCCAATGTAAAAGAATACGATGTTAATATTTCCCTTAACGACACTAGACTTAACCTAGTAGATTCAACTGTATTCTTAGGCATTAACCTAGATCAGAAACTCCAGTGGGGCGCTCATATATCTAGTCTCTCAGGAAAGCTTAGTTCTGCTGCATATGCGGTCAGAAGAGTTAGGCAGTTCACTGACGAAGAGACTGCTAGACTAGTTTATTTTAGTTATTTTCATAGTGTCATGTCCTATGGTATTTTACTTTGGGGCAACGCTGCTGACTTGGAGACTATATTTGTTTTACAAAAAAGAGCCGTAAGGTCAATTTACAACCTCGGCCCTCGGGTGTCTCTTAGGGAACGCTTTAAGGAAATCGGTATTATGACGGTCGCCTGCCAATATATTTTCAATAATATAATTTATATTCGTAATAATTTGAGTGCCTACAAGCGGTATAAGGATGTTCACGATTTCAACACCAGGCATTGTAATAAACTGATATTGCCATCTTTTAGATTACAAAAAGTATTGTCTTCTTTCTTGGGGGTTGGTATACGCTTCTTCAATAAGATTTCGAGTGAAATGTTAGATCTGCCCTTCACTAAATTCAAAATCAAAATAAAAAGTATCTTGCTTAAAAAGGGATACTACACTATTGAAGAATATTTAAATGACAAAACTTCATTTACATAACAGCTCGCTCCAACCTCTTATACTGTGTTTTGTACGAGTATAACCTTTTTATCTTGCCGTACTTCTAAGGAATATATGGAGATATGTTGCAAAAAAAATAATTACGTTTCGTCTTTATATTTATAACTATAATTATTTTCTATCTTTTTATTGCGCTTTTGTCTTATTGAATATGCACTATTTGCTACAACTCCATTAATTCTTCAAAAGTTATTCTGTAACATAGTTCTGTATTAAATTAAAAAAAAAAGTACTTAAATGTAAAAAATAGAACAACAAATATAAAGAAAAACAATTTTTAGCTAGACGTGTTGCTGGGGAGTTTCTTGCCGCTTCTTCTCCTTAACAGCAATAACACGTTGCGAAGCGGTGTACATAGACTAGGAAGTAAAATTAAATTTTAACCTATATGTATGACCTTCAAAAAGTGTTCTCCAGTGGAACTTATTTTGAATAAAAACTTTTGAATTTGAATAACAATGCTAAATTGAGTATTAGAGTTTAGGGTTGGGTTTTTTTAATGGCTGTCTTGCTGTGTAGTTTTATTTGAAAAAAGTACAATAATATTAAAAATGTATAATACTTGTAGGATATTGTTTTTAACGAAGAATTGAATTTTTGTGTTGAAAATCTCACCGTTTGTGAAATTTGCTTTTTTAAGCTGTCACTCTCCATATATTCAATGTACTCTTTGGCTGTCACAAGTCAATCAAAGATCTACCATTTGGCTAAGGCTTTTGATTGTTTTTTTTTCTAAAACTTGAATATTCATTTGTAGGTCCGTCATAGGCTAGGTATGATAATCGTGCAGTGCCATATTTAAAAAATAATTCTATTTTACTGCATTTGTTTAGATTTACTTTTATTAGAAATTTATTTTAAGTGTAACAACAATCTTTAAACGTCCCATTGCTGGGCTCGGGCCTCCCTTTATAGGATAACGGAAAGCATACCCGCCACACTTATCCAGGGCAGATTGGATCGGAACGGATTGACACATCGGTTATCTCTATATTTCATCACGATTTTTTCCTTCACCGATAATACTTGGTAATTGTAACAATTTTTGAGTTAGGAGCAGAGTGCACTAACTACTAAGTACCACGGCTTGGCAATTTACACTTAATAAATCATTATTCGTCTCTGAGTAGCGGTAATAGCTTTTACCCTAGTATTTTTCCAGAAAAACCACTCATAAAATGCATGTATAAAATTGTTAATTATAAAAGTGTTGTTACATGTTCTTACTATTTTTTGTTCTCTCGAATTAACATTTTTGTCGTCTATAAATCAGGTACCTATGTTTTTTCTCTGGATTCCGGGTTCAGGTACCGACGCTATAAAATGTCAACACCGTCATCCCGCTTGTATCTCACGAGTCTAATCTAATTATATTATTAATATGAACAAAAAGGTATGTGACAAAAAGGTAACGAGTGAAGGTATGACCGCCTCAGTTCGCTTGTATTATTAACGACTAGCTCTAATCCGCGACTCCTACCGCTTGAATTTTTTAATTTATGAATGAAGTAAAACACAACTGTGACGCTGAAATATGTATTTATATACTGAATTTTTCATATTCCTAACTCTAAAAAATATTCTGAGCTACATTTACAAATTTACATCCCATTTCAAAATTATTTGCGATACAAAAGATAGCCTATTTAAGCACAAATTAATACATAGTGGCATCACTTTAGATAATTATATACATTAACGCCGTATTTCTACTTACTATCCATTCATTTGCTTGTGTTAAAACAAGCTTCATACAAGTTAATTCATCAAGTAATTTATGGTATTTTTTTTATCAATAGTAAGGTAAGAGAATTATGGTCAATTTCTATACATACCTACCTACCATACGTAATTAAGTCGGCGTAGCATTGGTTGAAATTTGACATTCCTTGTATGGAGCTTATGTCAAATTTAAAACAAATGTTTTTTAAAGTAAGGCAAATGAACGGTAATAAGATCATGCAAAAATAATATCTTTTTCTTGATAAGATGTATAGTAAAATATATAAACCCGGCCGGCATTAGTGCTGAAAATGTAACAAACAAACGACTTTTTCTTAAACACTATTAATGATATTTTGATTGATGTGCGGTCCACCGTGCGATGGTGTGGGTGTTAAACATTTGCATTGAATCGATCTTATAGGTATTTCTGAATTAACCCACGTGTGTTCTAAGCTTTTTATTCAAAACTGCGGGTTGATGACCAGTAATATATAAAAATATTTAAATTATAATATCAAACCATTATCGAACCCCCATTTTAGGCACCCACGTCTCATTTACCGAGCATTGCAGCTAAACTATATGTCCCTTAAAATTTTGATGGTAAATTCCATACCCAGCACTAAGACGTCTATGGGTTATTAAAGGACGACCCGTTGATGGGATTATAGCATTCTATTTTTGAGACATGGACAGTGTTGATCATGAAGGATTCCTAAAGATGTTTCCTTCATAGTTATCACCTGGTAATTGTAATAATATGCACGTGTGATCTGCCTAAGTCGTGCGTTAGTACTCTGTGCGAGATTCGAATACACATCATTGCGATACAATGCAATGCGACGCACCAATTATTTATTTAACCACCAATTTATTTACAAGTTATAAAAATATTTACTTGAAAAAGTTAAATCATTATAGAGTCAGACCATAAATAATTTTTGTTACCTTTATTTAAATATTGATTCAATAAAAATGTCATAAAACGAATCTACTTTTTAGCAAAGACTAATAAATTTCTTTACAAATGATAGTTTCCGCTGTGACCGGACACATCTATTGCAAATTTTAACTTTCTCTAGCCTCGAAACCTCATAGCCACATGTGTCTGGCTTTGTTTTTAGTTTCAACTAAATAAACATTGTAGGCTTAACTTTCTTTCTTTTTCAGAACCAAACAAGTGACGTAAACATTAAAAATAATAATGTTAAGTAATTTTTAGGGTCGTTTGCATAATGTTTAACACCCTTAAATACGATTAGCGTCTTGCACAACGCAAAATTTGTCGCTAAATATGTTTAAAGAACTATCAATACATTTTGTGTAATTTAGGCAGTTTAATATGATTAATAAATTTTATTTAAAGGCGATCGTTATTCAAGCGGCCCTTAGAAAATAGTTTTCCTTTATAGATGTATTTGCATCAAAGCCGACCCTCACATTCTTTTGATCCACTTCCTTATATGTACAATACAAATCATAACAGATTGTTTTAAATCCATCAGAATAATAATAATTTCTACCCATATTATTTTAAATATTTGCTTACCGTTTATGATAACAGCGTCTTTAGTGTAAAAGGCGCCATCCTTTGAAGAGAATCCGAGAAATTCGTCTGAATCACTCCCGCTGCTTGACGCTAAAAGCGCTATCCCAATTATTAATAATTTTATTACTATCATTGTTTATTATTCCATTTACAATTAGAGAAGTAAAAAAATAAAATTTTGTATAATCCGCGACACGTGAATGTATAGCCCGCAAGGAGGCGCTTTGCAAAATGCTCAGGCTTGTGGACTCCCCGCCTTTATAATATCATTACACTGGCGCTCTACATTAGGTTAAAAAGATAACAGAGCTTTTTCTCCTTATGTAGTGATCTGACATTTGTGTTTCGATATAAATGAGCTGTAAAAATTGGTAAAGTGTGTTAGTCAACATACAGTAAAGGGCTCCGTAAAAGTGACAAATTTGGTCTTTAGGTAACATAATACTAAAACACCATTATTCGAATTTATACTCCATTACTCCAGTACTATTTTTTTTTGTTGATTAGCACTGTTGTCTCTAACGAATTTAAAGTCCAGAGTCAGTGCACCGCACTGTATCACTTAATGTACTAACAATTTATATTTAAAAAATGTTTATTTTTTGATATATATACTATTAATTTTTTTGCTTATTTAGAGGAGGTTTAGATTCTAAGTACATAAAAAATCTTATAACAAAGAGAAATAATTTTTTGGATAGGATGATTTCAAAGGCTGCACCCCCTAAGAAATGCTATGACCAGCTGAGCCGAGAATACCCACTAAACCCCTCGGTGTGTCCTTCCTTCCTCTTATGCTGGGGTCACGAGTAAACGGGGTGACCATTTCATGAGTTCTGACCCATCGGCTTCTCCTGCTACCAGAGAAAGCCAAGTATCCTGGGTCTTCCTTCTCCTTTTACGTGGGATAGTTGTTAACTCGTCCCATAGGAGGACAGGCGAACTTGTACGGCACACCTTCACTGGTGCACCCAGGTCTCGCTGGCACTACTGGCGGATGGGAGGGATGGAACCCTTGAGGGAACAGTGCTAAAGCCACTTCGGTACTACAATACTTCCATAATATTAGATCCTTTCTTACTGACTTAAATAAAAACAATTATGGACATCGCTGCGATTTTATAATGCTTGTTGGTTTATTTATACATCTACGTACAAAAAAAAGTAATGCCAAAATATTTACGGGACTCTGAAAAATATGACAACCAATTCGTAAGTAAAGGCTTAGCGATTGATGGTGTTTATTTTGCGGCGTTCTCACGGCACACATGACAAAGAATAATTTAGGAGATCAATGAACCATGCCACAAATCAATCTTGAGACAAAGCAATACTGCGAAGTTGTGTGCTCACGTTGTTTTATAGATTACAAAAAATATTGAACTCAGGACTTATCGTTATGTATTAAAACTTTAATAATATTGACGATAAATTTAAATTAAAAATGAACGTAAAATTGGCAAATAGATTTTAAATTTTGATGCAATAAAGTTATCCATAGTCCTGTAGTAAAATTTTAAACAAAACCGCGGTAGCATCGATTCCCGACACAAGTATGGACGGACGGATGGCTCTGAATTCTGAGAAAAAATCTTTTCGATTTCAGTGTCTAAATTAATACTGATTTTTCAAAAAAGAACTTACGTATTAAGGCATATTTAAACCGTATATTACAAAAATACAAGTTACAAAATAAACATAGGTTGTAAGATAACCAAGATAATCTAAATAGCTTTAAGAATTAGTAAGCTGATGTGGCAGAAGTTTGATCAAGTCTGTCGCATAAACGATTTCCAATGGAGCAGAGAAGACCTGGACTTGAAACCGCGTCTCGGCAAATTTAGTGTAGAGATGGCGGTGAACCGAACCGACCTGCTCAAGCTCGCCAGAAAGGCCGTCCGGGCTAGAGGTGTATGCGCCAGCGAGCTCACATTCTGGACACAAGATGTCCACAGGAACGGCGGTTTTAATGGTTATCACCGATCGGAAATGGCTAAGGTATTCCTGCGGAAATGCTAGTGCCACTTTGACGTGGCGAATCCTACACCGCGTTTCTTCCGCGATAGTCTGTCCTCAAGCAGATTGTCCCTGGATAACTGGGCTACGTAGCGTAAATGTGGGAATATCTATATTTTCTATATCAACATTACGATTTTTTTATGACACCCTCCTGTTACTAACTTTACTTCACTATAAAATACTCAAAACTCTTATTCAATGTATTTCACGTATACTAAATATGTCCAACGTCGCACCGTACGCATTGTCGAGTATTCCATACTCGACACATTGAATATAAGTAGTCTGGATACGGAAGATACTATAGAAACTTAGAAAGAATGTTATGTTTGCAACAATAAATATGACCAACAATGCCCGTTAAAAAGTTAATTCAAACACTTACGAAAAGATAAATGCTTTTAGTCCAAAAGACAAATTATATGAAGCCCTTTCCTGTTCCTTTCTAAAAATATGGCATTAAGGTTCATTAAAGATTTCGATACCATTTTCCTGTTTGGTTTGTTTGCATGATTTGCGGCACATTCAAGTATTTAAGATCACTCATTGCTACAACTACAAAGCTATATATAAGTACCTATATTTTAGGTATTTGTAAGACCACAAGATATAAAAATCTCAAAGACCTCTTTGTGCAGAACGGATGTTAGAATAGATTACACCAGTGTTTTTTAACCTTTTCCAAGACACGACCCTTTAGTATGAAGAAATGTTTCGCGACCCCTCTACCCGTTGCTTTTTTTTCATGTATTTTATTTCGTGACAATTATTCAATAATATATTTATTCATTTTTATAATTAGGGTTCGACTTAATACATAATTAAGTACGTAAAACACATTTTTTTTTTACATCGAATGCGTTGCTATAAGATAACGCAATTTACGCGCATACGTCGACTGTTGCGTAACTATGTTCTATATCTCAGTCTTTCCTTCACATCAAAGCGCAGGGCCGCGAAGGAAGGAGGGGGTTTTTAGTGGGTATTGAAGTTGCTCGCCCGTGCGGCATCACTCGGAGTCTCCACACTCCTCTGTGTAGTCCATAGCGGACGGAGCGCAAAGTAAGCATACAATTGCTAGCGTTACCGCCCCCCGTGGATTCGTGCCGTTTCCTAGTGACGGCCCAGAGAGTGCGTAAATCGGTTAGTCATTTTCCCTCGCCTCAAAAAAAAAAAAAAAAAATTTACGCGCATACGTACAGTGTGGCGCACCCGATACGGCGTTTCATACGCTTGTCGAGTGCGCTGCCTGGACGCCGCACCGTTTCGAGCTCGAGACAAAAGTAGGAGCCGTCGGATCGCTCGGCGACTTGGTAACGGCCATGTTGCAGAGCGACGACCGCTGGGATGCTGCGGTTTCTTTTTGTGAGGCAGTAATGTCTCTGAAAGAGGCCGCAGAAAGGGATAGGGAGCGAAGTCCTTCGGCGCGTACTACGGTCTCTTCTCGAGGTCGCCGGCCTTCTGCCGGCACCCGGAGAGGCAGGTACGCGCATTAATTCCCTCCCTGAGTTAGGATCCGGAACGATGGGGGCCCTTAGCTACTAGGTAAAGCAAGGGACTTAACAACTACCCCCGTTTCGTAGTGGAGTGTGTTCTCCCAGGGCACACTTCAAGCACTTTATTGCGCTGGATCGACTGTTGCGTAACTATGTTATATATCTCAGTCTTTCCAACACACAAAAGCGCAGGGTCGTCAGGGAGGGGGTTTTTAGTGGGTATTGAGGTTGCTCGCCCGTGCGGCATCACTCGGAGTCTCCACACTTCTCTGAGTAGTCCATAGCGGACGGAACGCAAAATAAAGCATACAATTGCTAGCGTTACCGCCCCCCGTGGATTCGTGCCGTTTCCTAGTGACGGCCCAGAGAGTGCGTAAATCGGTTAGTCATTTTCCCTCGCCTCAAAAAAAAAAATTTACGCGCATACGTACGACCACGTCCGATGCCGGCCACCCCGCACAAATGAGAAAGCGTTGCTATCAAGTAGCTATTCGTGTATCTAAAGCAGAAAAACCTAATACTATTGCCGAAAGTTTTACCAGCGGCTTTAGATATAGCAGAGATTATGTTTGGCAAAAAAGAGGTCGAAAAACTCAAAAGTATACCTCTGTCTGGGAGTACCATTCAACGCAGAGTAAGCGATATGGTGACTGATGTTCGTGAAAAAGTCATAGAAAAAATAAAAGAAAGCACTTCTGTTTCCTTGCAATTTGATGAATCTACTGATATTGCAGACCTTTTTTTTGAGGCGAGGGAAAATCACTAACCGATTGAAGCACTCTCTGGGCCGTCACTAGGAAACGGCACGAATCCACGGGGGGCGGTAACGCTAGCAATTGTATGCTTTATTTGCGTTCCGTCCGCTATGGACTACACAGAGGAGTGTGGAGACTCCGAGTGATGCCGCACGGGCGAGCAACCTCAATACCCACTAAAAACCCCCTCCTCCCTGACGACTCTGCGCTTTTGTGTGTTGGAAAGACTGAGATATAGAACATAGTTACGCAACAGTCGATCCAGCGCAATAAAGTGCTTGAAGTGTGCCCTGGGAGAACACACTTCACTTCGAGACGGGGGTAGTTGTTAAATCCCTTGCTTTACCAAGTAGCTAAGGGCCCCCTCGTTCCGGAACCTAACTCAGGGAGGGAAGTAATGCGTGTACCTGCCTCTCCGGGTGCCGGCTGAAGGCCGGCGACCTCGAGAAGAGATCGTAGTACGCACCGAACGACATCGCTCCCTATCCCTTTCTGCGGCCTCTTTGAGAGACATTACTGCCTCACAAAAAGTAACCGCAGCATCCCAGCGGTCGTCGCCCTGCAACATGGCCGTTACCAAGTCGCCGAGCGATCTGACGGCTCCTACGTGTGTCTCGAGTTCGAACCGCTGTGGCGCCCAGGCAGCGCACTCGACAAGCGTATGAAACGCCGTATCGGGCGCGCCACACTGTCGGCAATCCGGAGAAGGCAAGCAGCCCACAATGCGAAACAGATACTGATCGAAACAACCGTGTCCGGACAGTATCTGTGTCGTCCTGAAGGTCAGGGTTCCACGGGTGCGGTTGACCCATTCCTCCAGCTGAGGCCTGATTGCATCCACCGTAAAGCCGCCGGCCGCAGGGTGTTCGAGGTCACGAGACCAGTCGACGAGGCAGCAAGCGGTTTCCCGCTTCCTGACCGTCTCTATCTCGACTTGACAGAAGAACGGATATTGCAGACCTTTTCCCAACCTTTTGCAACTCCGCTATAGAAGCTTTGCGACCCCCTAGGGGATCGCGACCCACACGTTGAAAAACACTGCATTGCACGAAGGCTGAAGTTTTTAGACTAAAGTGAAATTTTGCTTAAGCTCGATAATAATTTTCAAAATGTTCTGTTATTACATTTTTTAGCTTTTTATTTTATTGGATAGATAACACTTTATTGTACACCACTACAGAAAATACAGATGAACTTATAGCTAAAAAGCTAGTCTTATCGCTAAGAAGCGATCTCTTCCAGACAACTTGCGGCGGGAATAAAAACATATTATATTGGTCAAAGATGGTATACCTACATAAATATTAGAGGATATGCATCTACTTACATATATTTTATACTTAATAGATGTATAATTATACCTATTGATATTACATACACAAATATATACATACACTCGCGGCCCCGACAGACGTTGTTCTGCTCTGAAAAAATAAAAATCTAGGACCCGATCCTAGCGCCGCCTACCGGTTCCAATTGCGAATCTAAACCATCCGGGAACCCACTCAAACATACAAAAACAAAATCACCAAAATCGCTCCAGGTAATAAGGAGGAATCTAGAACCCGATCTCAGCGCCACCTACCGGTTCCAATTGTGGATTTAAACCATCCGGGAACCGAGTCAAACACAAAAACAAAATCACCAAAATCGCTCCATGTGATTAGGAGGATTCTAGAACCCGATCTTAGCGCCACCTACCGGTCCCAACGGGATAAAAAAGTATCCTATGTGTGTCTCTTGGCTCTAAGAAAAACCAATTTTCAACCAAATTGGTACAGCTGTTCTGTGTAACTAACACGACTTTCTTTTATATATGTATATAGAAATAGCTGTGCCAGCAGACGTCGTCCTGCACGGTAAAAAAAATAGGAGTTGATCGTAGAGGGTTGAAAATTTAGGGTTGTATATATTTTTTAATGCTGAATCATAAAAAAATAAAAATAAAAAATATCTAAAAATAAAATAAAAAATTTGTGGTGGACACCCCTTATCATTTAGGGGGATGAAAAATAGATTTTGTCCTATTCTCAGATCTACTCAATATGCACACAAAATTTCATGAGAATCGGTCAAGCCGTTTCGGAGGAGTTTGGTAACTAACACTGTGACACGAGAATTTAATATATAAAATATATACACATACATAAATATACGTAGATATATCAAACATCACTATGTTGCAGGTAATGCTTTTTTGTCATATTCTTAAATATTGTTAGTGATTTAGCTTGTTTATTTTTTATTTTATTTATTATTATGCTAGATTTTAAGCTTGCACTGTCGATGTCAAAGAAATTTTAATTCATTAGCAACCCACGTAACATTAGCATTTACAAGTGAATCCTTGCGGTAGATATCAGCTTAGGACACAAAAAACAAGATTTTAATGGTGATAACGAGATATATTATCGCAAATCGAATACTAAACATGCGAGTCCATTAGATTAAATGCTTACGATATTAGTGCCATTAATCTTTTAATGTTCCGTTATGTCAATGCTTTTGAACTTGGTTCATCTATGCAAAATTTAACGTAGTCTCATACATTCACACGCATCACTTCATATTATGTCCATTGTTTGTGTTTCACGTGAAGGTATTTAAAATCGCTGTTCTGGAACAATATTCATGTTGAAAATAACAATAATTATAAAATAGGTAAAATTGCAAGTTGCAAGCCCTGTGTTGCTTACGAAGCATACCGAAATACTACTTTTGGATTTATTCATTTTTTCCAGCGATGATTTGTGTATACTTAGGAGTCTAGAAATTAAGATCATAAAAATCCAGCTTTCCATACAGCGCAGATATGTCACTTCGAGTATAATCAAGCGATTAAGGCTGGTGTGCATAAACATTTAACTGAGGCTTAACATAAAATAATCGCTGCTTAGCCATATTGTTTTAACGATTATTTTATTTAACCATCGGCTTAATGTCTATGCACACTAGCCCAAGATCATAGGTCAGGTGATTCAAGTTTTGATTTCAATTTTTAAGCCCCATCCCTTCCTTTTTTTTATATCTGGTTAAATATAATGGCTCTCACGCTTACATTCAGTATTTACCTAAGTAATTACTACGTTTAGTGTATACGAATTATAAACATGTTGACAGCAATTGAAATTTTTGGTACAATAAATAATTTTTACCCAAATTATAGATATTTCCGACAACTTATATTACATTGTCTTCAGTACAGAGGCAAATATTTACAATAATTTATTGGAATTCCGGGCATATAGTAACCCTTATTACGAACGCACTTGTATATAGTGCATACTTACATTCATACAGTCACCATTTTCTTGTTATCGCTGAGGGAATGCATTTGCGCATACTCTCGGAATACGGGGAGGTAACCGAGAGGTATGTGGGACCCGATGATCGGTACACACAAGCTCCTGATGAGTGATGATAGAAGGAGTTGCAAGCACTGACCGCTAGACTACCCACTAATCCTTCCAGCGTCCCTGCGCATCGTATTGAGGCGCCACGGGACCGTAGGTACGACTGCGGTGACGCCTCGATACAAAATTCCATACATTTACCTATTGTATCACATTATACTTAGTTTAACAAGTTATGGCGTGGCTGTAAATTCTTGCGAAAATGTGCGATATGTTTTTTGTGCGCCATGTGTCACCTATAAAGTTAGTAATCCTGACGTGGGTAATCTCTTTGATTATTTATTTTAATAAAAATAAAACAAAGTGTTTTGAGCACGTACTTGATCTTCAGCTAAATGGTATATACCTATTCACTTAATATGATCTTGGATTTTGAGATTGTAATCAATATTTTAAATGGTATTATTATACCTATTAAAGCTGTGGTAAATTGATAAAAGTACGTATCATATTCTATCATAATTAGTGTTTACTACTTTACGTAAGAAATTGGTAAGTTATTTTTTATTACAAATTCCATGCGGGCGAAGCAATGACACACAAATAGGTTCTATAGATATGAGTTTATTTACAAGTTTAGTACCTAAGACTGCATCATTTATCATAAACAACGTGATTCTATGTTACATTACCCACTTTAATACACTTTTACCGTTAATAATTTCTAATCACTATTTATGTCGTACATTACCTATTGTATTAAATACATGATAGTAATAAAAGTTATCTAGGTTTAACAATAGACATGGAAATTAGTTTTTACAGATATTTTTATAATTATTTTTTTTTCGTTCGGTTAAACTTCAAATCCGTATTTTTCCGATGTAAAGAATATATATGCGAAAACCGAATCTTCTGATGACAATTGGTGAAAAAATGTTATACTAAAAAAAATTTAACTAGGATATGCCCGCGAGTTCGTGTACGCTTGACATGAAACTCACGAGGGATTCCCGGGCCACAAAGTAGCACAGCATTTAAAAAGAATGTAAACTCTGGTTTAAGTGGAAACTGTGTAGGATTATGCTAATTTTTATGCATTCGAACAACTTCAAACCGCTCTCGGGAAATTTGCCACAAGATTCCAGGAATAAAAAATATTCCACATTTTATGACATTAAATTTTTTTTTTTAGTAAAAAATCACATTGAAATTCGATTTTATTTAATCTGGCCATTTTAAATGATTGCAAACTGCCGCGTGATTCTCAGAATTAAAAGTAACGCACAGTTTAAGTCTAAGAATGAACTGTCGATCGGCGAAAAATGCATCGAAATTGGCCTAGTAGTTTTTACGTGGATCCCAAACAAATAGACAAGGCATATTTAGAATTTTATAATATTGTTAATTAGATGGTTTATCATCTTAGCGTTAGATGATCAGTTTGCGCATGAGTGCTGCTCAAGTCTAAAATTCTTCATTCGCTTTATAATGGCCGGTTCCTAATCTTACCGACTGTTCAATTGCTCTGCTATCTGTTAAAATCTGACATAACCTGGATACAAATAATGTCAAAGTGAAACCGATAGGTAAGGCTTACCAAACCGAGGCAAGTGAATGAATGAAGATGTAGAAACCGGCCATTAGTTATGTATTTTCCTAAAATACATTTAATAATACATTTAAGGCCCCACATTTGCTATTAAATTTCAGATTATTCTATAAATTCGATCTTACTCTAGATTAGTTAGAGAACGATTAATTCGAGAACTTCTTAATCGTTGATATTGCCAGATTTTGGTGATCTTTAGTAGGTTACCGAAAGAAATTATCTTGACATACAAAGTCGCGAAGAAAAAACAGAAGTTTCTCTTCAACTCATATTGTACAAAGGGACATAATTATTGGCACAAGTCAGAAATTTAATAAGAGCGCCTGTAATATAACCATACCTAAAAGTTATATACAATCTACTACCTTCTTTGCTATAAGTAATCGTTACATTAAATTTGTTTTAGGCACTTGATACAAAGATATTTCCATGATAAAATAGTTACGTTTTACCTGCATCCTCCACGATTTTATATAATTTTTATTTAGAATTTGGCAAATATGACGGTCCACTTATTGAAAAGTGGGTACCATTCCCTATACACGTTTGCAACGGCAAAGTCGAAACCAACACGTTGCTAGCCTTTGGGATTGGGATAGAGGTTGTAAGACTGGGACACCGTCTCCTCCTTCTGCGAGAACATTATGCTTGAAAAGGAAGAGGCGAAGTGGGAGCGTGAGCGCACATCATGGCTTCGCTCCCGCCAAAGAGGGACGCGCCTGCGCCAGAGAGCCAGCACGGACTACGCACACAGACCTTGAAGATACCGGGGCATAAAAGTAGTCCTCCGGCAGTGGAAGTTGCCTTACGAGGCCCACGCCTGCCAGGGCTGCAGAGAGGCTGGGTCATATACCCGTAACCCGATTATAAGGAGCAGGACGGAACACTTAGGTGTTTTAGTGGGTATCCCTTACTGGCGAGTGGCAATAGCATGGCACCAGTTCTGACTGGGCATGCCACCTCAGCTTAGCAGTTTCCAAACACGCGTCGCGAACTATTCCCCCAAGCTCCTGTGCTTATCGCGGCTTATGGTCCTCTATCAGATTTCCCCTGGCTTAAATAAAGAGGTGGTGAAACAAGAGTGATGGTATATAAGCTAAAGGGGATGCGCAATAATCGTAGTATAAAGTAATAAAATTAATGCAGTTTATTTTATTGCTTGCAGATGAGCTTAGGGAACGTACCCGTGACCCGTTCAGGGGAGGAGGGAGGGAGGTCTTCAAAATACCACGCCTGGTCACAGTGGCGCGCGGAGGCCAGGGCTTAGGTTTTCGTCTCGTAATCAATATCCTCTAGGAAAATGAAACACTTTTTCGAGCTATATTTTAATTAGATACGCGGCGTTTAGTGCTTTTTAACCACCAAAGTACAGACATTTCAAATCCGATAATCTAGATAATGCAGTAAAGTATGGTACTGAAATTAAAATGTATTGTTACGAGCTACAGGACTCGAATTAAAATAAATACCGTTGGAATTAGTTTATTAGAACAGTTTTATTTTGTACTTGTGTTATACAAACACGTATAAAACAAGTACAAAATAAAACTGTTCTAATAAACTAATACTAATACTTTAAGATTTTTTGAAAATATATATTAATAATAATAGCTGTAGAAATAAGTTATTTTATACTTTTTAGTTTTTTAGTGTTTTAGTTTTTGAAGTCGGTTTTTTTAAATTTTAGTTTTTAAATTTAAATTATAACACCACACAAAGTCACAAACACACAATCAAAAACAACAAAACTTATACACTTACTCACACAAACGCGCAATACCACTGCATTGCATTACACGCACAATTCACAAACAAACCAAGACACACAAAGAGCCTAAAAAGTAATAACCTAGGAACAGAAAGAAAAAACAGCATACATGCTATATAGGTATAGACATAAGGCACACACTGCACATGCACTTTCTCACAACACCAGCATGTAACAGATACATTCTACATTAGTATAAGTTAAGTATTAAAATTAGAAAAAAAATATTATATGAGTTATTCTTAAGGTACACAACACAACACAAAAATCATAAAATTAATGTCACACATAATAACACATAAACAATAAGCGTGTATAAATTCAAACAACTAACAATAATTAAGTTGTAAAAAGGGTACGGAACTAGAGTCCGTAGATTAGTTAATTAAAAAAAAAAAAAAAACGATGTTACGAAAGGTGCCGCGCTCCTTAAAAAATATAGGTCCAAAAAATGGGAACAAAAAAATGATCGTAAAATGAAAACTACTGGGCTAAAGTATGTAAAATTTTTAGGGGACCAAATGGCAACTATTCCGCATCAAACTAAAGAAGAATCACGTAAATCGGATCATAAATCTCAGCGTAATCGGTGTACATACGGAACGGCACGGAAATTTTTTCATAAGAAATGTTCATAAAATGAAAACTACTGGAGCAAACTATGTTAAATTTTCAGGGGACTAAATGGCAGCTATTTCTACATCAAACTAAAAAATAATCATGTAAATCGGATCATAAATCTCGGAGTAATCGGTGTACATACATAAAAAAACCGATCAAATTGAGAACCTCCTCCTTTTTGAAGTCGGTTAAAATGATTTGATTTGATTAGATTTGGTTTGTTATTGTTTGATATTAAATTAAATAAAAATGGTTCCTATAT